>OX328128.1:78838165-79170665 GCA_946811695.1 Gonocerus acuteangulatus
TTTTGTAGAAAATCGCAATACAAGTTTTCATTTTTGTACTTATTTATTTAAATGTTATCTATTTTATCGCCTACTTAATGTACGAGTACATTGCCGTAATGTTGCCCTGTTGCAGCGATGCAGTCATTACATCTAGCACTGACTTGATAAATTTCAGCTAAACATTCGTCTAGTCATATTTGGTGCACTTCATCTATGATTCGGTCTCTTAATTATTCCCTTGAGTTGATTGACACAGGTTAAACGTCCCGCTTCAATCAAATGCTTATATGCTATCTTGTTTTCTTGACAAGTTTGACTAATATTTCTTTCAACTTCTTGAGAAAAAGGTTTATATATTATGGCGTTTTATAATTTTACGGACTATTGGATGATGAAATAAATATAAGGAAGTCCGTCCTTAGCGGGACACATTTCTTATGACTATAATCCTAATATTTGTTCATAAAATCTTTGGACGGAGAAGTAAAGGTTGGACGCGGATGAGGCAAGTAAAAACAAACAGCGAGGTATTATTGGTGGATTAGTGGACGTGCTAGGAAGGTTAAGGAAGGGATTACTAGTGGTTATATCGTCTCTCTGCAGGTTAGAAACATTGATGGGTGGTTATACACCACTCATAGTGGATATACAAAACCTTAATAGGCTCTTACCTCTTTAATATCACTTTCTTATCTTTATATGTTTAACCATAAAAATTGTTAAATTATCCGTTATTATGATGCAGTAGATGGGCAATTACGGACTGCTTTGGAGTAATAGGTAGAGAAAAGTGATCCACTGAAGATTTTGGTGATGAAGCTTAGCTGTAACATGGCTGACAAGGTTTAGTGGGATTACTATGAACGTTCACAGTGGTTAGGGAATGGATTCGTCAGCTAACACTTCTATTTACATCAATATTCTCATTCAACTTTCGGAATCGATACGTAGCAATCGTCATTTCGAAAATTGCTTCGTATTACAATCATTTGTCCTCGTCAGTGCAATAAGGATATCGGATAAAGGTGGGTTTATCGAGTTATCGATAGTTATGGCACCTGCAAGGAAATCACAAGCAGATAGAAAAAGCCGGTGCTTTGACCCAAGATGGGTGGAATCAAAAATCTGCTGCAGACTCTTCTGCGGTAGTTCTTATCAATGACATCCAGTTGGCCCTTAAAGACAGGTTGTTCTTCACGGTTAGACATCGTACGAGTGCAACGGTTTGTCGGGAAACTCCTGTAGAGTTCTACTAAGATTCAGAAGGGTTCTACCCTCTACAATCACAAACACCAAGACCAAGGCAGTAGCCTCATCAGTTCACCAGAAGAGACGCTTCACGTGCACGTGTGTCGACCGTAGGACCTGGATAAAACTGTCGGAGGCCCAGGCACTCAACGGTGCTGCATTGCGGGAGCACAACATGTCATCTCTTAACAGGATCTAAACAAAATGTCTGGCTATTCGTCTTAGAACTACTTAGGTATGCAGTGTCTTATAATCACCAGGGATACGCACGTAGTTACACGATGTAGAACCTTCAACTAAGGAACGTCGATTCAACTCTCGGGACAGGATGAGTTCGAAGGTGACCATCCTACGCAGCTGCCTAGTAAGTATTTCGCATACATAGTAGACTTGAATGAGTACCAAAAGGACATACGCTTATATTAGATCTGCCAAGAACGTAAGGAACTGCAGGCAGTATCAAGGGCGCTGATTTCAGCATAACTGATGTCATCCAGTCCACCGTAGACTAAAGGATTCTAAAGGATCTTTTTTTTTTTTTTTTTTTTTTTTTTAATAAAAGGTTCTTAACAAAACGGCAAAATGAACTTATCCGCAACCATCCCTACAATCAAAGTACCGTTCAAAGCTAACAACCTAGAACGTAGAATTCTTAGCCAACTTAAACGCTATTATGTAGACAAAAAAAATATTTTGTTCTATACTAAGTGATATTATTTAATTTAATTTTTAAGTTATTTTGACCGATTAAATCATAATTCCGAGCCCCATCAGCCCCCCCCTTATATACGCCCATGTTAACTGCCACAAACCTCACGTTCCTCCTTGCATCCCGATCAAAGCTTCGGAATAGAGTTATATCAGAGAGTATGATCAATGTTTACGGTTCGATATCCTTGCAACGAGTTGGAATACCGCGTACTTGTAATTGGTTTATAGAGCCTTCACCGCAGGAATAGCGACCAGCCCGCAATACATGAAGGCAATTAAAGCTCGCCAAATAACCATCCTACCTTCGGTAATTGGTTAGCCAATGTAATAACCAAACCCTTCCTCAAACCTCCTTCCATTCATTCCATCCTCCTCCTTTGATTAACCATTACCCACGCTGTATGTAAACAACATAACAATGCGGTTCCTTTCATGGCAATTTCTGAACCACTAACATATTAATTAATTTCACCTAGGAAATTTACTATTATATGCCATATATATATATATATATATATATATATATATATATATATACATATTACATATAATAAAATTCTAACGGATCGCTGACTGTACATGGAAGATATATGGGAAAAAATACAATTTGGGGGCCTTTATCGACGTAATAGTACCCAAAACAATGATTTTTAGAATTTTGTCTGTTTGTCTGTGCGTGCTAATCGCAGAAACGGCTTATCCGATTTAGATGCGTTTTTCACTATTATTTTGTGGTAAGCTCTACATAACATTTATAGTTTTTTTCATGTCAATCGGTTCATAAATAAAAAATGTATGCCAATGTAAAGAATCACGTCGAACATTTCATGAATTATCGTTAACACGATAAATATCAGAATTTGTTCTTCACGAAACTTGGTATATAATATTCCCCTGGCAAATGATTGAACGAGTTCGTTAACCAGCAAAATTGGAGTTCGTTCAGCATATGGAAGGGGGGGGGGGGGTACTTCGGACCCAAAGTAGTTATTCGCCCATACTGGCCGCAATTACCGTTGTATTGCAACGAAACTCGGAATTCGTTGTGGACATATTAATAGAATAATATGTTGTCAAAATAAGCCAAATCGGTTTACTATCCAAGCGTACGAAGTCACGGGCACTTCGTATATATATATATATCTTTCAAAATTGGCAGAAGGCTATATATTATAAAAACTTGAATTTCTTATTCATTTCTTTTTATTATGTGCTCTGTATGTTTCGCTCCACTTGACGCCTCTTCTGGAGCAACTTAAATAAGTACATTTCACTTCAGGCTCAGCTGACCTGAAGGAGGACCTTCCGCAGGCAGGTCCACGTCTAACCTAATAATCTAGGTTGGTCTTTGACAAAACGGCTGTTTGAATTCGATAGTGTCATGCTTTAAAAATCTATTTACAGAGAATGATTTAGTTATTAAAATTATTAAAATATAATAGAATAAAGAAACCCAACGGATATAATTATTTCCGTATATCGTTTATTGTATTGAAAAATATGTTACTTAAATATTTTATTTGCGGTTTTTTTTTTCTTAACTGTTTTTTCCCCCTATTTTCGATAATTAGATAGATGCACACATTAGGGTGCAGCTACACTGGACCCGTTCCGATCCGATCCAGTAGCCACTGACTGTCGGAAGAAAAACATACACATGCATCTCAATGGAGGTGCCTACATTAGTCCCGCTCCGATCCAATCCGGTCCAATCCAACGGCCACCGATTCTTGGCCATTCAAACGTGTTTGTTTCTAGACCGATTTCGGACCGACAAAGCAATATGGCGCCAACCCACATTTAGTGTTTCAAAAAGGTCTACAGGTTCTAAATCTTAACCGATTTCAATGCATTGTTTTTTATACCAAAGGAAATAACATTTAGAACAACATTGCCAATTCACATTTTTGTTTTTTGTTTCCCTTGTTTATTAAATTGCGTGGAAAGATGTTTATAACCATCCAACGTCTATAACCTTCCAATATTTATAACCTTCTAATGTTTATAACCTTCCAATGCTTGTAACCTTCTAGTTACCTTCCTTATAAATAATTTTAAAAAATATGAATACCAATACTTCTCTTTACTCCAACATTCAACCTAATCGAAGGTTTCTATGCTTATTAGGTGGTATTTCTTAACTTAATCACTCATTTTCACTAGGAGGTCATTACTGACGAGCTGTGACTAAATCGGATCGGATCGGGTCGAGACCAATGTAGGCACTCACGTCTGCCGCTGTTGGCCGTTGTCGATCAAACGAAATCGGATCGGATCGGTTCGGGCGAAATACGGGTCCAATTTAGGTGCAGCCTTAGGGTGGGCAGAAAAAACTCATTCTTCTATTTCCAAGTTGTAATAGTGCGGAAAACTTGTGAATTATATAGACAAGATGGTGAAGAAAATGATCGGAATCGGTAGACATCTTCCGTTCGCGCATTGACTTTGAAATTTGACAAAATATGCAAAAACTTCCATTTTACGATTATTATTGTTGAATTAGATGATTTTATAATATGATAGCTTGTAACGTCTTCGAATAGAGCCTAAAAACATTGTGATCAGTTGATATCTTTCATTCGCGCATAGGGTCTAAAATTTGCCAAAACATTGAACATTTCACATATTTATGAGTTGTTTTATGTATCTTTAATATCCTTTTAGCACTTTCCTCCGAAGGAAAGTAGCTATTGAGGTTGCACTCATGACGGAATTTTTGACAAATTTCTTCAAATCTTTATCGATCCTACCTAGTAGACACCGAAAATGACCCCCGTTAAAATTTATATATATCTCTATATATATATGTATATATATATATGTGTATGTATATAGCGGCCAGAGTTTTTATTTTTCGTCACGAAACTTGGTATATAGCATTCAATTAGCAAACGATTTAACGAGTTCGTTAACAACCAAAATCGGTCCACCGGAAGGGGGGTTTACCCCGAACCCAAAACACTAATTTGACCATGTCAGCCGTAATATTTGTTATATTTCAACGAAACTTGGTATTCGTAGTGGTAATCTAGAGAAAAAAGTGAGATATAAAATGACTAAATAGGTTCATAAGGAGGGGGGGGGGGGGGTTTACTCCGGACCCACAATACCAATTCGCCACTACCAGCCGTGATTTTTGGTATATTTCGACGAAACTCGGTATTCGTAGTGGTAATCTACAGGTAAATATGTGTTGTACAAATAAACTGAATCGGTTCATTAGGAGGGGGGGTTTACTCCGGACCCACAATACCAATTCGCCACTACCAGCCGTGATTTTTGGTATATTTCGACGAAACTCAGTATTCGTAGTGGTAATCTACAGGTAAATTTGTGTTTTAAAGATAAACTAAATCGGTTCATTAGGAGGGGGGTTTACTCCGGACCCAAATTACTAATATACTCATACCGGTCGTAATTTCTGCCGTATTGTAACGAAACGCGATATACGTCGTGGGTAACTCATGAGAATGAAGTGTTGTAAAACTGAGCTGTATCAGTCAATCGGAAAGGGGGGTTTACTTTGTAATATATTTCAATAGAAAAGCCCGCCAGACGTAGGTTCGCCAAGCCGCCGCAAGGAGCGCTTTCTACCACTAGAGTGACTGTATCCTGTTCCTGCGTTAGATCAAAATACGATAATATGAGGTTTTTTGTGTTTATTACGTAGTGTAGTAGGTACCATGTGTAAACATAACTCTGGAAGCAAATTAATAATTGATCAGTTACTCATTACAAAATTAAAAGAGAACTATTCATGTTTTTATTTTATTTATGTAGGATATTTTAAACAAATTGTTCTGGAAAGCAGTCTACACTACCCAAATTCTGAGGAAAGTGCTTAGTTATGCAGCTCCTGCGTGACGATCTCTTTTTTTTTTTTTAATCGTAATAGTTACAGTGTTTTTATTTTTGAACGTAAGAACATTATCTTTTAATATGGATTGAATAAATTTACAACTTGTGGCCGCAGAATGACTCCAATGCTAGAGAAAAACAGTACCTGAAAAAAGTTAGGCCTATGACATGATAGGTAATAACAGTAACAACGGGCATGGTACATTTCCACTTGCTCTATATTTAATGATGCTGCCTGCCAACAACCACAGATGGTTAACAACCTAATTGGAGTTTTCCTACGTCAGATGTCTTAGCCTTAGACATGTCGAGATACCAAATTGAATATATACCTCGGTGTATAGCTCTTCTTTGGCGTAAATCCTTATCTCTACCTAATTGCCGGGGGAATTCTCGTGTAATTTCTGTTGCGAATTAAAGCTAACATTGAAAGGAAGCTGTCGTCAACATTTTCAAGGGTTTGGGGGGAGAAGATTTACATTTCATTTCCACCCCCCTCCCCTCTACTTCTCCTCCCCCCCCTCCAACACCTCTCAACCCCCCCTTCTCCTGGAACCCCTGAGGTTTTGGAGGCTGACAGCTCACCTCTCTGCAACCTGATCAAAGCCTTTAATCTTGATCAACTTAAATTGCCATGAAAGCTAACCTTGCAAGAATCTGCTTTAAGGTAAATATCAACTTGGCTTCACACAAATCCAACCGGAATTGCAGACAAAATTTACCTCATCTTTTTGTTCATAATTATAATAATAATCATAAGTATTTTGTAGTTGCTAGACGAAGTTGAGGTAAATATTAAAAAATAAATTGAAGAGCATAGTAGTTTGAAAGTTTTGCCATGGGCGTGTAGCGTTGACGCGCTCGTGTAGTCTTGCTTCATGTCAGCGGAAGCTCCTTGGGCATCGTTCGCAAGCGAGTCATTCGCTAGTTACAAATTCATAAGAAAATAGACTGAGGTTATTAAGATGGTTACAAGAGTTAAGATGGTTAGTCGGTAATGAGAGTTGGTTGCTATGTACATAAGTGTTCCTCCCATTTTGTAATGTTAAAAATCGTTATTTCTGTGAAAGACTTAATATACGCATAAATGAACTTTATTTGTGTATTTACTATATATTATGTGCATAAATACGCAAAAAGCGTATATAAGGTCGGGCTGAGGGGGCTGCACCCCCCCCCCCCAAATTTTGATTTTATGGTAAAAATGTGTCATTAAAAATAAATTAAATAAGATCACTTAGTTCATAAAAAGTATTTTATTCTAGGTGTAATAGCGTTTCAGTTGCCTAAAACTATTCCAACTTTTAGCACTTTCCTCCGAAGGAAAGTAGCTATTGAGGTTGGACTCATGACGGAATTTTTGAAAAATTTCTTCAAATCTTTATCGATCCTACCTAGTAGACACCGAAAATGACCCCCGTTAAAATTTATATATATCTATATATATATATATATATATATGTGTGTGTGTGTGTGTGTGTGTGTGTGTGTGTGCCTGTTAACACGATAGCGGCCAGAGTTTTTGTTTTTTCGTCACGAAACTTGGTATATAGCATTCAATTAGCAAACGATTGAACGACCAAAGTCGGTCCACCGGAAGGGGGGGTTTACCCCGAACCCAAAACACTAATTTGACCATGTCAGCCGTAATATTTGTTATATTTCAACGAAACATGGTATTCGTAGAGGTAATATAGAGAGAAAAGTGAGATATAAAAATGAACTAAATCGGTTCATTAGGAGGGGGGTTTACTCCGGACCCACAATACCAATTCGCCACTACCAGCCGTGATTTTTGGTACATTTCGACGAAACTCGGTATTCGTAGTGGTAATCAACAGATAAAAATGCGTTGTAAAAATAAACTAAATCGGGTTGTTTGGAGGGGGGGGGGGGTTACTCCGGACCTAAAGTACTAATATACTCATACCGGTCGTAATTTTTGCTGTATTGGTAACTCATGAGAAAGAAGTGTTGTAAAAATGAGCTGAATCGGTCAATCGGAAAGCGGGGGTTTACTTTGTAATATATTTCAATAGAAAAGCCCGCCAGACGTAGGTTCACAAAGCCGCCGCAAGGAGCTCTTTCTACCACTAGAGGGACTGTATCCTGTTCCTGCGTTAGATCAAAATACGATAATATGAGGTTTTTTGTATTTATTACGTAGTGTAGTAGGTACCATGTGTAAACATAACTCTGGAAGCAAATTAATAATTGATCAGTTACTCATTACAAATTTAAAAGAGAACTATTCATGTTTTTATTTTATTTATGTAGGATATTTTAAGTAAATTGTTCTGGAAAGCAGTCTACACTACCCAAATTCTGAGGAAAGTGCTTAGTTATGAAGCTACAGCGTGACGGACTTTTTAGTATTCCGCAGACAGGTTTAGTTGGGCTAGGAAAAAAAAACGTCAGACTTTCAGGAAGAAATCTGTATTTGGACGTTTCGGCTGCACATTGGCAGCCTTCTTCAGCTAAAAAATACATAAAGATTATTAAAAAAAAAACAGGCAGAAGTGAGCGTATTATATACATCATGACAATGATTAGAACCAATCTTATTATTAAAATATGAAAATGCGGTAGTTGGAAAGTAAACAGTATGTTGAAAGTAGTAAGTAAACAGTACAAAAACTAACAATTTTATAAAGAACATTTTTATATTGTGAGAAACATAATCTATTCTATAGGTGAATACAATTTTTAATAATCAATATACAAATACGTACCACTAGAAAATGCCTAGGGGGGAGGGAGGAAGACCTCGAGGACACTTAGGTAACCATGGTTGGATGTATGAGGGACAGCAACTACACAGGGGTTTTTTATAGTTATGACTGGGGAGGGGGGAGGAGGCGGTAAGTCGGTGAAGATGAAAGGAGTGGATTGCTAGGTTGTAAAAGTGGGCTGTTAAAAGGTGTTAAAAATTTTGGGACACACAAGTAGAAAAATAGTCTGGAGCCTGGGAACAAAGGTGAAAGGAGGTCAGGACAATTTATGGAAGACGGCGGAGTAAGTAGGGGAGATGTTTTGTTTGTCCGTTTTGTAATTAATATTATTGGGGTTTGAATTAATGTGGACGCATTCGGAAATCTGTCGTTTTTTTAGTATTCCGTACCCTGGAAATAGTACCACCCAGAGCTTCTCAATAGCGACAACTTTTTGAAAATCACTACTCTTCTAAAATAAATCCCGCAGATATCCGAATCATAAAAAAGTTGTAAAATTTAATCAGCTTTCCAACAATATAAACAAAACTGAGATTATCTCTTAATTTCATAATGTAATTGGAATTCTAGAGTGAAAAAACATACTTTTTGGATTGATATTAAGGTCTGAATGAGATAATTGTGAACATTGAATGTGCATTAGCCTTAAAGCAAATTTAATGCTGATTTCAAAAATTTAATGAATTGTTGAAAACGAATATGCAGAAGTTAAGATAATTGGAGTTGTACTACAAAAAAAAACACGGACTTTTCTAAAGAACCTTTAGAACGACATATGCCTGTAACGGAGTGAGATAGAAATGTGTGGTTGGTGGTGTTGAACTACATTTTCTAGGGTTTCACCCCCTGAGGGATTGTCATTAACTTGCGATACACCCTGTGTGTGTGTGTGTGTGTGTGTGTGTGTGTGTGTGTGTATATATATATATATATATATATATATATATATATATATATATATATACAGGGTGTCCCACTTTGAGATGTCATAACTTTAGGGGTTTATTCTACATCTCATTTGTAGTTCAGGGAAACAAAAATGAGCGTTCTATCTCAACATGCAGAGTAGCTACTCAATGTGTAGCTACTCAACGGATTTATGTGGGGTGAGAGGATGGCCGTATCATCTGCGTACGTTGCCAGGAAAAGAACACAAGAAAATGTGAAAAAGTTTGATATTTTTCAATGCATTCAACGTATGAAATAGGTATCTCTAGAAGAGGATTCTGGGGTCTGGCGGACCTGACCAGGTAAAGTCATAAACCCCTTTGAACAAAGGCCGAAGCAAATATTATCTGTTTCTATTCTAAGCTTTTCAAATGACAAAAGGGATATTTTTATACAATTCCTACCGGAGAACTAACCTAAATGTGTGTGCACTGCAGTGTGCGGTTATAAACTTTGTCTTAAATTATTTTATGAGAAAAATTCATTAAGTTGATTCCAAAATGCATAATTTCCTAATCACTTTATATATTAGTTTCTTTTTCACTTTGTTTGTGATAGAATGCACCTGTATAGTTAGTGTATTTTATATTACTGTATTCTTGGTAGTATATTTCTGTTCCTCTATATAGCAGACATGAAAGTAGAAATAGTCTGGACGAAACTATCTCCGCCATATGGCAAACTCTATCAAAACTTTTCAGAGTTTTTCATTTCTCTAAAGAGATCCATTTGTCCTGCTTCTAAAACCACATAGAAAGATATGTACAAAACAAGTCATTACTGATATTAAAGCCAAAGTATAATCGTTAAAACCTTCATCACAAAGAATTGTATACTATATTTTTAGCGCGGTTCCTCCCTAGGGAGGAACCCCGCTTATAAGGTTGATACAATGAAACAATCCGGAAGTGCGGACTAGAAAATTTTGCGTTTCAGAACACCTAGAGACCGAAAATAACGGTGGTTCAAATTTGTATATATATATATATATATATATATATATATATATATATATATTTGTCTTTTCGCTCTGTAGCTCCCTGACGAATGGTCCGATTTTGATGAAATTTGGTACAAAAAACCTTTCGTCTAATTTGAAAGGTCAAGTTCGTTAACCAGCAAAATCCGCCCACTGGAAGATGGCGTTTGGGGCGAAATTCGCGCAAAAAAATCGTAACGCTTACATTTTTGAGATCATAAGCTTGTAAGTACTCGTTTTATATGCTTCTTGGGCTAGGAAAACGAATGAAACCATTTTCAAGGCGATAGCTTTAACCGTTTTCGAGAAAATGGGAAAAATAGTTTTTGAATACCGTTTTTGGTTTGGGTACTTAGAATCATGGGATTCAGTTGAAACAGTTTCTTCATGTTCTACTTTCATTAAAACTAATATGTTGAAATTTTTGTTACGTTTGGAGTTTAGGAAGGGTTAGAATAAAATATTTTATTAACAGACATAAAAAGTTTTGGTAACTTTGTATACTTTCCTTAATATCTCGAAAAAGGTTGAGAATCTTGGGAAACGGAAGACGACCATTAGAAAGCTCACTAAATGCTCTTCAAAAATGGTTCTGATAAAAGTTTTGATTAGGCGATGTCAATCGGAGAAATAAGTGCTTAAAACTTTAAAGTAATTGATTTCGCTTATTCGAATTGTTCTTTTTGTCTTTGATTTTGGAACTTAGAATTATGGGATTCAGTTGAAACATTTTCTGCGTGTTCGAATTTTATTAACACTAATATGTTGAAATTTTGGTTACGTTTTGAGTAAAGGAAGGGTTAGAATAAGATATTTTATTAACAGACAAGAAAAGTTTTGGTAACCTTTTATACTTTCGTTAGTATCTCGAAACCTTTGACAATCTTGGGAAGCGAAAGGTTACCATTCGAAAGCTTACTAAATGGTCTACAAAAAAGGTTCTAAAGAAAGTTTTGAATAAGCGATGTCAATCGGATAAATAAGTGCTTAAGCTTTGAAGTAATTGATTTCGTTTATTCGAACGGTTCTTTTTGCCTGTTTTTATTCCTTGTTTTGTTTTTGTTTTAATTTCTTATAGTTGGATAATGTATTTGACAATAAAACAGATTAAGTAAAATAAGAAAAACAATTCATTGTTAGAAATATAGCTTGCCAAGAGAAAGAGATTTTTTTTTATCTCTGTTTACCTTTGTTCTTAATTGTTTTTTTTCTCGGTTTGCCTTAGTTTTTAATATCTTGCTGTTATTTTGATTGCATTTTTTTTTTTCAATAAAACATGACAAGTAATTGAGAAGCGTGTTTGTATTTTGAATTGACTTTGAGAGTCTTGCTTTAGATTGAGGAATTTCCGCTTCTAACCTCTGGGTGTTAACAGTTTTCATGAAATAATAAAAAAAAAAAAAAAGATTAGATCTATTTTAAACTTTCGAAATGACAATATGGATGAGAATGGATACGTCTTAAAATGACGCAGTTCCTGCAGAAAGAGAATGTTTAGACTAGACATGCGTGCCGCGCCGGCGCCGCTACGCCACGCCGGGTTTTAGCGGCGCCGCCGCCGCTGAGCCTATTCAGTCGGCGCGCCGATTGAGGAGAGGAAATCAGCGATTGTACTGCATGGTGATCGGCCGGCACCATTTGAGCTTACATTCTGATCGAATAACGCTTGTGTGTTGTGGTCGTTGATTAGAAAAGGACAAAGCTTGTATCGGAAAAGCATAAAATAAAATAATTTAATTAATTAATTATGTAAACATACTCTTGGGTTTTCAAATCCACAAAACTTAAAATTCAAGTACTTTCTCATTGACCTTCCAAGTGCCAAGTTCACAGAGGTTTCTCATTGGGGACATTGGCAAATTAGTTTCATCTTTGAAAAGTTTTGAACGAAATGAGAATAAACGTCGTTTGCAGAGAAGTTTCTATTTCATTTTCATCAATCCTCAACAATAGAACAAAACTAGCAAAATTCTAATTAACTGAAATTATTACCACGGCTGCAGCCTCCTCAACCCCCCCCCCCCCTTATATACACACATGGCTCACGGGGGCACAGAGGACAATTGGTTAGGGGCCTGTGGTCTCAGGGGGGGGTGTCATTTTTGTACTCGCAATATAATTTGGAATAACAATGTTTACACGGCGTTATTAGCCCTAATGTTGATACGCTGTTAAACACACCCCCCAAAAAAACAATGTTTACGAACATTAAAAAAAGTCCGACTCGCAGGAACTGCGTCATCTTAGCGCGGTTCCAGTTCATTTTTTTTTTTTTTTTGTCAGGTCCACAAGACTCTAGAATCCTCTTCTACCGATACTTCATTTCATACATTTCAATGAATTGGAAAATATCAAAAATGTTCACATATTCCTGTGTTCTTTTACTATAGTAATAATTCTACAGATAAAATAAATTAAAAAATAAAATAAAAAAACCAACAGCATAAAGGCAATTGAAAATATTCAAAAGACGTCATCGAATCTTTTTCTCTTGGCAAGCTATATTTCTAACAATGAATTGTTTTTCTTATTGTGCCTAATCTGTTTTATTGTAAAATACATTATCCAACTATAAGCAATTAAAAAATAACAAGGAATAAAAACAGACAAAAAGAACAGTTCGAATAAGCAAAATCAATTACTTTAATGTTTTAAGCACTTATTTCTCCGATTGACATCACCTAATCAAAATTTTCATCAGAACCTTTTTTGTAGAGCATTTAGTAAGCTTTCTAATGGTAACCTTTCGCTTCCCAAGATTGTCAACGGTTTCGAGATACTAACGAAAGTATAAAAGGTTACCAAAACTTTTCTTGTCTGTTAATAAAATATCTTATTATAACCCTTCCTTTACTCCAAACGTAACCAAAATTTCAACATATTAGTGTTATTAAAATTCGAACATGCAGATAATGTTTCAACTGAATCCCGTGATTCTAAGTACCCAAACCAAAAACGGTATTCAAAAACTATTTTTCCAATTTTCTCGAAAACGGTTAAAGCTATCGCCTTGAAAATGCTTTCATTCGTTTTCCTAGCCCAAGAAGCCTGTAGAAAGAGTACTTACAAGCTTATGAACTCAAAAGCGTAAGCGTTACGATTTTTTCTGCGCGAATTTCGCCCCAAACGCCATCTTCCAGTGGGCGGATTTTGCTGGTTAACGAACTTGACTTTTCAAATTGGACGACGGATTTTTGTACCAAATTTCATCAAAATCGGACCATCAGGGAAGCCAGAAATGAGCGAACAGACAAATATATATATATATATATATATATATATATATATACAAATTTGAACCACCGTTATTTTCGGTCTCTAGGGGTTCTGAAACGCGAAATTTTCTTGTCGGGACTTCCGGATTGTTTCATTGTATCAACCTTATAAGCGGGGTTCCTCCCTATGGGGGAGGGAGGAACCGCGCTAAAATATAGATCCCCTTCCAACAAATATAGGCTGAACCCGCCTATATTTCTCAAATCAATTTGACACCTATAAAATGTTTTCCAATTAGCGAAGCTCCTGCGGTGCTCGGGGATAACAGTCCCTCCCCCCATGTGGCGGCCCTGACTTGAACTCTACGAATAAATCCATCTTTTGTGGGAGATGTTTTGGAAACCTCGTATTGAAGAGAAAAACTAAAAAAAAAAAAAAAACTTCTGACTCGCAGGAACTGCGTCATCTTAGAGCTGTTCCGTTCATATCACTAGTGCTAATAGTAAAGGAATAAATACAGTTATTGGTAGGATTTGATCATTCGTTAAAAATATAAAATAAAGTCTCAAACAGAAGGAAGTTTAAGGTGCCAAACAGGAAACAGAGAGTATCCTACGACTCCCACACCAACACAACGTTCGCCCTGCGAAAACATTACGAGTATATCATTAAGTTTCTCATTTTCTTGCCTTCTTTTACTAATAGACTAATTTTTCTGATAATAGAAATTTATCAAACAAGTGAGTTAAACAAACACACACAAAAAAACAAAACAAAAAAAAAACAAAAATCAGTCCCGTAACAGGCCACGAGGTCCCTGAGGGGCAGATACTATAGAGGTATCTGAGTCATGACCATACGGCACACTAGGGAGATAGTGTGGTCAGTACTATGCTCCGGCCGCCTGATATTCCCCTTGCTGCTTCGACTGCTAGGGTCATTACCACCCAAGGTACCCATTAATAAATTAATTAAAGGCTGGGTTGGCCTAGGGACATTCAGGGAGGCCGAATTCAACCCATGAACGCAGACACTAGAAGAAAAAAATCCTTAGTGCTTGCGCGGGATTTGAACTCAGGCCTCCAGCTTATTATTCCAGTGCTCTACCACTGAGCTAACCTCGCCCCCAAAACAAACACAAAACCCAGTTCAAAAGAACAAAGCAAACGCTTTCGAAGTTTTAAGCCCTCATTTCTCCGATTAACCCCGCCCCATGGAAAATTATTTTATAACAATTTATGTAAAGACATTAGTAACCTTTCGGATAGGAACCTTCCCCTTGCCACGACTTTCCAGCCCATTTAATGATATTTACTAAAAAATACGAAGATCCCTAAATTTTTCGTCTACTCAAAAAATATTTGTTTCGAATACTTTCTTCGCTCCAAATGTAATCAACATCTTAGTTTAGATAAGTTTCAAACACATAGAACACATTTAAATGGAATCCCACGATTTCATGTACCAAAACCGCAAAATGAGTTTGTTCCACTTATCTCAATACCTGTTACAGATATCGCCTTAAAAATGGTTTCATTTGTTATCGTTTGTTAAGGAACATATTACGCGAGTATCTGCAAGCATATAAACCCGAAACGTAACCGTTGCGTTTTTTTTTTCGCGAAAATTTCGTGCTAAAACCCATGTTCCGGAGGGCGGATTCTGCTGGCTAACGAACTTGACGTTTCAAATTAGACGATTTTCGTGCCAAAGTTCATCAAAATCGGACCATTTTTGAGCCTGTGAAATAGCGGACAAATATATACATACATACATATATATATATATATATATATATATATATATACACTGTTATAAAAATTTTAACAATCTCTCTCGGGGGTTGAAAAAATATCCCACGCCGCGCGCGCCGCCGCCGCCCATTTTAGTCCGGCGCGCCACCGCCTGAAAATTCAGCCTCGGCGCGCATGTATAGTTTAGACTCTGTGTAGGATCAGACATTTGCCCGGGTCGAGCTACTAGGCAGGCTTCAGGTAGGTTTTATTGCTCTTCATAAATCAAGATGCATCCTAGGAGAGATGACAGAAATTGTACCTGTAGGAAGTCATAAAGCCAAATGCTATAGTAGAAATATAATTATATTTTGTGGTTGTATGTGGCGTAATACATTAAAAAATAACATAATAATACTTTCCCATTTTCTTGTACAATTTTATTTTGTTTAATTGCATTTAACAGTAAAATGAGTAGTTTAGTGTTTTCAATTGCATTTAACACTAAAATGGATATGTTAGTAAAGCAAGTTAAGTCAATTAGAAACAAATTCGTAGTAGAGTCTTCGTAAAGAGAAACTTGGGGACGGCGGAAAGAGTAATTTTCGTTTAGAATAGTTTTTAGTGCCTTGCCGACAATCTTGTTTTTCTTTGGAATATGTGTTTACATTAAGAATGATCTAAACAAAGTAATAACTCTTTCTATTCTAAGTATACAAAATGACACTAGGGATATGAATGGAACCGCGCTAAGATGATGCAGTTCCTGCGAGTCGGACTTTATCTAAACAAAAGCCACCACCCCTGGTGGGAATCGATTCCTTTGATATGAATCAAGTACTAGACACGTTCTGTCGGGGAATGATTACTTCTAGGCTAACTATGACGGGGAAAAACCTAGTAATTTTATAATAGATTTAAAATTTAAGAGAAATTTTAGAGCCAGAAATAGAAATGTCTTTTCTGAAATCGGGTGTCCCTCAAGAGTGTATGCTTAGTACGACCTTATTTTATATCACAATGGTACATTGTATTGTCATTCATGCAATATTGCCTATTCGCACACCAGTAGTTAAAACCTGGTGTAGTGGAGTCCCTCAAGGCTGTCTAATGAGAACGACATTGTTTCTAATCGCAATGGATAGTGTGTTTACTGCACACGTCTGTATTAACACGAAACAACATTTTTCGTTGTCCTCTTCCTACATCTACAACCTTCTTACCGGTCCTCCTACGTCTATCCTCCCACCCATTAAATTCTTGACCTTCATGATAGCACTTTTTTCTTTCATAGACATTTTAAATTTATTTATTTATTTCGTAGTATTCAAAGTGTTTATAAGTCTGACATTTTTTGTTTTCTCTCTCTCTCTCTCTCTCTCTCTCTCTATATATATATATATATATATATATATATATATATATATATGTGTATGTGTGTGTGTGTATTTTCACACAAGTTCATCTAGGCGATTATCGCCGGCCTATCTACAGGTAGCTCCTTAAACAAAGCGGGGATCGAACCCACGATCCCAGACATGGAGTGTTGAAGCCTGATAATTGTAAGCCTGGAGGATTGTTTCGCCTTGGAAACTTCACCAAGATGGATAAAGCCGTGCCTAACTACTCCCGAAGTTCCTTCCTAATCACAGACTGTCTTATCAGCTTTCGACAGAAACACTCGCTCGAGCATGTCTTCCTGGTAGTTAGTTATAACATGGAGTAACAATACATATACATATATATATATATATATATATATATATATATATATATTTGATGCGTTTTTTTATTTATTATTTTTTATTTTGAAAAGAAGGTACTTTTCAGGAAAATGTGTTAGAATGTTCTTTCCATAATGGCGAACTCCACTAGATATCTAAAACATTTTTTCGTTTTGGTATGATTCTTTGTTTATTTATTAATTTATATTAATAAACAAACTATATAATAATTGACCAGAAATTAGTCTGAACTTGTGGAGTGTTGAGTTCGTCTTTCGTATCCGCCTTCCTATGGCAGTTTCCAGCCAGCTTGTTTTCATTCTCTGTGTGTTTTGTAAGGGAAAGAATGGCAAACTCAACATGAAAAAGTCCGACTCGCAGGAACTGCGTCATCTTAGCGCGGTTCCAGTTTTTTTTTTTTTTTTTTTTTTTTACGGCACATCTACAGCTAGGTCATTAACGCCTATGAAGGGAGGGAGGAACCCCGCTAAAAATATACCTGTAGATTTTCTGAAGCGTCTAGATTCGGATGGCGGGGGAAAAAGTCCGACTCGCTGGAACTGCGTAATCTTAGCGCGGTTACGTACATATCGAAGAGATGGAATAGATTAGCATTACAAATCACAGGAAACTGACAGTAGCCAACTTACGCAGAAGCTGATAATTCTTAATCTGTATAAGTCAATACAATTATGTACTGAGAACGTACTTACTCTTCCACTACTGCTGAGAAGGCTCTATTCTAAACAACCAACAAAAATTCGTTGTCATTTTAAGTATCTTGTTTTACTAGCAAATTCGTTTTACTGTTTTTTTATTTTTATTTTGGTTTTTTTTTGTTGTTTTTTTTACGGTGCATCAACAAATCTTGGCTATTAGCGCCCGTTTTACTGTTATAATCAACTGTAAATATGTGCTTCATGGCGAATAAAGTTCCATTCTGTCGTGGGTTAAATCTTTCTATCCCCAAAAAAACATAAATGTGAAATAGAGGCCAAGTTCCTGCCCCCACAAAGAAACACTCCCTTCCACAAAAATATCCCCTCCTAAAACCCCCCAAAAACGCCTTACCATTCTACACTCCAAAAAAGTAGTATGAGATGGTGTATTAATTCAACCAAAAATATTTGCAAATACAAGAGATGATACAAGAAAGAAATGTCCAAGTTCATTACTTGGAAGACCTCATGGTTATTTACTAAGAACAGTAAAGACACTTCACTTGTTTAGTTTTTCTCTAAAGATAATTTCGGCACAAAAAAAACATTGCCAAGTTTAAGAATATACCTGGTTGAGGAAAGTGATATTTTAGTAACTGGATATAAGTATTTTTATTGTTGTTTTTAAAGGTCAGTTGAAGTGTCTTTACTGTTCTTAGTAAGTAACTATGAGGTCTTCCAAATACTGAACTTGGACATTTATTTCTTGTATCATCTCTTGTATTGGCAAATATTTTTGGTTGAATTAATACACCAACTCATACTACTTTTTTGGAGTGTAGAATGGTAAGGCGTTTTTGGGGGGTTTTAGGAGGGGATATTTTTGAGGAAGGGAGTGTTTCTTTGTGGGGGCAGGAACTTGGCCTCTATTTCACATTTATGTTTTTTTGGGGATCTCATTACTTTTTTCTAAGTATTAAATAGAATTTAGTTGGCGCATACCTACTGGCTTTTGTACTTCATATAAAACCAGGGTCTTTGGATTCTGCATAAGGTTCTCCTTACTGCTTGATACACAGGAACCTTATACCGAGGATAAAGATCAAAATAGGGAAAGTTCAGAAGGCCTTCAAGAAAAATATAAGAACAAAGACGATACATTTTGGGTTTGTGATCCTAAACTTTGTAATTTAGATGGCTCGACTTTGAAAAACTTAGTATCTACTTTGAAGTATATTATGCAGTGAACCCCTACGACTTTATTTACTACATTTAAGAAAGAAGTCACAACTGTTTTTGTTAAGATGCGTCGAAATGTTTTTTAAAACATCAAATATAGGTTCTCCTTACCAAGACGATTCATTTGATACCCCACATGATGGGTTTCAGAAGGAATGATGGCATTTCGATGGAACAAAAAGTAGAAAACGTCATGGGTAATATGACACTCCCGTATCAAGACCTACCTGCGTGCCAAGTTTTGTCAAAATAGGCCAAACGGTGTGAATTTGTATAAGGAACAAACATACAGACAGACAGCTGAAAGACCTTTTTTACCTAGCCTAGTGCACTCCCCGGACCAAGGCCTACCTGTGTGAGCTGATAGACGATTTTGACTAGCCTATGACACTACCCGGATAAAGACCGACATGTGTGTCAAAATCGGTCAAACGGTGTGTACTTGTATAAGGAACAAACAGACAGACAGACAGACAGCTGATAGACAATTTAACCTAGCCTATGATTTTCCCCGTATCAAGACCCATCTGTGTCTCAAGTTTGGTCAAAATCGGTCAAAGTGTACGGATTTGTAAGAGGAACAAACATACAGACAGACAGCTGGTATAAGATTTTTACCGAGCCTATATGCGTCTAATTGTTTCTTAAAACATCAAATATAGGTTCTTCATACCGGGACGATTCATTTGATACCCCACATCATGGGTTTCGGACGGAATGATGGGTTTCTGAAGGAAGTACAAAACTGGCACGCCCCCACCCCGGAAGCGGAGTCAAACACAACTTTTCGCGATTTTACGATTCTTTCCTTTAATAACGTCTTCATATCTATCTTCATGCAAAATTTCAAGTCTCTAGCATCATGGGAAGTGCCTAATAATTTTGATGAGTCAGTGAGTGAGTGAGTGAGTGAGTCCTATAAATCCCGATTTTCGATCGTTTATATCTCAGAAACTATTCGATATAGAATTATGAAAATTTCCAGTTTTACTAACATCTAGTAGAATAATACCTGTGTAAAATTTCATAACTTTATCTTTACCTGTTGGCTACTGTCAGTTTCCTGTGATTTGTGATGCTAATTTATTCCATTTCTTCAAGATGTACGTAACCGCGCTAAGATGACGCAGTTCCTGCGAGTCGGAATTTTTCAGTATTTAATTCACCAGACTTGTCAGTATTTAATACCACAGCCTTCCAGACGCTGAGAACTTCAATTCTAAAAAAAAAGTAATAACTCTATAGATAGTTCATGATTATCGATAACTCCTATCGGTTATCATGTACTTTCGATATATGGATAGTAACTATCGACTATCGCCCATCCCTACTTACCAATCCTTAGTTAGTATTCCATACACCAGACATGGTCTCAGCCCCCCCCCCTCGAAATGTTCCCAGCCCCCTCCGAAATTATTTCCTATATACGCCCATGCCCTGACATCCTCGTAGAAACTACCTAATCCCATGAATTAAGAACTAACCAATCCTTGAAATATTCTTCTACTAATTGCCCTGTTTTCGGAGCGAACGGAGTTGTTATTAAATCGTTCCCATGTAAGAGCTATTGATTTGCCTCTGGGCCGCGGTGTTTCGCTACAATATTAACTCTCTTCATTAACATAACACAGGCAAAGAGTTTAAAACACTCCCTCATTCCCTTCTACTTCATATATATATATATATATATATATATATATATATACTGGAAGTCCCGTATGGAGCTGTCATAGCTGTACAACAATAAAAACTCGTATATGATTTTATTATGTTTACAATAATTGTAATTATTTCCAATATGTTTTTCTGCCATTAAAAAATGTGTGTACCTAGTGTGGGGAGGATGAGATATCATCATTATTGTGTGAAATTAAAGAATGTATTCAGAATTCTCCTTCACGCTAAAGCACATTTATTGGTTTTGACTTAGAAATCAGAAAAAAAATAGATTCAAATAATTTTTTTTTTTCTAAAAAAACAGGGTACCATTTTAAAGCATATTAACCCTGGAGCACTAACCTTAATTCATCCTACACTATTACTAACCTGTGTATCAATTTGACGTATACACAGGAAAATGACTCAGAACTTGATTATGAGGGATATTGGAGAAATCTGTTGTTAAAAAAAATGAATATTTGTCAATATTTAATACATAAAAATACAAATTAAAAACATAAAACATAGAGCAACAAAAAATATGGACCATTTCCGGGGTATGGAATACTAACATTTGAAATTTGAACTTGAAATAGTTTTAACCAACTAAAACGCTTACACCAAAAATAAAATATTTTTTATGAACTAAGTAATCTTATTTTATTTATTTTTGAAGGTTTAATGACACATCGTTTCCGATCACAAATATTTCGGGGGGAGGGGAGGGGGTGCTGCAGCCCCCTCACCCCCCCCCCCTTACATACGCCCATGGCCTTCCTAAAGATATAGTAACTGGAATAATAATAATAATAATAATAATGTATAATATAATATCCCAATGCCTTCTCGACTTTTAAAATATTTACTGTGTTAGCAATGTGGAATTTGCAATGATTTACATAATTAATTAATGGTGTAATTATATTTTAGGTGCTCGTTACTAACTCTTTGTCAAATTGGTGCAATTTATAATGAGTCTTTATTAATAACTATACGTCAGATGCTCGTATTACTAACGGTGCATGATAATGACGTAGAAAAATTTACGTGTATTGCTAACCTCTACGTCAATTTGATGCACTGTCTTCTGGGAAAATCTAGGTTACACCTATCTAATCACTCGCTGAGAGGTGAAATCATGCTGGATGGGACAGGAGGATTTGCTTCAGGAATAGGGGGGGGGGGGAGGCAGGCTCTACCCTCTTTTAACGGAAGAAAATGACAATTGATTTCATTCATATGCGTCAATATTACGCAGGTTAGTGTTCCAGGGTTAAATCGGGTAGATTTTAAGGCGGAAGCAAACCTGTAAGTCTACAAATAGCTGTTTTAGTAAATATTGAATAACTTAAGAATAGCTGTTTTAGTAAATATTGAATAACTTAAGAATAGCTGTTTTAGTAAATATTGAATAACTTAAGAATAGCTGTTTTAGTAAATATTGAATAACTTAAGAATAGCTGTTTTAGTAAATATTGAATAACTTAAGAATAGCTGTTTTAGTAAATATTGAATAACTTGAGAATAGCTGTTTTAGTAAATATTGAATAACTTAAGAATAGCTGTTTTAGTAAATATTGAATAACTTAAGAATAGCTGTTTTAGTAAATAATGAATAACTTAAGAATAGCTGTTTTAGTAAATATTGAATAACTTAAGAATAGCTGTTTTAGTAAATATTGAATAACTTAAGAAAACACTAATATCAATAGATCACATCTATATGGCTTTTAGGTAGTTTAGCTTTTAATTTACAAGGAAAGATTTTAATAACGGGTGTTTCTTATTGGAAATCTAATGTAATTCTACATACATAAATTATTCACAAATCCCAGAAACACAGTTTTTCATAAAAAAAAAAAAAAAAAAAATAGTATTTAAAATAGACAAAAGTTTGAGTAGCTCTGGTACATGTTGATCCACAATAATAACCTGGTTATAAGTCCATAAAATAAAATAATGGACCTGGTGTCCTTTACCTCCGGGAATATATATATAGAGGTAAAGGTGGTAATATGAGCCCTGCATGTATTATGAGCCCCCTCAATATCTATTCATACAGCGGGCTCACTTTGGCGGTGATAATTTTAAATGATAGTTCATTAAAGGCTCTCACCACTGGAGTGTTCTCACTCAGTTGCAGCAGATAGTTTTTGCGGAAAAATGGTTTATTTGTTTCCTTGATCTAAAAACCTTTGAGAAGTAAGTAATTAGCTTATAATTACAGTATATGTCCATTCAAAATCCATCTTGTTCCTTATTGACTAGTGTAGAGGACATTTCAGAGATTATTTCTGTGTAGATACAATGTAATTTTTCAAGTAAAAATGTGTCGTTATGCGTGTTCATATTCCAACATGGCAAGGGTTGTAAAATGAGCCCCCGAACTTAAGGGCTCCGTAATTTCCACAGAGTGGCTTACCAACAGCGTGAAAGAAA
Organism: Gonocerus acuteangulatus; assembly: GCA_946811695.1. Classification (NCBI taxonomy): domain Eukaryota; kingdom Metazoa; phylum Arthropoda; class Insecta; order Hemiptera; family Coreidae; genus Gonocerus; species Gonocerus acuteangulatus. The sequence goes on from OX328128.1 coordinate 78,861,293, forward strand.
TTGAATTGAGCTCCCATTCACAGGAGATGGTTTCATTGGAAGAGCTTGGTTCGACTACTTCATGAATCGCCACAAGAATGTTTTGTCTGTTTTGAAACCAGCTGCAACATCTTTTTCCAAATCTAATGGATTTAGCAATGAAGCAGTCGACAATTTCTTCGCTATCCAAGAAGCCGAGTACGCCTAACACAACCATCCAGCTGATAGGGTGTTTAATGTGGACGAGACTGGAATATCAGTAGTTCAAAGTAAAATCCCGCGAATCATTGGATTGAGAGTAAAGAACCTTTGTACCTCCGTTCATGATTTTCCCCCGGAAAAACATGGGCCTATTTTTATCAGATAACCTCAGAGAACTGTCTGTGCAACGCATAATCTGCGAAGTGTGGGCACAAAATGACTGCGCTGGATTTGACAAGAATGTTTACGTTTGTGATTTTTGCAAATAGAAGAGAAAGTCATCAAGGAATTAAATGGTTCCTTAATAACGCTTTCCAAATTACTTTATAAATTATTTTCTACTTTGTAATGCATTTTGAAGATTTTGTAATAAATGAAAATGTCATACATAAGTCATTTTATTTCTCTCTCTTAGGGGCCCATATTACCAGCAAGAAAAGATTTAATAACAAATTGACATTTGTCAAATTTCTTTTTTTTTCATAAACTTAAAACTACCGAAGAAAGTTCTTATTTTATAAGTAAGTTCAGAAATAATTGTAGTTAATGCTATGAGCGAATATTCTATAAAAACTTCATAGGCAATTACAAAAAAAGGGAAAAACAAAATGGGGGCTCATATTACCACCTTCTCTTCTATATATATATATATATATATATATATATATATATATATATATATATATATATACAGTGATGTGGGGTGGGTAGGTAAATATAAATTGGGTATTTACCCGGGTATTTACCCACAGGGAAGGTAAATACCCAAAAAGTGGGTATTTTCAGTTTTTGAGCTTGATACAACTTCTTTGAATATTTTTTGGTGCAAACAAGGACTGAAACTTACCAATTTGATCATAACAGCTTAATGAGCATTAATACTTACCCAGTAATATTTTAAAGAAAGTTAAAAGTCGCTCCGGGTATTTATGGGTATTTACAACTTAATGTATATCTATGAATTTTCATGATTACTTTTACAGTGGGGAAGGTTAATTAATTTTAAAAAGGTTTTAATGAAGCCTTTTAAATTATTAAGGACTTATTTAAATTTTAAAAAAGGGCCAAAAACATTTTTAATGTTTATTATAATAGTTCAAAACCATTTTAAGTTAAGTTTAAGTTTGTGATCCTTGTTAATATTATTTGAAATTATGCTCATACAGTAGTAACAACATTACAGTAAGCGGAAATCCAGAAATGAAAAAGTAGCTTCTTGATGACAGAGTGTTTTGAGTCCGAGTTGGGAAACTAGTTAACATCCTTGATCCAATTGTTGAACTTATCACTGCCATTCAGTTAAATGCCCCTTTAATCCACACAGTTCATAAGAGATTTAAGAATTACTGAAAACTCTTCAGAAAGAACCCCAGAAGAAGAAACCCAGAATCTTCTCTTCAAAATACGGAGGAAAAACTTGTGCTGACTAAATAGGAGAAACGCATTCAGTTTGGTGTTGGAAACGCACATCTTGCTGCAGACTTGTTGAACTCTTCCATTTGTTTTGTGTGTGAATTAGGCAGAAGCATGGGATTGAAATAAGTTGATCTTCGGAAAAACATAGCTGACTATAGGGACCAAGAGGGATTATGGCAAAGATCCTTTGTTTGGGAAGGTCTTGAAGACAATCACAAAGAAAATAATAAAATAAGTCCCATGTTATGGTGGACAGGCTTGAAAGGTACATGTGTTTTGATCAATGAGTAGGTAACTTAATTTGAGTTTTGAGAAATTGAGATAATCCAAGTCCAAAGTTTTAACTGAGGCTACATTTTTGTGAATGCAGTACAGTAGTATCAAATTTAGGCAAACAACTTGTTTTATTGGTAGTCAGAAGGTCCATGGCAAATTTTCAGGTAATAATTTATTATTTATTAACCTCTCAGTGGTCCTATTTTTTATAATTTATTATTGTTTTAATAGTTTCTCAGTGTTGCAATAGCTCTAAACTGGCAAGATCCATGACATTTTACAATATTCGATTACTAAGTCGCGGTTTAGTTAAATACCTTAAATACCCGGGTATTTATGAAATTGGGTATTTACCCTGGGTATATACCCTGGGTATTTACCCTTAAGAATAAATATCCGAGTATTTTACAACACTGTATATATATATATATATATATATATATATATATATATATATATATATATATATATATATGTATATCTGCTTGCTCTCTAGTTGGGTCAAAAATGGAAAGATTTTATTAAAACCATACGAAAATATTTTCTGTTAAAAGAAAATCGCATGATAAATTTCGTTTTAAAAATAATTGCCCTTATGGATTTTTGGGTCTTTTTGCGAAGACCACATCCAGTTACTTTTGAAGTAGCAGTAGTGATTGTATCAGTGATTTAGCGCATGCGCATAACTCTTTTGCCTTCCTATTGGAGGATTCCGATGACCAATTGCATTCGTTCTTGCTGGGAGTAAAGTAACCTTCAACAGTGAATTAGCTTTTGTTTATGAAAAAGCTCTGCTTATGTCCGTGAGAAAAATGAGTCTTTACCAATTAGTTCGCGATGACAAAATAAAAGGGATTGGTTTCTTATTCGGAAAAATTAATGGAATCCTATTAATTTTAGCGAGTTGGATAGACTAGAGTCACTACAATTAATATAATTCTATTAATTGCGAGTTGGATTGACTAGGGCTATGATATCTTCTTGAGCGAGCGGAAACGCATAGCATGTAATGCCTAATAAATATAAAATATCCAAAAAAGAGAGAGAGAAAAGGAATAAAATATGTTTGTTTACAAATAACATTGTTTGTTATCCTTCATAACCTGCAAAACAGTCAACTTTAATGCTTAATAACTTATTTCATAGTTGAGAGGATTGATTTTGATCATATTAACCTTTTTATTAATAAATATTGCTTGCCATTATCTAATATGAATTATAACCGTAGATAACGAGTCAAGAAGTAGTAGATAACCAGCAAAGAACCTATAAGCTCATCAGTAAGCTTATCAGCGAGTACGAGTAACTGTTATAAATCACTACTGCTACTTCAAAAGTAACTGGATGTGGTCTTCGCAAAAAGACCCGGATTTTTTTATATATTCATATATTGTTTTACAATCTTATTATATGTAAAGTATCTATTCTAAAGTATATTTCATTTCCAAAAAATACGTTTGTTATGCGATATTTGATAGAGCATTCTGTAAGTTTGCTATTATGGCGCCAAAGATCTTGCTTCGCTTGATTTTACACGCAGAACCTAAGAAACCCCCTAGAACTCTACTAAAAACCTGAAGTAGGAATCTCTAGAAGACTTGAGACATCAAAATAGGATAACTCAGCTAAGTTTGATTGTATAAATCATTTCCGCCGGAGAAATCCTTACCGAGAATTTCAATGGCATTTCCTTCCTTCTATTTATTTATTTGATGTGTTCCGCCTCATTGGCTATCAACACAAAGAACAGCATCTTCTGAACAATTCATTCTAGGAAATCAGCATAGCTTATGTAATTGTATAAAATTTTAACTGTAAAAGACTTAGTGTTCTTCGTTAAATTGTACCTAGTATCTATGGAAGTATAATGTTATTTTTAAGTCAACAGTGCTTATTGCCATCAAATATGATTGTATAGTCCTGTGTTCTTGAGGTAGGTATAAAACGAAAATATGATAATACATGTTTTATCTTTACACGTCTCTGATGTGAACTATAATGGTCAGTTACAATGGTTTGTATGTCTGTCAGTAAGGTGTTAGTACTTGGTAGTATGTCGGCCATATGCTGGTAGTCAGTTTGTAGTAGAAGCAAGTATAATTTCAATTTTTTATTTTAATTACATAACATCTTTGTATATTAACAACCCTTTTCTCTCTTATTTTTCCATTTAGATCCATTTTCGTCAGTTGATTTTCGTTTGTTTTGTTATCAACTAGCTGTTACCCGGCGTGCCATGCTACACCTATTTTCTGCATCTATAAAAGCAAAAATAAATTAGAAACCAAATAATTAATATTAAAATCTAATAACGCAAATCTGTAACAATTTGGGTTCATTGTTAAGAACTCGTGATCTCCGAACTGTGAGTCATACACGATTTTAAACTAGCCTATGACCCTCCCCGAGGTCAAGACCTATTTGTGTGCCACGTTTGGTCAAAATCGGTCAAACGGTGTGGATTTGCATAATGAACAAACATACAGACAGACAGCTCGTAGAAATTTTTGACTTAGCCTACGAGTCTTCCTGTATCAAGACCTACCATTATTCCAAGTTTGGTCAAAATCGGTCAAACAGTGTGTATTTTTATAAGGAACAAACGTACTGACAGATACCTGGTAGACGTTTTTGACCTAGCCTATGACCCTCCCCGTATCACGACCTACCTGTGTGCCAAGTTTGGTCAAAATCGGAAGAAGGGTGTGGATTTGTATAAGGAACAAACATACAGACAGACAGCTCGTAGAAATTTTTGACTTAGCCTACGAGACTTCCTGTATCAAGACCTACCATTATTCCAAGTTTAGTCGAAATCGGTCAAACGATGTGGATTTGTATAAGGAACAAACAAACAAACAAATAAACAGACAGACACGTGATTTATATATATATATATACAGTGGAACATGGATAATTCGAAATCGTGGTTAATTTGAATATTTCTCTCGGTCCCTAGAATTTAAGGCATAAACAATGTAAAAAAATCGTGGTTAATTGGAATAAAATTTTGGATAATTCGAATTTTTTTTTTCGAGTCTTAACCACTAACGGGAGATGCTCGATCTTAATTTTTTTTAAATATTGTCCTCTCGGGTAAGAAGGATAGTAAGATGCGGATGTAGGGGTTCCGGGACAAGAGGCGCAGCGATTCCATCTAGGAGAGGTAAAAAATTGAATTGTGTTGAATTGACATGGAATGACCCATAGTCTAGTTCTTGGAGTCTAGGAGTTCTGCAAAGTGGTGGGTCGTGCTTCCTCCCTTCCAGGGGTTGTAGTTACATACACCATCCTGTTTAATCCTAGAATTCCCTTCCACCATCCCTCTCAATTCTTATTCAGTTATAAGTGAGTCAGCGTCTAGATCTGTTGTATTGTTTGTGCCTTAAATTTCCTGTGTACAGCGCAGTTCAGTGACTTGAAAGTGAAAGTTGAAAAATGGAATAAAGAAAAAATCTGAAATTGCCAAGGACTTTAGAATTCCTCCTAATACTTTATCAACTTACCTGAAAAATAATGAAAAAATTGTCGCCCATGGAAATGACTTTTTTCAAAACAATAGACTTTTATTTTTACTATTTTTATAAATTATTTAATACATATGGACGTAATTATCAATTTATGAAATATTTGTTTTTGTTTAAATAAAATGTGATAAAATATGAAATTCGAATTTTTACCTCTTTATTTTCAAAAACTTTTGTAATTCGAATTTTGGATAATTCGAACTTTTTTATCGGTCCCTAGAGGTTCGGTTTATCCAAGTTCTACTGTATATATATATATATATATATATATATATATAGATTTAGTCACAGTGTTTGTGTTATAATTTGTCAAGTAAGTTAGTCTTCTGCAGGTAGTTAAATATTTGTCCTATATATTGGCTCCTATCACCTAGTACTTCTGTCATATTGTACGGTAAGTCATAGTTTTGTCTAAGTGTACATTCTGTCAGTAGGTGTTTTATGGTCAGTGTTGAGTTACAATTGTCACATTTCGGTCTCTCCTGTCTTACAACTTCTACCCTACTATTGTTTCTTTTGCTTGAAGGCCATTCACAACGTGTTTGTTTGTTCTTAAAGATAACATAAATTGTTCTTGTATTTACGCACTGCCTCTGTCATCGATGCTAAATAGTAAATTTCTTTTAGGCACAATATCTCTAAAACGACTACCGCTTGGAGAGTCCTATCTTTTTCCAATGCACATAGGACACTTTAATTAACATGTAGGACACTTTAATTAACATGTAGGACACTTTAATTAACATGTAGGCCAATTTATAAAAAAATAGTTCGAAAATGGAAGCCTAATCCATTTATTTTAGGACTTCAATTTAATTTACGGTACTTACGTATTAGCGTCAAAGCAGGTTAAAGAGCCGGGTCTCAGAGAACTGGATCTACACCGTGTCAGAGATCTGGATCAAGGAGACAAATCAGATTTCGCCAATATGGCGACGGGATTATCAACGATTTAGGTTAACTAGAGTTTTGATATATCCTTTAGCTAGCGAAAACGCGTAGCACTTATATTAATAGCATAATTGCTATGCGTTTCCGCTCGCTACGCTCGCTCAAGATTATATCTAAACTTTAGTCAATCCAACTCATTGATAATATAGACCAAGGATGGTTTTTCGCTGGATAATGGACTGATAAAGAATTTAGCATCGCTTCGAAACACTAGCTTTCATCCTTGCTATTCTGATGTCGCTATCTCGCACAGAAACTGAAATCGCGTAGCAAAAAAAAAAAAGACAACAACAACAATTGCCTGGGTAAATAAAGCACAAATGAATTGCGTTAAAAAGACAAAGGGAACAAGATGGTTACTATAAACACAATAGATGATATCTCTGAAAGTGATTGATCAATAGAAATGCGTTATCCATGATCCAGATCTCTGAACGAGACCCGCCTCTTTAACCTGCTTTGACGCTAATACGTAAGTACCTAATTTACTTCAATTGATACATTGCTCGAATCAAAAATGGGGAGATTTTTTAAGGGTTGTATTTTGGGATTTTAAGGATTGCATCAGTTCAAGAATCACCACCGAAGATTTTGGGTCAATTTATGTATAAGAACTCACAGATTGTTTTCACAGATAAACAAAATCGCAAAATATTGTCAAAAGTCATCTATTTAAAGGGCTGTAGCATGGTCCAAATGGACCAATCGACTTCATTGAGGTCTCAAAAAAAAATTACTTTCGAGCTCTGTAAAGCAGTACCTACACAGGAAATAGTCGTTTCTTCTGGTTAACGACTTGAACACAAAGAATATAGTGTAAAAAATCCTAAATTATGTGTTTTGTGGGGTTAGTCTTAAACAACTGTGCAGGGGTTTTTCTGAGCCCGGATTCGGATTCAGCAACCTCAAAAACAAAGAGTAAACATGGTCTGCTCTTTGGGTCAGGATTTTTCTTTATTTTTTTTTTTTTTTTTTTGTTGGCTGTGTTATTCTTGTATTCGGGGCATCGCTAAGATGGCGCTGTTCCATTTCCATCCAGGCAGTAGGAAGAATGTAGTCGTCTTAATGCCTGGATGTTGTTATGTGTTCAACCCCCAGCTGTGTTCTATATGGAACCCCTATAACACAATTCTTGCATTAAGGTTTCGCCCCTTAGAATAACAAACAACCTACCACGCTCCGCACCAAAAACAACCAATCACCAACGTGCTAAAAAGTAATCCTACTTGGAGGTACTTCGTCTTCTTAACAGGTTTCCGTTCTTATCCCTGGTGTCAATTAGAACGCTTGGATTAGCTATAGTTAATATTATGTTTTAATCTTTCTTGAAATATCTCAACGCACCTATCCGGCAGAAACCTCAAAGAAAAGCAAGATTTTAGGTGCCACGATGTACGTGAAAGTGACAGTATCCTATGCTGAAATTAACCATTTCAGCTTCTCACCTTTCGCTCTATTTATTAATACATTAGTGAGACCGCGACAAGGGCAATTCATCACTTAAAACACATAGATAAGAATAAAAAATAGTAATCAATTGTAAACAAATTTGAAAATGAAACAATTAAAAAAAAAAAAAAATCTAATACAATTTGCATTGACTATAAAAAGGTACGAACTACAGAGGCAGATTAGATGTTAGAATTTCAAATCATAGTTTTTACTTATATATTAATGATAGCAGGTCGTAAATAGAAAAATAAATATACATATTAGTAGGAGGGGAAATGAATAAACCATACACACACACATATATGCATACACATACACAAACAGATAAGCACGCATTTATACATAGAAACCCATAAAAATATACGTCATATTTCTTCAAATAGTTCCTAGTTTATTTTCCTTAAGTATCGAAAAACAAAATCTATAAATTGGCTTCCTTCTGCTAACAACTCTGTTAGATTTATAGCTGGGAGGGACAATGAGTTAAGTCTTAAACAGTCCGTTAGTAAGTGTTTAATAGTTAAAAACTTGTTACATATTGTGCAAATCGGTGCTTGTTCCCTGGTCATTAGGAATGAGTGTGTAAGTCTAGTGTGTCCAATCCGTAAACGTGTCAGTACTACTTCTTCTCTTCTTGTACGTCTGTTGCTCGATGGCCAGTTAGAAATTGTAGATTTGAATAGACCTTTCGCTCTAGAAAATACCTACTATTTCTAATATGTGTTCCATATAGCACTTTCCTCCGAAGGAAAGTAGCTATTGAGGTTGCACTCATGACGGAATTTTTGAAAAATTTCTTCAAATCTTTATCGATCCTACCTAGTAGCCACCGAAAATGACCCCCGTTAAAATATATATATATATATATATGTCTGTTAACACGATAGCGGCCAAAGTTTTTGTTTTTTCGTCACGAAACTTGGTATATAGCATTCAATTAGCAAACGATTAAACGAGTTCGTTAACCACCAAAATCTGTCCACCGGAAGGGGGGGGGGGGGGGGGTTACCCCGAACCCAAAACACTAATTTGACCATGTCAGCCGTAATATTTGTTATATTTCAACGAAACATGGTATTCGTAGTGGTAATCTAGAGAGGAAAGTGAGATGTAAAAATAAACTAAATCGTTTCATTAGGGGGGGGGGGGTTTACTTCGGACCCACAATACCAATTCGCCACTACCAGCCGTGATTTTTGTTATATTTCGACGAAACTCGGTATTCGTAGTGGTAATCCACAGGTCAAAATGTGTTGTAAAAATAAACTAAATTGATTCATTAGAAGGGGGGGTTTACTCCGGACCCAAATTACTGATATACTCGTACCGGTCGTAATTTCTGCTGTAATGTAACGAAACGCGCTATACGTCGTGGGTAACTCATGGGAAAGAAGTGTTGTAAAAATTAGTTAAATTGGTCAATCGGAAAGAGGGGTTTACTTCGTAATATATTTTAATAGAATTAGGTTCGCAAAGCCGCCGCAAGGAGCGCTCTCTACAACTAGAGGGACTGTATCCTGTTCCTTCGTCAGACCAAAATACGAAAATATGAAGTTTTTTGTATTTATTAAGTAGTGTAGTAGGTACCATGTGTAAACATAACTGTGGAAGCAAATTAATAATTGAATAGTTACTCGTTACAAATTTAAAAGAGAACTATTCATGTTTTTATTTTATTTATGTTGGATATTTTAAGCAAATTGTTCTGGAAAGCAGTCTACACTACCCAAATTCTGAGGAAAGTGCTTAGTTATGCAGCTTCTGCGTGACGGACTTTTACTTGCATTATTTTACTAAGATATTCCTTTTAGCGCGGTCCCTCTATCCTTGCTTAAGGAAGAACCTCGCTTATGAGGTTGACCTCATTACGCAATCCGAATGTGCCGATTAGAATATTTCACGTTTCAAATCTCATAGAATATGAACATAACGGTGGTTTAAATTTGTATATATATATATATATATATATATATATATATATATATATATATATATATATATTTGTCTTAAGCACTTCCGGGTCGCGAAATAAGGTCAAATTCAAAAGCAGGCTTTTCTAAGTAGGGGCGGAGGCAACGCGCAAAAAATATACGAAAATCCCAAGAAGTCTAGTTTTTCATATATTTTCAATTTTAACGTCTATTTATAATTGAAGGGGTTGGGGCAAAATACTGCCAAGTACCATTTTAAACAAAACTGAAGTGTAGCTGCTACATTTTGAATATTACGTGGGACTATCAGTTGAAATGGTTAGGGGCAACATGATTAAGTAGCATACAGAGCTTGTAGTCATATTTTAGTAGCATCATCATAACGTGATATTCCCACATAATATCCAACATATAGCAGCTACAGTTAAGTTTTGTTAAAAATTTTGCTTGGCACTATTTTGCCCCGACCCCTTCAGTTGTCATACAATTATAGGACGGGTTATCTATAGGTCTTCTTCCTAGGATATGACTGATGTATTATACTTTTTTCTAAAGAAAAGCCACCACGTCTAGTGGAAATCGAAGCTACAACCCAGCCACCGAGCGGATCGTTTTCGGCATCTATTACCGAAAATGATCAATGAAGATCTGTAAATCTTTTTGAAAATTTATTTCACGAGTGGAACCCCAATAGATCACCTTCCTTGGGAAAGTGATAAAACGGAGGGAAACAAACACAAAGACCCTTTCGGAGCAACTAAACCAACACTATTAAGTTTAATTAAGTTTTAAGCAGTTCCTGCAACTGAGGTCGTCCTATCACAAATAACTTAACAGCCGTTTTCTAGGTAATGCAATAAGTAAGTAAATGGTTGCCTTCCTCTAACCCCGATTTCACAACTGTTTTCGAAATTTTAAAAAGTATATGAAAATTTCCGTACTGTACATGTCTGTCAAAATTTTTAAATCTGAGTTTAGACCTCATCTTGAAAATTTGTCAACTAAATCGCATTTTTTGTATTACTTCAAGGAAAAGAAAATTTTCTATTTATCGAAAACAATTATTGATAGGGCTTTGAAAATGGGTTCATTTGATATTCCAAGTCAAATTACCAAAAAGCCTATAAACCAAAAATTGTAATCGGTATAATTTTTTTCGTGAGAATTCCGTCAAAGACACCCTGTTATAATAAATAGACTTAGCTCGTAAATGAACTTGAATCTTAGTTTGAGACAATATAATTTTTCTGTAATTTCATCAAATTTGGATCATTATTGAGGTTTTGAATATATATATATATCCGGGATTGCATCATCGGTTTGACGTCAAAAGATGATTTGCTCCCTAGAGTGAGGGAGGAAGCGCATTAAAATATTTTGACCGTGATTTGCAAACAATAATAATGTGTTTGTGGAATAAAACCCCTGTCCAGGTGGACCGCTTTTACTGGTTAACACTTCCGCTGCGGGTGTCATTACGGAAGGACACTAGCGATCCTACCCGCTTACGAGTGTCCCTTCGGAAGGAAACTCCTCCATTACTTTTACCTATAGATTCAAAATAGAGGGGATTCACTTTTACAGATCCAAGTAAAGGCAGTTCCCTTTGGTATTGTTTGGGCTTTCCAACAGTGTTTTCCGTTTTCAAATCTGCTGACTGGAAGATTTTTTATGAAAACAAAATGTCTACATGAAAAATTCAAACAAGAAATGGACCCGATACTGAGGTATTCCCAAACAATGACAGCCGCAGCGAAAGTGTTAAGCTATTCAAACAAGAAATGGACCCGATACTGAGGTATTCCCAATCAATGACAGCCGCAGCGAAAGTGTTAAGCTATTCAAACAAGAAATGGACCCGATACTGAGGTATTCCCAATCAATGACAGCCGCAGCGAAAGTGTTAAGCTATTCAAACAAGAAATGGACCCGATACTGAGATATTCCTAAACAATGACAGCCGCAGCGAAAGTGTTAAGCTATTCAAACAAGAAATGGACCCGATACTGAGGTATTCCCAATCAATGACAGCCGCAGCGAAAGTGTTAAGCTATTCAAACAAGAAATGGACCCGATACTGAGATATTCCTAAACAATGACAGCCGCAGCGAAAGTGTTAAGCTATTCAAACAAGAAATGGACCCGATACTGAGGTATTCCCAAACAATGACAGCCGCAGCGAAAGTGTTAAGCTATTCGCCCAATCGTTTGTTATGAGTATGCTCTCATGCGTTCACTAGTATAATGAGAAATCAAAAAAATGTCACCACTGTCTAATTACTAGCCCCACACGCTTGCATAATAATTAAAATTAACATACATTAACATTAATTATGCGTTAACATTAAGGAAAAGGTGTAAACATATTTTACAAAAACAGAGTTTTATTCGGAAGCCAACTATCTTTAATGTAAAAAAGTCCGACTCGCAGGAACTGCATCACCTTAGCGCGGTTCCGTTCTTATCCGAAGTGCGATTAGTAAAGGAATATAGCAGCTATCGGTAGGTTTTGATCTTTTGTTAAAAATATACAATAAAATCTCAAAGAGAAGCGCCACATATGGAAACTGACAGTTTCCTAAGCGGATGGGACTCTCCCGCCATCTCGACGCTCACTCCATGAAAACACTATTACCAATATATTCCTTATTTTTTAAACTTTCGTAGTTTTAAGCACTTATTTCTCCGACTGACATCGCCCCATCGAAATGTGCTTCGGAATCTTTTTTGTAGAGACTTTAGTAAGCTCTTGAATTGTTGTATTGTACTTACCACTTTTTAACTAGTTTGAGGATATTGAGGAAAGTATATGAAGATCCCAAACCATTTCATGTCTGTTAATAAAATATTTTATTCTGATCCTTACATACATATTTATATATATATTTGAACTACGGTTATTTCCGTGCTTTATAGGTTTTGAAATGTATTCCAGTCGACACCTCCGGATTGCGTCATGAGGTCAGCCTGATAAGCGGGATTCTTCCCTATGGAGGGAGGGAGGAACAATTTCTTTCGGTTCATCATAGCCAGAGATGTAAACGCTTAACACGTTTCCTGTTCAAGCACGTCAACAAAAATGTATGACTTTTGTAATACTCCAACCTTTTTTTTCTGAATAATATACGTTAATATACAATAGCGTAACATTTACACACGAATTAACTTTTTTTATGTACCTATTTTAAACGTTTAAAATAAGATTATAATGAGCGGTCCGCTGTGGCATACACCAAGATACTCATGTGAACTGCAACTGGTACAGAGCCGTACGTCAGTACCACTGTGGTATGTCAAGAGCGGCTGTTCTACTGACAAAAATTAGAAATCCTACATTCCTATAGTTGTTTGGAGGCTTATCTTTATGACTCTAGACAAGAACTTGCAGATGACGAGGGTACACCCGGCGATACCTGGAGAGACAAAATGCCCCCCACCCTAAGCCTCCTAGGTCCTCACCTTTGAATTCATATTACTTTTCAATGAATTAAAAAAATAAATAAAAACTGCTGTAAATAGAAAATACCAAAAACAATTCTAAAGAAGGAAATCAACACCAGTACAGTAACCTAGATATACGGCATCGTCGAATTCCAAGATACTGTAGAAAATAAATACTGTTTCTAATTATACGTATCATGTTTTATTGACTAATACATTTTACTACTATAAGAAATCACAAAAATAACGTGCAGTGAAAAAAATTCTGTGGGAAACACACAAAAAGATCCGTTCAAATAAACGAAACTACCTAACATTTAAGCACTTCTTTCTCAAAATTTTTGTAGAGAATTTAGTAAGCTTTCGAATGGAAACCTTCCGCTTACCAAGATTTTGAACCATTTTCGAGATATTAAGGAACATGTATGAAGTTCCCAAAACTTATTATGTCTGTTAATAAAATATTTTATTCTAACCCTTCCGTAACTCCAAACGTAACCAAACTTTCAACTTATAAGTTTTGATAAAATTCGAACATGAAATTCTAAGTGACCAAACCAAAAACTTGATTTAACAATTATTTTTCCGATTTTCTCAGAAACGGTTAAAGCAATCGCCTTAAAAATGGTTTCATTCGTTTTACTAGCCCAGGAAGCCTATAAAACGAGTACTTACAAGCTTATGAACTCAAAAATGTAAGCGTTACCATTTTTTTTGCGCGAATTTCGCCCCAAACGCCATCTTCCAGTGCGCGGATTTTGCTGGTTAACGATCTTGACCTTTCAAATTGGACGACAGATTTTTGTACCAAATTTCATCAAAATCGGGCCATTAGGGAGACCAGAAATTTGCGAACAGACAAATATATATATATATATATATATATATATATATATATATATATATATATTTATATACATGTATATATAAATATATATATATATATATATATATATTTATATATATGTATATATATATTTGTCTGTTCGCAAATTTCTGGTCTCCCTAATGGCCCGATTTTGATGAAATTTGGTACAAAAATCTGTCGTCCAATTTGAAAGGTCAAGATCGTTAACCAGCAAAATCCGCGCACTGGAAGATGGCGTTTGGGGCGAAATTCGCGCAAAAAAAAATGGTAACGCTTACATTTTTGAGTTCATAAGCTTGTAAGTACTCGTTTTATAGGCTTCCTGGGCTAGTAAAACGAATGAAACCATTTTTAAGCCGATTGCTTTAACCGTTTCTGAGAAAATCGGAAAAATAATTGTTAAATCAAGTTTTTGGTTTGGTCACTTAGAATTTCATGTTCGAATTTTATCCTCCGTAGAAGGTACATGAGGAGACGAGAGGACTTCTTAGCAAGGTAGGACTTATAAAAAATGTTTGTTAAAGTTATTTTAAAATCTGGACTTTTAAAAATCTTGTATATTTTAAATATGTTTAATATTGGGAGGTACAAAAATGGATTTGGTTGCAGAAGTGCCCCTGATGAGGTGCGATTGAATTAAGCACGAAACATGTAGGGCAGAAAAAATAAAGTGGTGTGACACAAGGAAGTACTACTTTTTCCCGACCCTAAGCCTAAAAGAACGAAACGCATTAAGAAATATTTTGGGTCATCCACAAGAATAATAGTATATATTTATATATATATATATATAAATATATATATATATAAATAAATATATATATATATATATATATATATATATATATATATATATATATATAAATTTTAACCACCGTGATTTTCGGTCTCTAGGGGTTCTGAAACGCGAAATTTTCTAGTCGGCACATCCGGATTGTTTCATGAGATCAACCTTATAAGCGGGGTTCCTCCCTATGAGGGAGGGAGAACCGTGCTAAAAGCAATAAAAAACCAAGGGAAAGAGACAAAAATTACAAAAAAAGTCCGACTCGCAGGAACTGCATCATCTTAGCGCGGTTCCGTTCTTATGTCTAGACTCATTTAAAATGATTAAAATAGAAGCTGTTATTATTTTGGGTCCACATTTCTAGAAAGCATGAAGATTAGATAGTTAGCCGTCGAGGTGATAAGTAAAGATGGAATGGTTGGGATTCGGCTAAAGATACCTCAATACGATTTTTGTTAAAAAATCTATATTTAGGACGTTTCAGCTACTCATTGGTAGCCTTCGTCAGCAATGAAAGTGCCGGGAGGCAGAGGAGGACCAAAGTTGACAGTTCCATCTTTACTTTCAAGAAAGGTCTTATTTACGATCTTACCTGGATGGGTCCCCGCCCTAGGAAGGACCCCGCTAGGCATTTGAAAAGCTATATATTGGAAATCAATATCTCTAAGATTAAATTGTTTTTCTTATTTTTCTTAGCCTGATTTATTATCAAATACATTATCCAACTATAAGCAGTTAAAAAATAACCAGGAATAAAAACAGACAAAAAGAACAGTTCGAATAAGCGAAATCAATTACTTTAAAGTTTTAAGCACTTATTTCTCCGATTGACATCATCTAATCAAAACTTTCATTAGAACCTTTTTTGTAGAGCATTTAGTAAGCTTTCTAATGGTATTCTTCCGTTTACCAAGATTCTCAACCTTTTTCGAGATATTAAGGAAAGTATACAAAGTTACCAAAACTTTTTATGTCTGTTAATAAAATATTTTATTCTAACCCTTCCTTAACTCCAAACGTAACACAAATTTCAACATATTAGTTTGAATGAAAGTAGAACATGCAGAAAATGTTTCAACTGAATCCCATGATTCTAAGTACCCAAACCAAAAACGGTATTCAAAAACTATTTTTCCAATTTTCTCGAAAACGGTTAAAGCTATCGCCTTGAAAATGGTTTCATTCGTTTTCCTAGCCCAAGAAGCCTATAAAACGAGTACTTACAAGCTTATGAGCTCAAAAACGTAAGTGTTACGATTTTTTTTGCGCGAATTTCGCCCCAAACGCCATCTTCCAGTGGGCGGATTCTGCTGGTTAACGAACTTGACCTTTTAAATTGGACGACGGATTTTTGTACCAAATTTCATCATAATCGGACCATTAGGGAAGCCAGAAATGAGCGAAAAGACAAATATATATATATATATATATATATATACATATAAATATATATATATATATATATATATATATATATATATATATATATATATATATACACACACAAATTTGAACCACCGTTATTTTCGGTCTCTAGGGGTTCTGAAACGCGAAATTTTCTAGTCGGCACTTCCGGATTGTTTCATTGTGTCAACCTTATAAGCGGGTTTCCTCCCTATGGGGGAGGGAGGAACCGCGCTAAAAGAACTACAAAAACCCGTTCATAAGAACAAAACAGACGTATTTGAAGTTTTAAGCACTTATTTCTCCGATTGACATAACCTAATCAAAAATAGTTTTAGAATCTTTTTTGTAGAGAATTTAGTAAGCTTTCAAATAGTTTCCATACACTTACCACGATTTCCCAACCGTGTTCGAGATATTAATGAAAGTGTACGAAGTTCCCAAAACTTTTCATGTCTGTTCATAAAATATTTTATTTTAACCCTTCCTTAACTCCAAACGTAACAAAACTTTCAACATATTAGTTTTAAGGAAAGTAGGACATGCAGATAATGTTTCAACTGAATCCCGTGATTCTAAGTACCCAAACCAAAAACGGTATTCAAAAACTAGCCCAAGAAGCCTATAAAAAGAGTACTTACAAGCTTATGAACTCAAAAACGTAAGCGTTACGATTTTTTTTTCGCGAACGCCATCTTCCAGTGGGCGGATTTTGCTGGTTAACGAACTTGACCTTTCAAATTGGACGACAGATTTCTGTACCAAATTTCATCAAAATCGGACCATTAGGGAGCCCAGAAATCCGCGAACAGACAAATATATATATATATATATATATATATATATATATATATATATACAAATTTTAACCACCGTTATTTTCGGTCTCTAGGGGTTCTGAAACGCGAAATTTTCTAGTCGGCACTTCCGGATTGTTTCATGAGATGAACCTTATAAGCGGGGTTCCTTCCTAGGGGGGAAGGAGGAACCGCGTTAATAAAATTAAGACAATATTACATTGAATAATAAATAAGGAAGACACTTTTAAGGGGAGTTTTATTCACGATGCCATTTAAACCTGAACAGCTGTACAAGATCATGTGAGCAAGAACCAATGAGAGCCCAGGAAACAACCACAACTGCGCGATGCTCTCATACGCTCTTACGGTTACACGCAGTGTATTGCAGTCTATCATAGGCAACATTTATTTTAATGTTTCCTGATAATTAAACCCCACAAAATTGTCTGCTCTTTTGTAATTATTTTCAAATTTGTTATTAAAGACGCTGTTTAAATCACAGCGTGAATGAAGCACTTCATTAAATATTAAAAATAAAAACCAGGTACTTTCGTTTTGTTTTGTTTTTTATTTCCATTTTAACCCCCTTAAAATTTTCTGCCTTATTTATTATTCATTATAAAATTGCCTTAATTTGCAAATTTTTTACATTAATAATAGTTGACTTCTGAATAAAACACTATTTTCGGGCAATATATTTGTGCACCTTTCCCCTATGCGCAGTACCTGGTGTTCCACGCTAAGTCTAGCCAACACCTTCTTTTCTACCCAAGAGGTTTATTACAGCAAAATTTCAAGGTGCATAAAACACTTCATGAACCGTGCGGTTACCAGCTCTCCGACTATTAGGATAGATGAATATTTGTAAAAAATGTTCAAGAACTAATTCTCTGGGTCGAACCTGAAAAGCTACATCCGTTCGGAAGGTGGAACAGCGACTGTGTTGTTGGAATAAGAAATAGATACTACAAAAGGTAGAACGGACAATTCCGGAACCGTGTCGAGTTACCGGCCTATTTCTCTAATGATGGTGTTGTTTAGGGACAACAACTGCTGCTGATGTTTCGGCTTGTTTCCTCAATAAACAACTTGGTTCTTGATGTTATTTACGCCTAAAACATTGTTTACTTTTCGCCCATCATTTGTGTTCATTAGTCCTCCAACAACCACCAGCTTTTGGCCGCTTCTACTAATTCTCCCTCCAAGTGAAAATTGTGTAAAACATTTTTTATTATTTTGGAATGGTTTTCATTATTTATAACTAGAGTTTAGGGGTAATACTACTTTGTTTAATCAAAATTAATGTCTTTTTCTCCAATTTATGAATTAAAAATAAATCAATATTTTTCAATTCATTAATAATAAGTTTTATATGAGATGTTAAAGTATCCAAAAAAAAGAGTTTTATTTATTCGAAAAGAAAATGGCGACGCTTTGCCTCACCAACGAAAACACTTTTTTTCACGGGCGATAGTCTGCAGGCGCAATTTTAAGTCTAGAATAAAAAACTAAAATTATTTTGAAAGAAGAAGGTAAAATCTAGCAAAGTACACGGTTTTTAAGAAATATCAATCTTTTCGAAAATGATGAACAATTCCTAATTTTCTATTGGAATATCCGTCGAAAAAATCATTGTTATAAAGTGGAATACAATGAATCGAAAAACTCCTACGTGCGTCACTAGAAAATATCATTGGGATGCTGCAGTTAAAATTTGTAGTTGATCGGTTAACAATTGAAAGCGCTCATCCGATTTGAAAAACATAGTTTTAAGAAAATCTACTTTTACGTTTTACGTACAGAAGCGTTCATCCCCCCCCCCCCGTAATTTTGATTAGTTAAGGAAGCATTTATGCCCATAAAAAAGAAAATGATAAAAAAACTTTATAATGTACACAGTACTACCACTCAATGAAGATGCGTCTGACTGTTGTAGTGTCGGATTCCTACAATTAGTTATGCGGTTTCGAGTCTCACTTGTAGCAGGTTGAGTTAGTTCATTTATGACCTCGCTGAACCAATTTCTTGCTGCAGAACGTACATATAGGAAGGTTCACAACCTATAAATAAGCCGGCACTTGTGGCGATAAAAACAAACGCGGAAAAAAATAAAAATAATCTATATCGAATTTTAAAATACAGATAAATACTCCCATTATCCTGGAAGATGACATCTTGACTTTAGCAATGTTTTCATAAATGAGGGTGGGGTACAACTATTTTTCTCTTTTCCCATCTCCCAGGGGAATACGGCTATACAGTTGCTATCATTTTGTGGCAGTTGGAAGACTATCAACAAGTTGTATCAGTGATTATGTTTGGCAAACTACAACTTGCCAAACGTCTAGCCAAGATAAGGGTTAATATTTCAGACTACTTTAGCTGTCACACGCTCCTCAGTCCTACTTAGTTTATATGATTTCAGTCTCATAACATTCCCCAAGGGCCAGCGGGGCTGGTACTTCGGGGTATCCGATTCTTTCCTATAATGCTTAATTTAAACGAGCCTAGTAATTTTCATTAGTACTTGCCACCTGCCTTGAACTAGGTGGCAAGTACACGTTCGCAAGTAGTGGACAAGTGCGTTCAATATAGTCCTTTCGGCAACTACCCAGTCACTCAACACTTGCGCTGTTTACACGATGTGACAAGGCACAACTGCGTTGTACTTTGTTGTTGATAGTCAACTTATCGCTTAGCAAATGGAATCAATTCGTATTCACTTGTAATTGCGGTGGTTTCTTATAAACAAGAACCTGATTACACGTAGCCACCTGCTGTGCTCCAGCCGCCTGTCTATCTCATTTTCAGGCAGGTATGAAAGGTCAGATAAGCAATGGAATGGTCATAAGTCCGGATTCCTACCCTCGAACTAGGAATCTAGCAGGTCAAATATGTAGCGCCCGCCTGAAAACGGAAAATGACCCCTACTTAGCATTAGCAGAGAAAGACGTAGAATTGCTCATTATTCTCACAATGAAAATACTATCGATTAGCGCAAAAATAAATAGAATCTCTTCCAAATGAAACGCGAAAATCATGAAGAAATACGGAAACTGTTCATTTGTACCCGGTTCCTCCAACCAAATGGGCCACCGAGTTTCAAACCACTACCTCACAAGTTCGGTTCTCTAAATAAGCCAAGTCTTCATATGAGGCGTTGAGGATACGAAGGGCGAACTCAACTTCCGTTCAAATGTTTCCTGCCATCCGAATCTAGACGCTTCAGAGAATCTACAGGTATATTTTTCATGTTGAGTTCGACCTTCTATCCCTCTCAAAATACACAGATAATGAAAACAAGCTGCTGGAAACTGCCATAGGAAGGCGGTTTCGAAAGGCAAACTTAACGCTCCACTATTGGTGCAGTGCATGATGATATAAATAAAATGCTCTTTTCCATGAAAGCGAAGTTCACATTAATTCCTGGTCAATTATACAATGAAAAAGAAGTTTTGAATATACTGTAGTGGAGTTCGCCCTAATGAAAAACATATTAAATCGCATTTCCCTGTAAACTACCTTTTCTTGAGTTCGCTCTTTGTATCCGCAACACCTCATATAGTCTCATAAGCAACTTATGCTGTGATATAGAGGCAGGCAGCCCTTAGGGTCTGGCACCCTCATGGAGAGTGGACCAACAGCAAGTGGAAGCTAGGCCCCCTAAAGGAGCTAGGTCTTCTGTAGGAGCCGAGTCTTCTGATAGACTCGTCAGCTAGCCATGGTGTGATATAGAGGCAGGCAGCCAGTTTGAATCTGGCACCCAAGCGGAGGACGGACCAACAGCCTGGGAAGGTAGACCCTCAAAAGGAGCTAGGTCTTCTGAAGGAGCCGAGTCTTGTGATAGACTCGTCAGCTAGCCATGGTGTGATATAGAGGCAGGCAGCCTGTTTGGATCTGGCACCCAGACGGACGACGGACCAACAGCCTGGGAAGGTAGACCCTCTAAAGGAGCTAGGTCTTCTGAAGGAGCCGAGTCTTATGATAGACTCGTCAGCTAGCCATGGTGTAATATAGAGGAAGGCAGCCTGTTTGGATCTGGCACCCAGACGGAGGACGGACCAACAGCCTGGGAAGGTAGGCCCTCTAAAGGAGCTAGGTCTTCTGAAGGAGACGAGTTTTTTTATAGATTCGTCAGCTAGCGATGGGGTGATATAGAGGCAGGCAGCCTTTAGGTTCTGGCACCAGCATAGAGAGCGGACCAACAAATCCTAGACTAAAAGTTAATTTCTCTTGATTAGATTTGAGACTCGGAGAATTGAGGTTTTCTAACTTTTGCTGCCATTCAGAGCTCGAGTTGATAAGAAAGGGACTGGCAAATCTATTTAGAGCAATCTTCATCTTCTTCTTCTTCTTCTCGTCTTTTCAGAAGATTATTTATGTTTCGCTTTTAATTTAGCTTGAGAATGATTGGCGGCGGCAGATTGTGACTTCATTCAATCCTTCCAACAATCTATTGCTTTCAGCTCTTCTAATTCAGTTTTATTTTCAACAATTTTAATTTTCTTTAAATGATTGAACGCCACGTTTGGAAGTCTACAGAATGCCCTGCTCCTTCCTGTCAATGGAAAATTCTATTGTTGATTCTTTTTGTTTCTTTAAGAAATTTATATATTTGCTTTGTGAAAAATATTGAAGAATACAAGTTCTAAAATGTGTTTAATCTTATTAGCATACTTTCACTCGAAGGTTGTCGTCACTGGCATAGGTTGGATTCGAAATGCCTCGATGAGAGGACGCCATGTACATTGATTGTCAAATTATGTTCTTAGTCCAATACCCTTGTACCCGGATAGCCATAATAGTGTAAAGTGCAAAATTTATTAACATGTTACTGCAAATAGCGTACCTGAACTTGGCCTGACGGTGTGTCGTCATGCCGTGTAAACTTTGTTTCTAATGTGATGTACATATTTATCATTAAGTATACAAATATTGTAATATGTTAATTGTTAACTTAGAGTGTCTATCTTTGTTTATGCTCCTCCAGGGTTTGGTAGAGGATATAACTCAGCTGATTAGGGTACCATTAGCAAATAGAGGTCTTTAGATGTGAGTAGTGTACAGCCAATGTCCTTTATCTCTAAATAGATTAGAGCAATCAAATGATACAAGGATAGGCATTAACTAGACAATGTCATGCAGCCAATCCAGGCTCCAATCTCTCATGACAAACAGCTGTACATAGGAGATAGGGAACTGATTACAGCGGTGATTGGTGCGCATGTTATGAGAAGAAACCGTTCACAGGTGGTTAAATGGGTTTTGTTCATTCTGGAAGCCCCTTCCGAAGATTCTAGCAATCATTAAGGAAATAAGAACGAGGTGGATAAGTCAACTTGGCTGGTACTATCGAAGTCTGACAAAACAGTGCTTCGAATTACTCAAATATTTAGTTTTGATGTAAATTTGTCCATTATTAAATTTTATAATCAATCTTTAGTATAGATGTGGAATATAAAGGGAGGTAGATAAACCCGCGGATCTCCGAAATTAGGGCTTGGCCGAGTGATTGAATATTGTTCGATACCGACAGAGAAAATCTTCCATTGAACGTTAAATGTCCGACGCTGATGAATTAATCCGAAATCAGATCTGACTGGAGCTGGAAATATCCTTTGAATTAAGCCCGCTTTTCAATTCCGAGCAAATCGTTCAGTGATAACACCATGAGGCGAACATAACTGTCAAGGGTTCATAGATCATTTTTATTTGTCTATTCACTAAATCTCCTGGCTACATTGGTAATAGACGTTATATCAATGATTGAAATGGGGGATGAATCTCGGCGAATTTTCTGGGAGTCTAGTGCAACATTCCTCACTCCATTGCAAACACAGCTCCGTCCTCGATATCCAATCAGCTGGATCTCGTATAATATTCCTTACACGATTGCAGCCACAGCTCCGTCCTCGATATCCAATCAGCTGGATCTCGTATAATATTCCCTTCACGATTGCAGCCACAGCTCCGTGTTCGTTCTCCAATCAACTGTGGCTGGAGCAACATTCCTCACACCATTTCAACCACAGCTCCGTCCTCGTTCTCCAATCAACTGGAGCTGGTGTAACATTCCACACACCATTTCAACCACAGCTCCGTCTTCGTTCTCCAATCAACTGGAGGTGGTTTTACAATCTTCATCGTTATTTTCTGCTTTAAAATGTAGTTGTTTGTCAGCTATGATTCCTAACATCTGGCAATATGTAAAGCGAAATACCGCTTAGGAGTAACTGCTTCATCTTAGCGCCTTCCCTTATTAAGATCCTTATTCCTTGTTGAGGTCCAAAAAGCTTGAAATTTTAACTGCTAATATTCATTTATCAAACCCCTGCAATTTTCGCAGGAAAGATTTGATAAACTAATTTTACAATAAACACAGATGTTTACAGGAGCTTCACGTTTGATATTTTCTGAATGAAATTGTCAATTTTCAATACATCTTCATAATCGTCGGAACATTTCAAAATTTATTTACCTATTGTAATTTTTTTTTTTTTTTTTTTTTTTTGTGGTTCATCGACATCTGGGCCATTAGCACCGACATCCAAGGTACAGCGAGGATTTTTTTCAACGAGCCCTGAAATGAGAAAATTCCTGCCGCCGGGGGGAATCGAACTAGACGGCCACTAGACCACGGGGAGACCCTTATTTATTGTAATAACTTAATTTTAATATAAGAAATGTTTCCCGGATATTCTGTTTACCTGCACTTAATGGGACTTGCTCAGGATTGCGCCTCCTGATTTCCGGGATTTATCTAACTTAAGAATAGCGCTTACATCGCCAACTTCTCAGAGGACAGACCTTTTAAGTGCTCGAGTAAAATGTGTTTACTAAGAACGCAAAGAAAATATTTGCATTTTACCAGAGAATAATAAGTAAAATTGTATTATAGACCTTTTTCTTTTAAAATTGAAGATTAAAAAATAGATAATATTTGACTTCCATTGGAGGACCGATGAAGAATTGTTTGAGATTCGACGCCATTTCTTCTAAAAACACTCCGAGCAGAAGATGCTCTATTCGAGTTGGTACTTCAAGCTTCTCCGCTGCCATTTTATCTGATTAAGTGAAGTCGATAAGGTAAGAGGCGGAAATATCTCAAAGTTGCGGAAAATCATGACAGTTATACTTCTAAGGTGCTGAGTATCATGACAGGCATGCCTCTATGGGGCGGTGTATCGTGACAGGCATGCCTCTATGGGGCGGTGTATCGTGACAGGCATGCCTCTATGGGGCGGTGTATCGTGACAGGCATGCCTCTATGGGGCGGTGTATCGTGACAGGCATGCCTCTATGGGGCGGTGTATCGTGACAGGCATCTCTTTACGTCGTGGTGTATTATGAGAGGCATCTCTTTACGCCGCGGTGTATCTTGACAGGCATACATCTAAGGTGATGTGACTCTTGACGGGCATGCATCTATGGGGCGGTGTATCGTGACAGGCATCTCTTTACGTCGTGGTGTATTATGAGAGGCACCTCTTTACGCCGCGGTGTATCGTGACAGGCATACATCTAAGGTGATGTGACTCTTGACGGGCATGCCTCTATGGGGCGGTATATCGTGACAGGCATCTCTTTACGTCGTGGTGTATTATGAGAGGCATCTCTTTACGCCGCGGTGTATCGTGACAGGCATACATCTAAGGGGATGTGACTCTTGGAGGGCATGCCTCTATGGGGCGGTGTATCATGACAGGCATACATCTAAGGGGATGTGACTCTTGGAGGGCATGCCTCTATGGAGCGGTGTATTATGACAGGCATACATCTAAGGAGATGTGACTCTTGGAGGGCATGCCTCTATGGGGTGGTGTATTATGACAGGCATACATCTAAGGGGATGTGACTCTTGGAGGGCATGCCTCTATGGAGCGGTGCATTATGACAGGCATACATCTAAGGAGATGTGACTCTTGGAGGGCATGCCTCTATGGAGCGGTGTATTATGACAGGCATACATCTAAGGAGATGTGACTCTTGGAGGGCATGCCTCTATGGAGCGGTGTATTATGACAGGCATACATCTAAGGAGATGTGACTCTTGGAGGGCATGCCTCTATGGGGTGGTGTATTATGACAGGCATACATCTAAGGGGATGTGACTCTTGGAGGGCATGCCTCTATGGAGCGGTGCATTATGACAGGCATACATCTAAGGGGATGTGACTCTTGGAGGGCATGCCTCTATGGAGCGGTGCATTATGACAGGCATACATCTAAGGAGATGTGACTCTTGGAGGGCATGCCTCTATGGAGCGGTGTATTATGACAGGCATACATCTAAGGAGATGTGACTCTTGGAGGGCATGCCTCTATTAAGATTAGAATAGAAACAAATAATTTGATTCATATTTCATTACAACTACTTGAGGAAGAGCTATTTTTAGGCGTCAGAAGCATAGTAAACTGGAAATAATCCAGTTACATCGAAGCGGAAATTACTCAAACCGCCTTCTCCTTTATTCCTGAGGAAGACCCTATAAATCGATACGCTACACAAATGAATAATATAAAACTGTTTTGTGTTTTACTAAAATATAATTTAACTGTTACATGTAATTTCAATATAAAAAAAAACAGCAACCAATAAAAAACTGATTAAAGCGAACTCAAAGATACATTTAAAGGACGGAAACCAATACTTTCGAAGTATGAAGTACCTACTTATTTCCCCGTCAGAGATTTTTTAATCGAAAATGACTTCAGAACCGTTTTTGTGTAACATTTAATATGCTTTCGGTTGATTTTTTTTCGCTTACCACGACTTTCCAACCATTGTCGAGTTATTTAAAAAAATACACTGAGATCCAAAAACTGCTAATGTGTGTTACTGAATTTTGTAACTGTCGTTTGTTTTCGTACGTTAGGCAACCATTATAAAGTGTACCTACAAACATGAAAAACGTACGTGAAAACGTACAACGATTCTTTTGGGCGAATTTCGCATAAAGACTATGTTCCTGTGGATGGATTTTTTTAGTTAACGAACTTGGCCTTTTTAATTAGATAAAGTATTTTCTTACAATCTTCGGGGAACCAAACATATATATATATATATATATATATATATATATATATATATATATATATATACAAATTTGGCCTTTGACCACCGTTATTTTCGTTCTCTAGGGATTCTGAACCGTAAATATTTCTAGTCGGTACTTCCGGATTCCATCATGAGATCAACTTTATAAGTGGGGTTCCTCCCTATGGAGGGAGGGAGGAACCACGCTAAAAAGGGAAAGATAGCAATTTGTCTTCAAGTCTCAGGCCCATTTGTATCACTAATTGTTGTGGAAAAATACTGAAGAAAATGATAAATAAAAAAATTATTTGGTACATAGAAAACAATAACCTTCTTTCGGGAATCCAATTTGGTTTTAGACCAAAGCTCTCTGCCATGCAACATATTGCTAGACTAGATAATTACAATTTAGATGCCTTCCGAAATAAAAAAATCCATACCAGGTTTATCATTAGATCTAGAAAAAGCCTATGACAGAATATGGAGAAGAATAATACTGTCTCAGCTGCTAGAATGGGGTGTGCAAGGCCAAGTCGTGCTATACTTGAAGAGCTATCTTTCCCGAAGATCATTCAGAGTGAGAACAGGTACGGCTCTTTCAGCGTTTTTACAGGAGAATGGAGTGCCTCAAGGAGGTGTCCTGAGTACGACTCTCTTTAATATCACTATAACACACAAAACCACCGTCATTTTCTTTATCTTTCTGAAACGAGAAATTTGGTATTGAATACTCGAGGATTGCTTCATGAGGTCAACCTCATAAGCGGATTTTCTCCCTAAGCCTACGTACTTTCTGCCTGTATGCCTACAGGCAGAAAGTACGCTTAAAGAAGCAAATATAGTCACTTCAACTGTTAAAATTTAGGCTTAAATATTTCTTTAATTTAGGCATTTCGAAAAATATGCACTTGGATTATTTCACACAATGATCCTCTCCTTATATTTGAATGTAATGGATTGTGTTTCAGGCATTGAGAACAAAAATTGCTTGCAAAAGGTAAATCCACACCCTCGCTTATAAGTATTAATTATTTCAGGGGGAAATAAAATCTGACTATTTACTTAATTTCGCACTTACATGTTATTCTGTTAAAATATTTATCAGGTTTTTAATTTTTACATATCATTTTTAAATTACTTTTTTGATCATTTTAATCTTTTAATATCACACTTAATTTGTTTTATTTTATTGTTATCCATTAAGTTCAATAATTATAAAAATTAAATCAAAATGAAGCAATTAATGTGTAATTGCAAATGATTTAAAAAAAAAAAAATGTTTATTAATTTCGGAGTTACAATAGCAGGAGCATTGTTTGTTCAGATAATGTCTTAGTATTCAATTTTACGTTAAAGAAGTTAATTGATCAGTAATAATTATTATTTTTATTAACATTATACATTTATTTGGTATACTACTAGGTATATAATTTTTATTTCATTATACAATTATTTTACTCTTAATGGGCAATTCGTTTACAAACAATTATAACTATTATTTTCTGTAACTTTTATGGGAATGGTCACCATTGCTGTGGGTCTCTAGAGGTTAATAAATTTATAAATACAAATTCTTCTTTATTAAAAAAATAAATAAAAATATCTGTGTGTATTTTGGAATTTGATTTATCACATCAATTTGCCACCATATAGAAATTCCTATAGTATTTATGAATAGATATTCCATTAAAATATATATACGTATATATATTTTTATGAAATATTTATTTCTAGGTTAGTTAATTTTTTTTAAATGTGTAAAATAACATTTTATAACAAGTTCACCTATTTTTTTGTTGCAAAAAAACGTTTGTTGTTTACGAGGTTTTCTGTGAAAGGGGCATTGAAAGCCACCGAAAAGGTTTTGTGTATAATAAAATCAAATATCTGTAGAAATTTCACATTTTCAACAATGTCAGCAATTAAGTAATTATATAATGATAAAAATAAATTCTTATCAAATTAAGGAATACATTTTTTTTATTATTGGAAAATATACGTCATTGTGCCGATCCATTTAAATAATATTCCTATAAATATAGAACTTAAAAAGATTAAAATTTCTTTTTATTTGTTTTTTTTTTCCTTGTAAGTAACAACAACAATTACTATTAAAACAATATAATATTAGCTAGTGGAATAAAGAATTACAGCTGTTCACTCCACGGATATCTTATTATTCATCTTATTATTATAGATAGGATTATAAAAAAATTGCAGGTGTATAGAATATAATAGACATAAGGAGAAGCCGGATGCATCCGTTCCAAGATATATTCCAGCTGTTGGGGTAGTGCTTTCGAAGAGAGGAGTAGGTAAAGGGTTAAGAGATAATAGTGCAGGTTTAACATCGAGAACAACACCCAGAGCATAGCTTCACTTACGATGCTTGTTCTCCATCACATGTAGCCTGCTTGGAAGTCTAGCGAATACTGGAGGTCGTACACAGGGCTGTTCCCGGGGAAGGCCGAGTATTCCCGAGTCTTCCCGAACTATACCCCCACTCCCCGTCGGGATTAGTATAGTAGTACTGGAGAAACTATAGCAATTCTCTCGATACTTCCAGTAGATTTGTCTGTAGATAAAGCACCAGTAGGCGTATAACCCGTCACTATTTCTCTATACTGGAGGAACTCTACGGTTGAGAGGTACCTTCGGGTGTTCTGGATGATGAGTATGGATGACCGGAAGAAGTATCATCCGGTTTCCTGGATGAGTTGGATGAACGACATGGTTGTCTACACCCGCTGATGAGGAGGAATGACTTGGCTGTCTAGAACCGATGATGGTGGTCCAAGGCATAGTTGTCTACACCCAATGATGAGGAGGAATGATTTGGATGTCTATAGCCTATGATGATGGTCCCTGGCATGGTTGTCTACACCCGATTATGATGAGGAATGACTTGGCTTTCTAAAGTCGATGATGATGGTCCATGGCATGGTTGTCTACACCCAATGATGAGGAGGAATGATTTGGCTGTCGATAGCCTATGATGATGGTCCCTGACATGGTTGTCTACACCCGATTATGATGAGGAATGACTTGGCTTTCTAAAGTCGATGATGATGGTCCATGGCATGGTTGTCTACACCCGATGATGAGAAGGAATGACTTGGCTGTCTAGAACCGATGAGGATGGTCCATGGCATGGTTGTCTACACCCAATGATGAGGAGGAATGATTTGGCTGTCTATAGCCTATGATGATGGTCCCTGGCATGGTTGTTTACACCCGATGATGAGGAGGAATGACTTCGCTGTCTAGAACCGATGAGGATGGTCCCTGGCATGGTTGTCTACAGCCGATTATGATGAGGAATGACTTCGCAATGACTTCGCTGTCTAGAACCGATGAGGATGGTCCCTGGCATGGTTTTCTACACCCATGATGAGGAAAAAGGACTTGGCTGTCTAGAACCGATGATGATGGTGAATGGCATGGTTCTTTATACTCGACGATGAGGAGGAATGACTTGGCTGTCTAGAACCGATGATGATGGTCCATCGCATGGTTGTCTACACCCTATGATGAGGAGGAATGACTTGGCTGTCTAGAACCGATGATGATGGTCCATCGCATGGTTGTCTACACCCGATGATGAGGAGGAATGACTTGGCTGTCTAGAACCGATGAGGATGGTTCATGGCGTCGTTAACGTCTCTAGTCCCGATGATATGAGAGAATGCCATATTTCCCTAGAACGGATGATGTTTGTGAATGACCTAGCTATCCAGCCCTGATGACGAAGAGGAATGTGACTTGGTTGTCTAGTCTTGTCGATTAATATGGATGAACTTAATTTTAACGATAGTGGATGGTCTGATTTTCTATCCCTCATGATGCGAGTGAATGCCCTCTTTTTTCTATCCCAATGCTGAGGGAGGATTTCTTATTGTCTAACCCTGATGATGAGCGTGTACGACCTCGTTGTTTGGTCTCCATGACGAGGATATGCGCCTCGTATTTGACCGCTTTCACTACTGTTCTAGGTCGTGCCGTCCCTAAAGTATCTGCTCCGATACTGAGTGTTTGCAAAAGCTGCCAATACTCTCCAATTATGTGCAATTAAATTCCCTTCGTTAAAAATAATTGCCACCCTAAACCCTTGCCCAATTACTGGCTATTCCGATGGGGGCTGTTAGTACTCCAGCTTAGAATATTAACCCTTTAAGCTTTATTCCTATCATCAATATAATAATTCTCCTTCAATTCTGCGGCCCGCGAAGTATCTATTTGGATAGCTCATTAAACTACGTGTTCAGATGGTCTTAAGAACATTTGTTCTTGTAGGAACATTCTAACTGTGATTTAGCATCAGCGTCGGAGGATCGCCGAACCCTTCACAGAATTGGGGGCAGAGTAATTTGTTTTATTTCATTTTTTAAGATTAATATAATTATTGGATATTACATTCTGTATATGACTACACTTGCTAATATGATGGAATATGAAGGTTCTGTGCTCTAGATAACACAATTTCATCCTAACGAAAGGACCCGCCAAAGCTCCCTTGTGCTCTGACATGTGACAGCCAGTGCAAGAGAGATCGGTGAGCCACAGCCGTTGACGCACTTGAAGGAAGAGACTGTCGTTGCTAACATCTCACTTGGTCACTGCAGCAGATCTCTGGGCCAGTCTTCTGAGTCACCAGGGTGGGATGAGTGGATGGGTGGTGCTCGATGGGAGTGGACTTCGGGATGTTTTATGAATGGACAGTTAGGCGTGGAAAAGTTAAATAATATAATTGGATAAAACAACACCTTTAACGAATGAAATTTAGAGGTCTTTATGGAAGAAACATGGAAGGGGGCATTGACGATGGCTGTTTGGACAGAAACGTTTGGATTCGTCCAATGAGATTTGCGGTTCAATAGTCTATAAAGTTGTCCATATTGTATCTTAAGTATTTTAAGTTTGGTGTGATGTTAATGCGTGTTAAATCAAAAATTGTTTTACATACTCGACTCTATAGAAGTCATTATTCTGCCAAAATATTCCATATACCAACATTTAAAAAGTTATCGATTATAAAAAAAATTTTGATTTAAAAACGGATGTCAGATTCGTTTTTAGCACATTGAAAAATCCCTAAATTCAAATTTTGGGAATATTAGAAAAATTAAAAAAAAAAAATGTATTTTATATTTCGCTAAGGGGGGACCCTTAATATTTAAAGAATATTTACCCGATTCAAACCAAACTTGGAGGGTCGATAAAAGCCTTCCTTCATATGACACATTTTCTTCCAACCGGGGTGTTTCTACGTGCTCTAGAATTGACGTTATATGCAAAAAAGTTCACATTTTATTTTTATTTTGAGAAGCATTTTTTGCAAGTAACTTTTGAGATAATACAATAGTCATTTATATGGTTAGAAAAAGGAGTCTTTCTTCTTTTCAAAGATTTCAATGACTTAAAAATCGGATTATCTCAAGGGGAGATATTGAATTTCAAAACGTCACATTACTTTTTCGCTTACAAATTTTTAGCCTCTTCCAGTGTGGGAAAAATCAATATTTTTTGTTTTCCATGTTATTCACCACATTAGGGTTTCTTGGGGTGCTGATTTTAAATATGCTATTATTTTTTATGCACAGAAATGTATAATACTAGTTTACTTGAAAACGTAAGCATATTTTGGAATGTATATGACGAAATATAAATTATTGTTTAACGATTATATTTTTATTTTAATCTACTCCATAAAACAAATGAATTGGTGAAAGAACCATGTCGATATCGTTTTCTAAAAACGATATATAAAAAAAGCACTTTCAACCTATTTTATTTTATTTCTCGGCTCCTAAGGCGCA
This sequence comes from Gonocerus acuteangulatus, assembly GCA_946811695.1. NCBI lineage: Eukaryota > Metazoa > Arthropoda > Insecta > Hemiptera > Coreidae > Gonocerus > Gonocerus acuteangulatus. Next base: position 78,893,179 of record OX328128.1, read on the forward strand.
TTGGACGGAACGCTCGGACACATGTCGACTATTTTTCGATGTAGAATAACCAGAAAAAAATTGGTCCAGATCGGTGACCCCCATCGCTGTATACTCCCCTTGTGAGTCAGGAAAGGATAATGACACGTTATGGAAGCATTGGAGAAGAATGTAGGCGATATGATGACATTTTTAGCGCGGTTCCTCCCTCCCTTCATAGGGAGGAACCCCGCTTATAAGGTTGATCTCATGAAACAATCCGGAAGTGCCGACTAGAAAATTTTGCGTTTCAGAACCCCTAGAGACCGAAAATAACGGTGGTTCAAATTTGTGTATATATATATATATATATATATATATATATATATATATATGTACGTATTTATTTATTATATATATATATATATGTATGTATATATATATATATATATATATATATATATATATATATATATATATATATATTTGTCTGTTCCCGGATTTCTGGCGTCCCTGATGGTCCGATTTTGATGAGATTTGGTACAAAAATCCGTCGTCCAATTTGAAAGGTCAAGTTCGTTAACCAGCAAAATCCGCCCACTGGAAGATGGCGTTTGGGGCGAAATTCGCGCAAAAAAAATCGTAACGCTTACGTTTTTGAGTTCATATGCTTGTAAGAACTCGTTTTATAGGCTTCTTGGGCTATTAAAACGAATGAAACCATTTTTTAGCTTTAACCGTTTGTGAGAAAATCGTAAAATGTTGTTAAATCAAGTTTTTGATTTGGTTACTTAGAATCATGGGATTCAGTTAAAACATTTTTGCATGTTTGAATTTCATCAAAACTAACATGTTAAACTTTTGGTTACGTTTGGAGTTAAGGAAGGGTTAATAAAATATTTTATGAACAGACATGAAAAGTTTTAGGAACTTCGTATAATTTCATTAATATCTCGAACACGGTTGGGAAATTTTCATAAGTGGATAGAAACTATTTGAAATCCTTATAAATTCTCTACAAAAAAGATTCTGAAACAGTTTTTGATTAGGTGATGTCAATCGGAGAAATAAGTGCTTAAACTTTGAAGTAATTGATTTCGTTTATTCGAACGGTTCTTTTTGTCTGTTTTTATTCCTTGTTATTTTTTAATTGCTTATAGTTGGATAATGTATTTGATAAAACAGATTAGGTAATCAAAGTAATAAGAAAAACAATTCATTGTTAGAAATATAGCTTGCCAAGAGAAAGTGATTCGATGGCGTCTTTTGAATATTTTCAATTGCCTTGATGCTGTTGGTTTTTTTATTTTATTGTTTAATTGATTTTATTTGTAGAATTATTACTATAGTAAAAGAACACAGGAATATGTGAAAAATTTTGATATTTTCCAATTCATTGAAACGTATGAAATGAAGTATCGGTAGAAAAGGATTCTAGGGTCTGGCGGACCCGAACAGGTAAAGCCATAAAACCCTTTGAACAAAGGCCGAGGAAAATATTATCTGTTACTATTCAAAGCTTTTCAAATGACAATAGGGACATGAACAGGAACCGCGCTAAGATGATGCAGTTCCTGCGAGTCGGACTTTTTCTCATTCATCTTGATTCTACATATTTTGCACCATTCTTAAATTTTATTCAAGTGCAAGTGTAGATACTTCAATGCGGCAATGGGATTTAGGCGGGATGAGAGGGTAGTTGTATTGTCGACATGGGTTGCTAGAAGGGTGTCGGGACTTGTTGGAACGTCGGCTGTGAACAGGATGTAGAGCACAGGGCCCAGGACACTACCCTGGGGAGCTCCTGCTTCCACATGGTACATATTCTCTGATCCTTGTCAACCCCATAAATGCCAGTTGGATAAGGAATCCTGTGCAATATTCTTTTTGCTCTAGGGATGACGAAATGTGATGTACAACGCGAAGACCCTGCTGTACTGTGGAGTGTTGGGAACGGAAGGGATTTCTTTAAAATCCGAAATATATATAACACAAGGAGTGCACGGGTCGGCTAGTAGACAAACTTTCACAGTTTTTCTTCAGCAACTCTATTTTCGCAGCTAATTTGACTGGACTACGTATAATTGAAATGAATTCAATCAACATTGTAATCATCATAAAATATTAAATACTAATGAGACTTTTATAATGGTGCTTTCCAACTGATAATAGTTTCTTCCTCAGGACCAATTTTCCTTAGGCCAACTTTAAGAGAGATTTCAGATTAGAGAACGTTGGACACAAGTAAATAGTATCAATAACAGGAAACAGTCCACGAACAAATGTATCCAAATAATTCCGACAAATACGAATTTTGGTGTTTTCCGTAAGAATAAAAATGCACTCAGGATTAATAATTTCTAATACAGGTTTAAAAGGTGTAACGACCAAAGAGATTTCGAATAATCATAATTTTACATCGCAAAGATACCAAAGCCTGAGAAACAACTATCAACACTGAGTATCAACAAGCCCTGAAATTCTGTGGCTGAATATTTCACATGTTATAAAGTGTGTTAAAAAAAAAATCTCTTTCTTTTCGTTTAACGGTGAGAAAAAAAAGTGTGTAAAACATTTTTTACGCAATTGAGATTGAAACTGTATTATTTTCTGCAGGAACGATTTGATATTAGTTTATATATCCTCCTTCCTTTCTTTTTTTTTTTTTTTCTTCTTTATAGGCAAATTCAACCATTTTTTTTTTTTTTTTAATAAACGTTTATTTAAAATCTGTACAATGATTCAACCAATTAGGGTCATTATTTCCCTATTACTTATTGGCGATATTGAGGTTTATCTTTTTTTGGTGAGGATTTTAATGTAATATATTTGCTTTGGGATGATGAGAATTATAAATACATCCGCATTCCATTCAACCTCAAATTCATTTCGGCCAGGGGTTTGGCCAAATCGACCCATAATGCTCATTCCACAGGCATCCGTTTTTGTTTTAATTCGGATATATTTAATTAGCTTTTCATTTAAAGTTCCAATCACTGTTCGAAGTCGAAAGAATCACTAAAGAACTTTTCCGCAAGTAAGCCAACGTTCGACAGTATGATATGGTAGACCGTTTTCTCGTAAGTAAACTCGCGGGATTTTCACTGATTCAGCTCATTACATCTGATGAAATTGGCATGATGAATTGGGCAGCCTTTGGCATGAAAGCAACCATTTCTTTGTATTTACTAAACATGTTTTTTTCCTCTAGATATCAATTGTAAAACGGTGGGAATTTGTATAAGGAACAAACATAAAGACAGACAGCTGGTAGGTGGTTTTGATCTAGTCTATGTCACTCCCCATATAAAAATCTACCTGTATGCCAAGTTACGACAAAATCAGTCAAACTGTGTGATTTTGTATAAGGAACGAGCATACTGACAGACAGCTGATAGACGATTTTGACCTAGCCTATGACAATCCCCGTATCAATGCGTACAATTTTTACCTTCTCAAACCCAGGAGAACAGATGATTTTTCACAGTCGGTACGATGTAGGGGGGGGGGGGCCCTCGTTGCACATCCTGTATCTTGTATCCAGTGGCTCTGCACCATTAACATTTCCCCTGGCGTCCACAATACTGGGCCGTTCTCCCAAAATTGAGACAATGATAGGACAGGCTCCCGTTTTTTTGGTCTTTGGGGCAAACAAATGTAAGGAGATGTTGCTGTCATTCTGAAGCATATCGCAGACCGTTTGGTGGTCGTCGCGTCACATTATGAAGAGACGCGTCTCTCTGCCACTATTAGAAATATTAAATATGAATACCTTGGGTTTCCTGACGAAGTGCTCTCCTGTTGAGGGAAGGACGAAATCAAGTTTCACGCATAAGTGGAAATCGTTCTGGGCAGCTTTAGGCGCGCATAGAATTCTTTGTCGTCAGGATATTCAAGGAGGCATGAACCTCTTCGGACTCTCTTAGAAGAATCGTTAAACCCCTGGTCCTTGTTCATGGCTGATCTACACACCTTTGAGCTTTGAAAAAATCTATAGGTACCTTAAAAAGGGCTACGCTTTGAAAAAAGTCAAGCTTCGAAAAAACTTTTGGCAGTTAAGCTTTTTGAGAAAACTGGTAAGAATGCTATAGTTGAAAGCAATTCAGCTCTGTACAGCTTGACTAGGTGCTTGGCTTTAGGTGTTGGGGGTATCATCAACCGCCAACACCCAAAAATACAATATATAATTCATCGAATTTTCGTAAATCGTGCGGAATTCTTTTGGTTTGGACTTCTCTCTTGGTACAATTCGTAGTGAAATCTAGCAAATACCTAATTTGTACTAACTGCCTCCATTCGCACTCATCATACAAACAGCTGAGAATTAAACTATTTCACAAGAAATTGTTCATAAAATGATTATAACGAGTTTGTCCGAATTCCGGTAAGGATGTGAAACACATCTGGAGGGACGGCTGTGATGTATGGCTGTTGTGTTCTAACTCTCATGTTCATTTCTCTCACACGACCGTCGGTCCATCTCTCTAATGGGCTGTCCGGCTCTCTTCTCTACTCTCTCACTCTCTCTCCCTCTCTCCCCTCAGAATCTCACTCTCTCTCCCCTAATCCATCCCGTCCTTGCGAAGGTGTTAGTTCCACTCCGGTAAGCTATTTGTTAGAGGCACCTCCGCCTGAGGGTGCACCTACTTTGGTCCCGATCCGATAGCCACCGACTGTCGGAAGAAAAACAAACACATGCAACTCAAAGGAGGCGCCTACATTGGTCCCAACCTGACCCGATCCGATCTCATGACAATATTCAAACTTGTTTGTTTCTAGATCGATTTCTGACGACCGACGCAAAAAGGCGCCAAACGATATATCGTATTTCGTAAAAAGGCTACAGCCTCCAAAATCTTAACCGATTGCAATGAATATTTTTTTAAATGAATTCTAATAAAATTTAGAAGAACTTTGTCTTGTCACATTTTTGTTTTTTGTTCTTGTTTATTAAATTACGTAGAAAGATGTTTATAACCTTCTAGCCACCTTTCTTATAAATTGTTTTAAATTATGAATATTACTGCTTCTCTTAACGTAGTATAACAGTTAAAAATTAATTGTTATACTTTGATTTTTCTTTCACGACTGATATACTTCCGGAAGATTGATCGGCCTCTCTACTCCTCCTTCATACATCAAACATTCTACCTAATCGAAGGTTTCTATGCTTATTAGCTGGTATTTCTTGAATTAATCACTCATTTTCTCTTCACTAACAGTTCATTACTGATGAGCTGTGACTATATCGGATCGGATCGGGTCGGGACCAATGTAGGAACTCACGTCGGCTGTTGATGGTCAAACGAAATCTGATCGGGTCGGATCGGATCGGGAGAAATACGGGTCCATTGTGGGGGGTGGGGGTGTAGGAACGGCTAGCGCCGACAAAGAGGGCAAGATGCTGCACGCCAAGACGCCACCTGGCGTTAAAAGCAGGAACTACAGGTAATAGCCCATTAAAGTGGACCACACCCTAGCAACCTTGGTGGAATCAAGACTTTTAATGATTCTCTTCCTGCTCTGGCAGTGTTTAGTCGAATCGTTATTATCGCCAAATAATCAGACAACCAGTAAGAGTAACCAACAGGCAATGGAACTAACTGATATCAACCAACCAAGGACTGGTCCCGAAGGAAATCTCCATACTTGAGGGGTGTGTACGCCGACTGAAGTGTAGTTGAATCCCATCAACGAGAAATTTTTACTTGCATTATTTCCCTAGATACGGGCGTGTCCGTGTTTTTTACTTGCATTATTTCCCTAGATACGGGTGTGTCCGTGTTTTTTACTTGCATTATTTCCCTAGATACGGGCGTGTCCGTGTTTTTTGTCTAAACGCTATTTTTAGGCGATTTTTGCGCTATTTGTCATTCACGCCATAGAGAAAATTTAATTCTGATGACATTTTTAAAATCTGCATTAAATTTCCTATAAGATTTCATTTACCTCTTGCAAATATTTCTTAAACAATAGCATATTCAATATTACTAACGGCGTTGTATTCGAAGGGCACAATATTGGTGAAAAAAGAAAGTCCGACTCGCAGGAACTGCGTCATCTTAGCGCGGTTACGTACATCACGAATAAATGGAATAGATTAGCATCACATATCACAGGAAACTGACACAGAAGCGGATAATTCTTAATCTGTATATGTCAATACAATTATGTACTGAAAACGTACTTACTCTTTGACTACTGCTCAGAAGGCTCTATTCTAAACAACCAAAAATTTGTTGTCATTTTAAGTATCTTGTTTTACTAGTAAAATCGTTTTACTGTTATAATCAACTGTAAATATGTTCTTCAAGGGGAATAAAATTCCATTCTGTCAAGGGATAAATCTTTCTATAAAATAATAAATAACAATTATTTCAGTTGGAGGCTATGAGGAAGGTTATATATATATATATATATATATATATATATATATATATATATATATATATATATATAGATATGAGAATTCATCTGCCATCATGATAACCACAGCCACTCCAAACTTATTAGCAATACCTTTCACCGTTTCTTAGCTTATTTTACTACAATACTAATTTTACTTATAAATGAAATTTAAAACAAGAAACAACCAATTAAAAAGTGAGATAAACAAAGAGAAAAAAACTTTCAAAACAACAAAACAAACACTTTTTAAGTTTTAAGCGCTTATATCTCTGATTGACGTTGCCCCATCGAATATTGCTTCAGAACCTTTTTTGTAGAGAATTTAGTAAGCATTCGAATGGTCACCTTCCACTTACCACGATTTCCCAGCCGTTATCGAGGTATTTACGAAAAATGTATGAAGATCCGAAAACATTTCATGTCTATTAATAAAATAATTTTTTTCGCATACTTCCTTAACTCCAAATATAACCAAAATTTAAACATCTTAGTTCGGATTAATTTCCAAGATGTAGAAAATATTTCAATTGAATCCCGCGATTCTAAGTACTCCCAAAAAATAATGACTTACAAAAACATTGATTCCACTTCTCTCAGGAACGGTTAGAGATATCGCCTTGAAAATGGTTTCATTCGTTTTCCTATGTCAAGAAACATATAAAGCAAGTACCTTCAAGTATTGGGACACAAAAACGTAAGTGTTACGATTTTTTTTGCGCGAATTTCGCCCCAAAAACTATCTTCTAGTAGGCGGATTCTGCTGGTTAACGAACTTGACCTTTCAAATTAGACGACAGATTTTTGTACCAAATTTCGTTAAAATCGGACCATTTTTGAGCTTGCTAGAGAGCGAACAGACAAGCATATATATAAATATACATATATATATATATATATATATATATATATATATACAAATTTGGGCCACCTATATTTTCGTGATCTATAGGGTCTGAAACATGAAAGTTTCTAGTTGGCACTTCCGGATTGCCTCGTGAGGTCAACCTCATAGGCGGGTTCTCCCTATGGAGATAGGGAGTAACCGCGCTAATAAATGAACCAACTTGTTGATTTTAATCCTACAAGAAATAACTAACATAAACCGATAAAAAAATTCTGAGGCGGCTTTGCATTCATTGACCTTTGAAACTTACTACCAAATCAGTCATGTAATTATCTAAAAGTTAGTTGTACCTTTTGAAAGGTAATGAAATAACGCAACTATTCGATAGACCCAGCTACCTAACCAAAACAAATGTTCTTCAGGTCCGTGGAACAGTAAAAATGAAAAACTTTTATTTCGTGATAAGTTGCTGTGAATTTGGTTTGAGAAATTGTTTCGCAAGATCTTACAGGAAATTTGATGCAGATTTTGAAAATATCATCAGAATTAAATTTCATCTATGACGTGAACGATAAATAACGCAAAATGTTTCAAAAACTAGCCTTTAGACAAAATAAAACCACGGATCTAGGGAAATAATGCATGTAAAAAATTCTCCTTGGTGGCATCCAACTACACTTCAGTCGGAGTACACACCCCTCAAGTATGGCAACACCCTCCTGAGCCTCCACGAGGCTATAAGCACAAGTTTAACTAGAAACCATTTCTACAAAAAACATATCCGTAAGATGTTATTATTCTAAACCTTTTGGTCACCTTCTGTATATCCTTCCAGACCTTGGCTTCATTATCCAGTCACTACTGTTTGCTAATTCCTCCTAGCAGCGATAACTAGCTAGGGTTGCTAATTCCTCCTAGCAGCGATAACTAGCTAGGGTTGCTAATTCCTCCTAGCAGCGATAACTAGCAAGGGTTGCTAATTCCTCCTAGCAGCGATAACTAGCTAGGGTTGCTAATTCCTCCTAGCAGCGATAACTAGCTAGGGTTGCTAATTCCTCCTAGCAGCGATAACTAGCTAGGGTTGCTAATTCCTCCTAGCAGCGATAACTAGCTAGGGTTGCTAATTCCTCCTAGCAGCGATAACTAGCTAGGGTTGCTAATTCCTCCTAGCAGCGATAACTAGCTAGGGTTGCTATCTCTAACGACCCTTCTAAGGTACATCCATCGTTGGAAACGAGCGAAGCTACGTGGAAAGTGTATTTGCTACGTAGCATGAATTGAATGAGGGTGGGGGTAGAGAAATCAATAACCCAAGCCTAGGCCCTACCTGTTGTATCTACCTGTTGGTCCCTCCACTCCATCCTGTATTCTCGGCATATTACTGGCAAACAAGAGACATCTTCTCTCAGCAGGCATCAACAAAATGTCCTTACACAGGAATGCGTAAGCTTGTCTAATATTCCCAATGTAAATAAAAAGTAGCCGTAGGAACAGAAATAAGATATTTTGTTCCATCTATTATAAAGCAAAATAAGGGTCAATTCCGAAATCTATCATAGTAAGGATGTTCTGTAAGGAATATATCTTCCTAGGAAGCTAGTCTTGTTTAATGTTTTTCTTCAGTGAGGGCTTTTAGCGCGGTTCCTCCCTCCCTCCATAGGACCTCATGACACAATCCGGAAGTGCCGACTAAAACATTATACGTTTCAGAACCTATAGATTTCGAAAATAACGGTGGTTCAAATTTTTGTGTATTTATGTATATATATATATATATATATATATATATACATGTCTGTTCGCGCTCTCACAGCCTTAAAATTGGTCCAATTTTGATGAAAATTGGTACAAAAATCTGTCGTCTAATTTGGAAGGTCAAGTTCGTTAACGAGCCGAATAATAAAGTATCACAAAAAAAGTTTAAATTCCTCGAAAACACGGAAACCCTTTTTTCACGGGAAAACGTCTGCTTGCGTCAATTTTTAATCTAGAACAAAATACTAAAATTATTAAATCTAGTAAAGTACGCAGGATTTTTTTTTAATTTATTTTTTCAAAAATTGTGAGCTATTCTCACTTTCTATTAAAACATCCGCCAAAAATGGTTATAATTCACTGAATTAAAAAAAAAACAAAAACTCTACTAACCAGTCGATTGGTTGAAAAGTGAAGGCACTAGCGAATCCCCCCCCCCCCCCCGATTTTAAAAACATAGTTTTGAGATAAACGACTTTAAAGCTGAATGTACTGAAGTGAGCATTTTTCCCATTTTCATTTTTTATTTCTCATACTTTCTTGTAACCAAAATAAGAAAAAGTCCGACTCGCAGGAACTGCGTCATCTTAGCGCGGTTACGTACATCTCGAAAAAATGGAATATATTAGCCTTACAAATCACAGGAAACTGACACTAGCCAACTTACACTGAATAATACGGATAATTCTTAATCCTCATTCTTGAGGAAGGCTGAATAAGTCAATACAATTATGTACTGAAAACGTACTTACTCTTTGACTACTGCTTAGAAGGCTCTATTCCAAACAACTAAAAATTTGTTGTCATTTTAAGTATCTTGTTTTACTGTTATAATCCACTGTAAATATGTGCTTCATGACGAATAAAATTCCATTCTGTCGTGGGTTAAATCTTACTATAAAATAAGAAATAAGGATAACTTCAGTTGGAGGCGATGAGGAAGGAAAATACTTATTATTATTATTTATTTATATTTTAAAAAATTCGAAAATAGCAGTGAATAAAAGAACTGATCTGAAAAATGTTCACCAAATTTTCTATGGAATAATAGATTAATACCCAAAAATGTATAAAAAAAATATTTGACGAGTAGACTTTACTAGGACACAACAAAGGACAGATAACGACAGGGCCATTTTGGCAATCCACTTACAGGGTTAGTATTAAGCCGGACTCCAGAGGGAGTACTTGGTAACGGGATGACTTCCTTGCAAGGTAGGACTCAACACCTTTTATAAAAAATATGTAATTTAGCTATAATTATTGCAATATTTAGGGTAGGAGTAACATTTAATGAGCATGATAATGTTTTAATGCCTTTTGTGGAACAGTTCAAAGATCGTATTGATAGTTTTAATATAGTAGAAAAAAGGTTTGTGTGGATGTTCAAAAAGTTATATTTTGTTGTAGAAGTGCCCCTGAAGAGGTGCGAAGAAAAGATGCACGAAACATGTCGGGCCCAATAAATAAAGTGGTGTAATAAAGGAAGACTGCTTTAATGACCCTATGCCTCCTAGGATAAAAAAGAATTTTGATATTTTGGGTCATCTATAAGAATAAATAATATATATATATATATATATATATATATATATATATATATTTGTCTGTTCGCTCATTTCTGGCTTCCCTAATGGTCCGATTTTGTTGAAATTTGGTACAAAAATCCGTCGTCCAATTTGAAAGGTCAAGTTCGTTAACCAGCAAAATCCGCCCACTGGAAGATGGCGTTTGGGGCGAAATTCGCGCAAAAAAAAATCGTAACGCTTACGTTTTTGAGTTCATATGCTTGTAAGTACTCGTTTTATAGGCTTCTTGGCCAAGAAAAACGAATGAAACCATTTTCAAGGCGATAGTTTTAACCGTTTTCGAGAAAATTGGAAAAATAGTTGTTGAATATCGTTTTTGGTTTGGGTACTTAGAATCATGTAATTCAGTTGAAACATTTTTTGCATGTTTTAATTTCATCAAAACTAACATGTTAAACTTTTGGTTACGTTTGGAGTTAAGGAAGGGTTAGAATAAAATATTTTATGAACAGACATGAAAAGTTTTGGGAACTTCGTATAATTTCATTTATATCTCGAACACGGTTGGGAAATCGTGATAAGTGGATAGAAATTATCTGAAAGCTTTATAAATTCTCTACAAAAAAGATTCTGAAACAATTTTTGATTAGGTGATGTCAATCGGAGAAATAAGTGCTTAAACTTAGAAGTAATTGATTTTGTTTATTCGAACAGTTCTTTTTGTCTGTTTCTATTCCTTGTTATTTTTTAATTGCTTATAGTTGGGTAATGTATTTGACAATAAAAAACAGATTAGGTAAAATAAGAAAAACAATTCATTGTTAGAAATATAGCTTGCCAAGAGAAAGAGATTCGATGACGTCTTTTGAATATTTTCAATTGCCTTCATGCTGTTGGTTTTTTTTATTTTATTTTTCAATTGATTTTATTTGTAGAATTATTACTATAGTAAAAGAACACAGGAATATAACAAAATTTTTGATATTTTCCAATTCCTTGAAACGTATGAAATGAAGTATCGGTAGAAGAGGATTCTAGGGTTCTGGCGGACCAGGACCAGGTAAAGCCATAAAACCCTTTGAACAAAGCCCGAGGAAAATATTATCCACAATGGTTACTTAACTGTCAACCTTGGTCTTCCTCTGCCTCCCGGCATTTCCATTGGTATGTTGTATCTTATTTCTTTGTAAAATTAATTAATTTTACTATTAGCTACTATAGTTTTCATTGGTATATAGTTTCTTATTTCTTTGTAAAATCAATTAATGTTACTATAAGCACCTTTACTTATATAAACTTCAGTAAAATAGCCTTTTTTTTCTTCTTTTTCTGTTATGTTTCTATTGATTTTCATTCTACTCACTCTAAGAATTTAAGACGAAATTGTTCTTTTATAATAAGTTAATTGTATTTATAGTTCTGTTACTTATCTCAATTATAAACTTTTTTCTTTTTTTTTTTGTTTCTGTATTAATTTCTGTTTTTCTTGTCATTTTAGCTGACGAAGGCTAAAACAAAGCGACGAAGCTTTTTAACAAAAATCTTATTGAGGTTTCTTTAGCCGAATCCCCACCGTTCCATCTTTACTTATCATCCATCTTCATGGGAAAAATATTATCTGTTTCTATTCTAAGCTTTTCAAATGACAATAGGGATATGAACAGGAACCGCGCTAAGATGATGCAGTTCCTGCGAGTCGGACTTTTTTTAATTTTAAAATGTATTACTTACTTACAGACGGGCACTACAGTCCGTGAAGGACCAAGGCCTCAGCCAACAGCTTATTCCAGGCATCTCTATCTGTCGCAAAACGCCTCCAACGTCGGATTCCTATTTCCTTCAAATATTTCTCCACGTCCTCCAGCCAGCGCAATCGAGGTTTTCCCTGCCTTCTTCTGCCACCCGGCATTCCATAAAGGAGCTTTCTTGGCAATCTTTCAGGGGTCATTCTCTCGACGTGTGTCAACCATTTGAGCCTTTGATGTTTTATAAAATAAATTATGTCTGGGTCTCCATACAGCGTTTTAAGCTCCTGATTGGTTTTTATTCTCCAAAAGTCGCCACACTTTACCGTGCCATATATCCTTCTGAGTACCTTCCGCTCCCAGACTAGTAGCATTCTCCAAAAGTCGCCACACCTTACCGTGCCATATATCCTTCTGAGTACCTTCCGCTCCCAGACTAGTAGCATTCTCCAAAAGTCACCACACTTTACCGTGCCATATATCCTTCTGAGTACCTTCCGCTCCCAGACTAGTAGCATTCTCCAAAAGTCGCCACACCTTACCGTGCCATATATCCTTCTGAGTACCTTCCGCTCCCAGACTAGTAGCATTCTCCAAAAGTCGCCACACCTTACCGTGCCATATATCCTTCTGAGTACCTTCCGCTCCCAGACTAGTAGCATTCTCCAAAAGTCGCCACACCTTACCGTGCCATATATCCTTCTGAGTACCTTCCGCTCCCAGACTAGTAGCATTCTCCAAAAGTCGCCACACTTTACCGTGCCATATATCCTTCTGAGTACCTTCCGCTCCCAGACTAGTAGCATTCTCCAAAAGTCGCCACACTTTACCGTGCCATATATCCTTCTGAGTACCTTCCGCTCCCAGACTAGTAGCATTCTCCAAAAGTCGCCACACTTTACCGTGCCATATATCCTTCTGAGTACCTTCCGCTCCCAGAATAGTAGCATTCTCCAAAAGTCGCCACACTTTACCGTGCCATATATCCTTCTGAGTACCTTCCGCTCCCAGACTAGTAGCATTCTCCAAAAGTAGCCACACTTTACCGTGCTATATATCCTTCTGAGTACCTTCCGCTCCCAGACTAGTAGCATTCTCCAAAAGTCGCCACACTTTACCGTGCCATATATCCTTCTGAGTACCTTCCGCTCCCAGACTAGTAGCATTCTCCAAAAGTCGCAACACATTACCGTGCCATATATCCTTCTGAGTACCTTCCGCTCCCAGACTAGTAGCATTCTCCAAAAGTCGCAACACCTTACCGTGCCATATATCCTTCTGAGTACCTTCCGCTCCCAGACTAGTAGCATTCTCCAAAAGTCGCCACACCTTACCGTGCCATATATCCTTCTGAGTACCTTCCGCTCCCAGACTAGTAGCATTCTCCAAAAGTCGCCACACCTTACCGTGCCATATATCCTTCTGAGTACCTTCCGCTCCCAGACTAGTAGCATTCTCCAAAAGTCGCCACACTTTACCGTGCCATATATCCTTCTGAGTACCTTCCGCTCCCAGACTAGTAGCATTCTCCAAAAGTCGCCACACTTTACCGTGCCATATATCCTTCTGAGTACCTTCCGCTCCGAGACTAGTAGCATTCTCCAAAAGTCGCAACACATTACCGTGCCATATATCCTTCTGAGTACCTTCCGCTCCCAGACTAGTAGCATTCTCCAAAAGTCGCCACACTTTACCGTGCCATATATCCTTCTGAGTACCTTCCGCTCCCAGACTAGTAGCATTCTCCAAAAGTCGCCACACTTTACCGTGCCATATATCCTTCTGAGTACCTTCCGCTCCCAGACTAGTAGCATTCTCCAAAAGTCGCAACACATTACCGTGCCATATATCCTTCTGAGTACCTTCCGCTCCCAGACTAGTAGCATTCTCCAAAAGTCGCAACACATTACCGTGCCATATATCCTTCTGAGTACCTTCCGCTCCCAGACTAGTAGCATTCTCCAAAAGTCGCAACACATTACCGTGCCATATATCCTTCTGAGTACCTTCCGCTCCCAGACTAGTAGCATTCTCCAAAAGTCGCCACACTTTACCGTGCCATATATCCTTCTGAGTACCTTCCGCTCCCAGACTAGTAGCATTCTCCAAAAGTCGCCACACTTTACCGTGCCATATATCCTTCTGAGTACCTTCCGCTCCCAGACTAGTAGCATTCTCCAAAAGTCGCCACACCTTACCGTGCCATATATCCTTCTGAGTACCTTCCGCTCCCAGACTAGTAGCATTCTCCAAAAGTCGCCACACTTTACCGTGCCATATATCCTTCTGAGTACCTTCCGCTCCCAGACTAGTAGCATTCTCCAAAAGTCGCCACACTTTACCGTGCCATATATCCTTCTGAGTACCTTCCGCTCCCAGACTAGTAGCATTCTCCAAAAGTCGCCACACCTTACCGTGCCATATATTTTTCTGAGTACCTTCCGCTCCCAGACTAGTAGCATTCTCCAAAAGTCGCCACACTTTACCGTGCCATATATCCTTCTGAGTACCTTCCGCTCCCAGACTAGTAGCATTCTCCAAAAGTCGCCACACTTTACCGTGCCATATATCCTTCTGAGTACCTTCCGCTCCCAGACTAGTAGCATTCTCCAAAAGTCGCAACACATTACCGTGCCATATATCCTTCTGAGTACCTTCCGCTCCCAGACTAGTAGCATTCTCCAAAAGTCGCCACACTTTACCGTGCCATATATCCTTCTGAGTACCTTCCGCTCCCAGACTAGTAGCATTCTCCAAAAGTCGCCACACTTTACCGTGCCATATATCCTTCTGAGTACCTTCCGCTCCCAGACTAGTAGCATTCTCCAAAAGTCGCAACACATTACCGTGCCATATATCCTTCTGAGTACCTTCCGCTCCCAGACTAGTAGCATTCTCCAAAAGTCGCAACACATTACCGTGCCATATATCCTTCTGAGTACCTTCCGCTCCCAGACTAGTAGCATTCTCCAAAAGTCGCCACACTTTACCGTGCCATATATCCTTCTGAGTACCTTCCGCTCCCAGACTAGTAGCATTCTCCAAAAGTCGCCACACTTTACCGTGCCATATATCCTTCTGAGTACCTTCCGCTCCCAGACTAGTAGCATTCTCCAAAAGTCGCAACACATTACCGTGCCATATATCCTTCTGAGTACCTTCCGCTCCCAGACTAGTAGCATTCTCCAAAAGTCGCCACACCTTACCGTGCCATATATCCTTCTGAGTACCTTCCGCTCCCAGACTAGTAGCATTCTCCAAAAGTCGCCACACTTTACCGTGCCATATATCCTTCTGAGTACCTTCCGCTCCCAGACTAGTAGCATTCTCCAAAAGTCGCCACACTTTACCGTGCCATATATCCTTCTGAGTACCTTCCGCTCCCAGACTAGTAGCATTCTCCAAAAGTCGCAACACATTACCGTGCCATATATCCTTCTGAGTACCTTCCGCTCCCAGACTAGTAGCATTCTCCAAAAGTCGCCACACCTTACCGTGCCATATATTTTTCTGAGTACCTTCCGCTCCCAGACTAGTAGCATTCTCCAAAAGTCGCAACACATTACCGTGCCATATATTTTTCTGAGTACCTTCCGCTTCCATATGTGACTACTGGGCGTATTACTGTATTTAAAATATATTGAAGAAGGGAAAAAAATATGAGCCACATAAACGCTCTTGGGTATCAGTTTTGATTAGTTAAGGAATCATTTAAGTCCTCAAAAAAATGTTAAAAAAAGTTACAAGTTAGTATTATTCCTTAAATGGGAAAAGGTTAAATTTAAATTATTTATTTATCGCACCGCTTCTTTAATATTAGAATTTATATGAAAAATGTTGAACTTGATTCGAAAATATTCATTGATAAAGAAGTCTCATCTAATAAAAATGATTTTAGGTTATGTGACTTGGTGATAATGCTATCACTAACTATTTAATATCGATGATTTCCATTGAAGCGAACATTGAAGACACTATGTTTGATGAAGATACAATTGAAGACATGATTCGATCAGTGTCTCACCAGCTGAATCTAATAGTTCTCGCCTATCAACCTCCAAGCCATAAGTCGATCCTACACTAAAATCGATACCTCCATGAATATTGTATGAGCTATGAATTGCAGCCTTTATCCATCAGATGAATATTAATCCGTATAGATTGAATAGATAAAGCCTGTTAATACTAGAGCGTAAGTCCTCTGATAATAAGCTCCCAGGAACTAGGACATCTTAGCGGAAAGAAGTCTGCTTTTTAGCGCAGTTCCCTATGGAGGGAGGGAGGAACACAGCTTATAAGGTTGACCACATAACCCAAGACGGAAGTGCCGACTTAAAAATCTATTGTTTCAGAGCCTTTAGATAACGAAAATCACAGCGGTTCAAATTCGTATATATATTTGTCTGTTCGCTCTCACCCCAGCTCAAAAATGGTCCGATTTTTATGAATTTTGGTACAAAAATCTTCTTCAAAACGTCTAATTTGAAAAGTCAAGTTCGCTTACGAGGAGAATCCATCCACCCGAACAATGCTTTTGGAGCAGAATACGCGCAAGAAAAATTGTAACCCTTATGTTTTCGAGTACATATGCTTGCAGGTTCCTTAACATAGGAAAACGAATGAACTCATTTTCAAAGCGATGTCTTTAGCAGTTTAAGAGAAAAATTGATAAACATAATTTTCCAAACTAATTTTCAGCTTGGGTATTCGGAAACGATTGATTCAGTTGAAACTTGCTTCAGACGTTTGGCATCCATCTAATCTAAGATATTTTAATTTTTGTTCCTTTTGGAGCTTTGGAAGTACAAGAAATAAAAAATTTCATTAACAGGCACGAAAGGTTTTTGGATTTTCGTATATTTTCTAAATAAATATCTCGAAAACTGTTGGAAAATCGAGGTAAGTGGAAAGTGACCAAAATTGTCACTTGTAAAGAATTGTGTATGCTTTCGAATTATTCGAAAGCATACACAATTCTTTACAAAAAAAAGGTCCAAATGTATTTTTCGATAGGGCGATGATAATCGCAGAAATAAGGACTTGAAACTTCGAAATTGTTAGTTTTAGTCTTTTGAATGGGTTTTTGTACTTGTTTACCTACCATTTTAACTGGTTGTTGCTTATTTTAGTTTCATTTAACAGTAAAATGAGTATTTGACTAAAACAAGTTAAGAAAATGTGAAACATTGTTATAGTGTTTCCAAGAGCGAGCGTTGATAAGGTGGGGGAAGTCGCTTATGACACGGCCAGTTTCCCGTTGTGGTGCTTTAAATCTATCTCCTCTTCGAGATTCTATTATTCTTAGGAAATCCTGAAAGAATGAGGGAGATTCTAATATCTGTATACTAATTAGCATCAGTAACTAAAGCGATTCGTACAATACTCACATTGCCCAGATACAATTTATAAAATAATTATTGAAAAGTGGCCATAATAAAAAGTCTTATTCACTTATATGAAAGGTCATTAAATAAAATACATCACTTAATAAAAAATGACCTTAAGTGCCTCTTAATGCCTATACTTCTAGTACTTATTACGAGGCTCAGAATTGGTCATTCATTACATACTCACTCTCATTTAATGAAGAGAAGAGAACACTTATGCAGAATTCGTAGCATCAAACATATCCTGACAGACTGCAAGGTAGCCCACATTTGGACAAAATATTAGAACATTTACGTAATAATAATATATACAACAAGCTATAAGAAAGAACTCTTGAATACATGTAAATATTGGTTTTAAGAAAAATAACTACAATATTGTATAATTGACATTTAGTATAAAATATTTGAATGTTTACAAACCAAATTCTGTTAAACGAGTACCTATAAATAAATATATATATTTCATTGTTTAATTTGAAGTTTTGTTAATTGTAGAAGTAGGTGTATAGGTATAATTTAAATGTTGTAACAACTGTAAGCAATTGTAATAATTATATTGGGGAGGGCCGGTAGCCGTGAGCACTTATCACTCCGTGGCAAAGGTCGTGGGTTCGATTCCCATTAGGGGTGGTGGCTTTTCTTTCGAAAAAGAAAAGGCATCAGCCCTATCCTGGCTAGAAAATGGTGGTAACCTGTAGATAACCCGTCCCAAAATTCGTAGTTAATAATATTGGACGTTAAAATTTAAATAATAATAATAATTATATTGGGCGAACCGCCGTTGTTCCTGATGCTCAAAAATAAATAAATTAAAAAAAAAATACTTATATTGTATATATTTTCAGGAAGTATACAGCAAAATCACCTTGCTGTTGTGTAGCTCCATAAATAAAAGTATTTGTCTTTTAAAATTTCCAGAAGGTCATAAATTATAAAAACTTCAATTTCTTATTAATTTCTTTTTATTACGTGCTCTACATGTTTCGCGCCATTTGACGCCTCTTCAGGAGCAACTTAAGTAAGTACATTTAATTTTAGCCTCACCATCCGCAGCCAGGTCTAAAAATATTTAGATGTTTAATAATAAATTGTATGATTATAGTGTATATGTATAATTGTATACTTGAATGTATGTATGTAATAATTTAATTTGATGAATATATGTAATGATTGTTTTGAGCGATAGGCCTTAGTTGAAGATGCTCACAATAAATATTTAAAAAAATATCTTTAAATAATTTATAGTTTGGAAAATATTTATAATTTGATTCTGGAGTAAGCCCCTATTCTTAATGGACCTATTTCTTTTCCGAGTGTAACCTGATTAGAGAACTTTTCTTCAGAAATTGCTAAAAGTAGATTATTCGTTTCTTCTTAAAGTAGCGTCTTTTAACAGTCAACGACCCGAGAATAGGCCAAAAACTCCTTTATAGGATAAGAATTCCAAAATGTGCCCCTGCGCATATGTGTTCTTGCGCCTAAGTGCCCCTGCGCCCATGTGCCTATGCGCCTTTTCATCCTTGCAACATTGTGCAGTCCTACTAACCTCTGCTACCTACTCCCTTCAAGGAAGTCTGACAAAAACGCCGAATCCTGACGTGGCGGAAAAGGAAGAGAACAAGGACGGTAGGACCGCGCCCTCTCCTTCGGGTATAAAAGGATATTTTCGGCAGAGAATTGTCAGACTTTATTCAACAACCTCTACAACACAGACCTACTTCAATATGTACAAGTTGGTAAGTCGAGCAACAGTAATAAAATAACTTCATTTTGAAAACTAACAAAAAAAAAAATTATATTCATTGCAGCTTGAAATTATTTATAAATGTATTTTTTTAGTCACATATATACCACGGAGGTAAAGGACACCATGCCCATTTTTTTATTAAATTGACTTAAAAACTTGTTCTTAGTGTGGATTTTTCGAATCATATAATGGTATAAGGCACTATGTCCTGTTCACATAAATAACGAAGATAAGACAGTGAAAATCATGTCTGTTTTCATTAGAGGTAAAAGACACCATGTGGAGGACTAGGTTTTGTTTGACTAAGATCAATACTTCCAATTACCTATCAATGACAATAATAATCTGAAAAATTGTCTTTAAACTGTTTTTATAAGTAACGAAAGAACTTTTAATAGTTCAAAATTATGGAAAATTAGCTCTCCTGAACAATTACAAATATGTGACATGGTGTCCTTTACCTCCGGGGTACAGATACATATATATATATATATATATATATATATATATATATATATATATATATATATACATATATACACACACTTAAACAGTGTTTGTTATCATTGCTAGTCAGATAAAAACTTCATGATTCGGTCAAACATAATTTGCCCGTTTATTAGTTCAGTTTGGGAATTTGAATATTAAAACCTGGGAAAAAAAAGTATCATCAAATGAAGAATCGTTTTTCTTTGTCAGGAGAAAAAAGTTTCCTTGAATGATGTAATTGATTTGTCAAAAAACTCGGTTCGCGGGTAAAATATGACGGGCAGCATAAGCTGTCAAATTATATAATAATGCATCACAACATCTATACATCTCATACTTTCAAAAGTCAATTACATTTTGAGTATCAAATTCATTTATAAACGTTTGTTTAACAAAATGGCGTGGTTTTTGTATTACTATCATTAATATTAATATAAAATTGTTGTAGTAATTAACAATATTTTAGAAACTGACAAAATCATTTTATCTTGGATCCTTAATTTTTTTAGCACGAAAACTAGGTATTGTGGTTAAAGGAATAAGTTCTTATTAAATGGGTTTACTCTTTCTTATTTTAAATTGAATTAAACCGCCAAACTAGAGACTTGGTTGTCATGGACGCTGCAGTAATGCTCCGGTAAGGTTAAGGTTGTTCTGTCAGTAAATGTGTACATTTGTGTTATACTTTGATCAATAAACAAGAATTGAAAATCCAAGTCTTAACATGACTCATTGATTTTTTAGGTGGTGTTGTTTTCCTTGGCACTGTCAAGAAGCAGCTTGGCTAGCGTCGGTCATGGTGCTGTTCCCCTGTCTTCCCTCCCTGCAGCAACTAGTGTTCTCACGGGAGCACCAACACTCCACGGTATAGCTCCTGCTCATGCATGGGCTCCATCTGCTGTCGCTACTTCTTGGGCTGCTGCTCCCGGAGTCCGAGTTGCTGCCGCTCCAGCCATCTCCGCATCTTGGGCTTACGCACCAGCTGCCCCAGCAATCGCTACTGCTCCAGCTGTTAAAGTTGCTGCTGCCCCAGCTGTCGCAACATCTTGGGCTGCTCCAGCCGTCTCATCCTCTTGGTCCTACGCTGCAGCTGCTCCAGCTGTCGCTGCCGTAAAAACCGTTGCTGCAGCTCCAGCTGTCGCCTCATCTTGGGCTTACGCACCCGCTGCCCCAGCAATCGCTGCCGCTCCAGCCGTCGCTATAGCTCCAGCTCGCCTGGCTACTCCCGCCGCCATTCAGACTACCAGCTACGCTCTCCAGAAGAACATCCACTACGCTAGCCAACCCGTCGTGACTGGATACTCCACTTCAATACTCAAACCCAACTTCGGTTCTCTCGCCACTCCAGTAGAAACCGTATCTAAACAAGCCGTCCTTGCTGCTGGAAGGCAGGTGCAGACCATCACTCCTCAGGTTACCAGAGTTGAACCAGAAGTTCATGTAAAGAACGTACCCGTTGATGTACCTGTACCAACACCTGTCGTCTCAGAGGTCGAAGTTAGGACTCCAGTCGTCCATGGTGCTCCAGTTGTTGCTGCTGCCCCAGCCGTTGCTGCTGCTCCAGCTGTTGCCCCAGTACCAGCTGTTATTGATGCTCGCGCAAGACTCGCCGCTGCTCCCTGGTCTACTCCAGTCGTATCCAAGATTGCTGCTCCAGTAGCAACCTCATGGGCTGCCCCTGTCGCTTCAGCCTGGTCTGCTCCAGTAGCCACCAGAATAACCGGTCCAGTAGCTACATCTTGGACTGCTCCATCCGCAGCCGTCTGGTCAGGACATCTCGCCAGGGGTGCTTATGCCTGGTCAGCACCAGTCATCAAGGAATCCACCGCCTGGTCTGCACCAGTCATCAAGGAGACCTCCTGGTCCTCTGAAACCAAAGCACCAGTCGAGGAATCTTGGTAAAATAACATCTGAGGATTCTCCGCCACCTTCCTCGTTGTCGCTATCTGATCGATCGAGGCCAAGGAGTCTGTAGAATATATGTCTCATTAATTGTAATTTATTGTATAATAAAAATAGATTTGTTTTAAAACTTTGTAATTTTTAACCTACCCAGGCCAACAGATGTGCAGTCTTGGAAAATAGTTTATTACAATTAGTAAACCCAACTGAAATAAGACCAATCAGTCTGATATGAGTTTGCGAAACTCTTAGAATGTGTATACTATTTCCAGTCCCTTAGGAAAAGTTAATATCAAACGAAAACTTGTTAGTTTTCCTCTAAAAACGTAGAGGATGACCCTTTTAAAACTAAAGCATTCTATTAGGCAAAAATTTTAAATTTACGTTTGGCTTTCTCACTCTTTGTGAAATTCTTATTATTCCCATTATCTAAATTACTCTTTTTTATTAGGATCAAATATTTTATTTGATAACCAAGACGGCACTAATGGCCTAGTTGTCGGATGGCCCCGTAAAAAAATGAAATAAAAACCTGTAGTTTTTAGAGTCTAGATGAATGTCTAGAACTGAGACTCATTAAAGTAATGGATCTTGGGGTAAAACAATATGTCTGATAGTTCCGCTATCGACTTCTTGTTGACGAGTCCGCAAACATCTCAAGGAGTGTTTTCTGATGAGCATTGTGTTGATGATGGTGGTTTTGACAAAGTGTGATGACAGCACTCACGCACCGTCATTGGGTTGATGTTGACGAGGTGAAATGGTAGAAAAAAACTACCAGGCGTCCAATTTAGTGTGCGCGTTTTGCACTACTACTAACAAGAGGAACTTCCACATCTTGGCGGGTTTCGGTCCTTATTCCCAGAACATTTAGAAAATTTGGAACGTAAACAGTTTTTTTGTTCCTTAAAAGATTTCAAAACACACTTCAATGACGTCTCGAGAAATGCACAAAAAACTGAAAGTAGCCAACTACTAAGGGAAAATTGCTCACTCCGCTTCATGGGATCCATTCATTCTTGGAAATAATTGTAGTAAAATACTGTTAGAAACATATTCCTCATTTACATACCTAGTTTTACTGTAATATTCTTTGTTAACATTGAGAACAACCGATACAAGAAGCTGTTAATAGGTACAAAACAGACGCTTTCCAAACGTAAGCAACGATTTCTACAAATGTAATCGCTTTATCAAAACTTGATATTTTTTTTTTATTTATCTACTTATTTTTGCTGGTTATCAACCAATAAGCTATTGACCCTAGGAAATTTAAAGGTTGCCAACTTTTTTGTGCGCCGACATCCAGGGTGCAGCGAGGAATTTTCCCAACGAGCCGTGAGGTGAGAAAATTCCTCCTGCCGGTGGGTATCGAACCCATCATCTCCCGCTTATGAATCTAAGGCGTTAGCCATTAGACGGGTGTTTGTAGTAAATTTAGTAAGGTTTCGAATGGACACCTTAGACTTACCACAATTTCACAACATTTTTCCAGTTATTTGAAAAAATATATGAAAACCTCATAACAACAAGAATCTCGAACGTCTGCAAACATTTTCGACTGAGTCCATGGCTTAAGAGTAACCAAACCAAATAAGTTAAGAAAAACAAAATATTTAAGGAATCTAGTTTTATTCTCTTTTCTAAAAATTAATTAATGATATCTCCTTTAAAATGGTCTTACTCGTTTTCCTACGTTAGAAACCCTACAAAAAAATTATAGTCCTGCAATTCTATTAACGCAAAACAAAAACGTAAGCACTACAATTTTTGAAATTGATGAAGTAATTACGAATTTATGGCGAACCAAAAAAAAAAAAACTTAAAAAAGAATATTTTTTTTAAAAAAACAACTAAAGTTTGAGTAATTTGTATATTTTTCCGGTATAGCTGTTAAGAAAAGCTTTAAAATGACGCCTAATTTGAGAACATTGACGAAGTATTAAGGACATTATGGCGTACCGACAAAAACCCTTGAGAAAATATAATGTACTAGCTGACTACCCGTGCTTCACCACGGCCGATAAGTAGTTTAGCACAGCTTATTATTGCAAGGACTCAAAGAGTTACCCAGGAAACACCATGAGGAGGTAACTGTGCCTTGTTAGGCAGTAAAAAAAAAAAAAAAAAAAAAAAAATACAACAACTGCTTAAAACGTTAGGTAAACAGAGACAAATACACGCTGAAAAGCATAAAACTAACAAGGGGTCTCCCGTGGTCTAATGGCTAGCGCCTCGGATTCATAAGCGGGAGATGGTGGGTTCGATTCCCAACCTCCGGCAGGAATTTTATCATCCCTCGGCTCGCTGGTAAAATTCCTCGCTACACCCTGGATGTCGGCGCTAATGACCTAGATGTAGATGCGCCGTTAAAAAAAAAAAAAAAAAAAAAAAAAAAAAAAAAAAAAAAAAAAAAAAAAAAAAAAAAAAAAAACCTAACAACTTTGAAGTTTTAAGCACTTATCTCTTCGATTGACATCGCCCCACCGAACATTACAACAGAATCTTTTTTGTAGAGAATTTAGTAACCTTTCGAATAGCCGCCTTTCACTTACTATGATTTCTAGCCGTTTTCGAGATATTTTAGAAAATATACTGAGATCCGAAAACTTTGTATCACCATTAATACAATTTTTTTTTCCATATACTTCTTACCTCCAAACGATACCAATGTTTAAACATCTTAGATTAGATGAATGTCAAATACCTGGTAAAAGTTTCAAGTGAACCAATCATCTTTTCTGAATACCCAAACAGAAAATTAGTTTGGAAAGGTATTTTATCATTTTTTCTCGTAAACGGTGGCAGAAATCGCTTTAAAAATGGTTTCATTCGTTTTCCTACGTTAAGGAATCTATGTATATAACGAGTACCTGTAAACACTCGAAAATGTAAGCGTTCCGATTTTTTCGCGCAAATTTTGCTCCAAAAACCATGTTCCAGTAAACGGATTCGGCTGGTTAATGAACTTGGCCTTTCAAATGAGAAGAAAGATTTTTGTACCAAATGTCATCAAAATCGGACCATTTTTGAGCCGATGAGGAGCTTCTTAATAATTCAAACCCCCCTAAAAGTACTTAAACATTTGAATATCAAAAAAACCTTTCTTAGCGAGTGTTTACATTCTAAACGGATTGTCCGTGCAAAATTTCAAATTTTTGTGTCAAGTGGTTCGGGATATTATTACCTCGGATGGACCATCACCAGGTATAGCGTAAACTCTATGAGGGACAGTTTATTTATAGTAATTCAAAGTCTGTCATCGTAGTTGAAATTAACCTCAATTTAAAATAATACTATGAAATAGATACAATACGGTAACAGCTGTTCTGTTATCATCCTAGCAACGCATGCTGCCTAGGCGTGCATGCTCTAATCAACTAAAACTTTAAACCCCTCTAAAAATACTTAGAAATCTGAATATCAACAAATCCTTTGTTAGCGAGTGTCTACGTTCAATAGGGAGTGTCTATGCAAAATTTAAAATTTTTCTGTCGAGTGGTTTGGGCTGGGCGATGATAGGTCAGTGAGTCAGTCAGTGAGTGGTATTTGACAAATAAATAGTAGATATATATATAGATTATCAATCTAATATTCTACCAAATAGAAGATAACACGATTATGACGGAGTTTCTATCATTAACTGTTACAGAAACGCGCTAACTTGACGCAGTTCCCGAAAATCGGAATTTCCCTGAATACCTCATCATGCCGTAAAAACATTATCCTGATGTTGGGAATTCAAGTGGCTAATACAGGAGTAGAAGTCCTATCGACTTTTCCGAGGGTAGGAAGCCTGAGTGAAGAAGTGTTTGTTTGGGAAGTTCATCACGTATTCTTCCGTCACGTAGCACGTGGGTACGTCACGTCATCGATACCTGCCTCTTTAATAACATGATCTACTCTTGAGCATATCGGGAATGCCGTTGTAGCGGTTATCAGATAACCCAAGAACGCATGTGATATAAATTAAAAAGTTTAGTTGAACCTTGCTCTAAGAAGGGTTAGCCCAAAAAATATGTTTCTGTGCAATCTCGTTCAAAACTAGATCCCTAGTCTGAATTTGCTCAAACCCGAAACTCAAGCCTAGTTCACGGTAGTAGTCGGTCAAGGCTGGACTTTGGTAAGTACCAACCTTTCAATCAAGTTTCCTATAAACTGTGTCGGTGAAGGAGCACTAGACCTGACTAATAGCTCCAGGAACCGGATATCTCGCAGCGCACCGTTTGAACCTCATATTTACATCCGATCAGAATCTTCAATCAGTTTTTCTTAATGAAGTTCTATTTCGTTTAATAGTTTAAGTGTTTATATTAATTACCAAACTTAAACACTTAACACCGTTTAGAAAATGTAACTTTTACAGCACGGACTGTTTTTTTCTTCTGTTTTTACGGCGACATCTCGGCCATTGGCGCCTCTGGTTATTATTACTATATCTGAAGACCGTAAACCTTGTAGGGACACAAGAAAGTAGTTCTAAAGCGTTCGTACAGCTCCGAAACGCATCGACATAACTATATTTACAATCTGCGGAGATATTGCTGACATTAAGCCAACAATATGGCTACCACAGCCTTCCCTTTCTTATGTTGGCACATTCCCTAACAATGACTAGCAATTTATATATCAATACAATATATACGCATATATTAGGAAGAACGTTTCTGCAATATATACTCACTATACCATAATATAATATATGGAAATTTCATTCTAATATGATGGATATTCCACTACAAGATGTCGCAATTATGTAAATTTCACTACAACTTGTCACATTTCATGATTTACCAAGTCTGAAAAATGAAGTTTTCTAATCGCCACTTCCGGATTAGGTCAGAGCGACACAAGTGGTTTTCCTTTCTATTGACGGAGCGTGGAAGTACGCTAAAGCTACAAAAAAGGACACAAAATCAGATGAGAGTTACAGACCAATAGCTCTGACAAGCTGTTCTTTTAAGCTATTTAAAATAGCTATGGACACTGTCCGTGAGCATATTCGACCCCAGGCAAATATCGGCTGTTTGAGGGTGTTTTTGTTTATATTTATTCGAAAAAAAAAGGTCTTGAAAATGCCGCATTGATTATACAATGAACGATAAATAGATTAGAAAATGTAAGCGTTACTTAAAGACTACATATCAGGACTACATATCAGGACTACATATCAGGACTACATATCAGGACTACATATCAGGACTACATATCAGGACTACATATTTGCATCCCTTAGATACAAATGCAAAGTATCAATTTTGAATAGTGGTTCCTAACTTATAAATGACTTTGTATATATTTTATCTTATCGGGCTGTACCGTATGAAATGTCAGTTTTGGACTTGCCGATTTCCTTCAAATTTCTTGAAACTGTCGTGGCTCCTACTCAGAGTTCTCTGGCATATTCCCTAGTGCTTTTTGAGGGACAAGCTTCAACCCTTTCTTTCAAGTGGTCATTGTCAAGCTTGGTTTCTGGCCTTCCTCGCTCCTCGTTGTCAAGGTCAAAATTTCCACTTCGAAACCTGGAAAACCACCGGTAAACAGTTCGTTCATTTACCGTTCCCTCACCGAACGCCGTGTTAATGTTCATAAACGCCTCAGCGCTATGACCGAGCTTAAATTCATAACGAAAAATAATACGGATTTCCATTAAAGTCATAATTTAAGTTTTATTTTTTTCTCAGAGGATCGTTCTCACAACACAGTATGCAAGTTACTGATTAAATAATAGGAATAAAAGAGCTTTAATTCTACATGAATAACAATGATGTTTGTAAATAATGAAATAAAAAAGGGAAAGGATTAAATCGCAAAGTAAACAAAACTGACATTTCATACGGTACAGCCTGATATTATATATTTTAATTAAACTTACTTTTTACAGACTCACTAAGCTTTCTTCATTCTCTATCAGACATTTACAGTAGACATCCTATAATCACACGCATACTATCGCAACTATACATACTACAGGACACTAACATTCATGTAACATTAGTATGGATACCTGGACATGACGACATTGGAAGAAGTACTGAAGCAAATAAGGAAGCTAAATTAGCAACGAGACGATCAACAGAAGACGTTTATGACATGACTCGACAAGACGTACATAATGTTATTAAACAACACATAATCAACAAGTGGCAAACTGACTGGACATACACACAAGGCAACAAGCTACGTGAGATTAAGCCGAAAATAGGAGCCTGGACTTCCAGTATTCTGAATGTAAGGCGAGAAGAGGTCGTGACTAGACTACGAATTGGACATTCACACTTGACACATTCATATTTAATGACAAAACAGGACAAACCGAATTGTACACTTTGCAACGATCCACTGACAATTAAACACATACTTACAAACTGCAGAGAAAGAGAAAACATGGACTTACCAAATAGTTTACACGAATTGCTCACAAAGGAGAAAACACATCGATACTCTGCTAAAATATCTAAAAATTCAAAAGAAATTTCAACTTTTTTAAGAGGCTACGGGGGCGAGGTTAGATCAGTGGTACTGCACTCATATGCTGGAGCCCTGAGTTAAAATCCCGAGCAAGCACAAGATTTTTTCTTCAAGTGTCTTCGCTCATGGGTTGAATTCGGCCTCCTTGACCGTCCCTAGGCCAACCCAGCTTTTAATTAATTTATTAATGGGTACCTTGGTGCTAATGACTCTAGCAGTCGAAGCAGCAAGGGGAAAATCAGGCGGCCGGAGCATAGTACTGACCATACTATCTCCGTAATGTGCCGTGTGGTCATGAATCAGATACCTCTACAGTATCTGCCCCTCTGGGCCTTCGTGGCCTGTTACGGGACTGATTTTTTTTTTTTTTTTTAAG
The DNA here is from genome assembly GCA_946811695.1 of Gonocerus acuteangulatus. NCBI lineage: Eukaryota > Metazoa > Arthropoda > Insecta > Hemiptera > Coreidae > Gonocerus > Gonocerus acuteangulatus. The sequence goes on from OX328128.1 coordinate 78,921,793, forward strand.
AGGCTACAATTTATTCATGATGAAAATTTTTTTTTATTCTATTTTTAATGTGTTAATTTAGTTAGTTATTTTTTTTCTATTTCAAACATTACTATTTTATAAATTTCGTAGAAGGTAGAAAAATAATGTCTCTCCACTGTTTTTCAAAGTATTTATTAGCAAAAGCTTTTCGAGAACATGGTTCTCATCGTCAGTGCATCTACAATTTTCACAAAAACACGCATATATTAATTAAAGAAATATTTATAAGTATTCTTATTACTAAAGCTATGACAAATATTAATTACAGAAATATTTATAAGTATTCTTATTACTAAAGCTATGACAAATAATGTTACCTATTACTCCACCGGTAGTACTGCTAACAGCCTCTCCGAACAGGTGTGAGGTAATGAGACTATTCCGGGTGAGCAGAGTATATATATTGACGTTGGATATTGGAGATCACAAGAATCAAGGTTGTTGAACCAGAGACCACTGAACTTTCTGTTGGAGACAGTGTATGGGGAAGGATTATGTCGGGTTATTTGATGTCATGTGTGTGAAGGGGTAGTCAGTCTGAAGGTGTCAGAGTAAGGGATGACGGGTCTGTCAGGTGGTGGGTCCGAGGGATGGTGTCTTTTGTTGGGATATGAAAATTTTCCTAAGGTCTGATGTTGGGAAGTTTATTTGTTCGTTTAGTAATAAATCTTTATTACGGTGAATGGCCTTTTCTATTTCTAACATTTCATGATAATTGGATTTCTTAGAATAATTTATGTTTTTTAAAATTTTGATTCCCGTTTGTGTGTTAAATTGGTGTGCTGTATTTTTGATGTGTTCTGAAGCTATACACAACCACAACATTCACTCAAATTTTGCAGAACACATCAAAAATACAGCACACCAATTTAACACACAAACGGGAATCAAAATTTTAAAAAACATAAATTATTCTAAGAAATCCAATTATCATGAAATGTTAGAAATAGAAAAGGCCATTCACCGTAATAAAGATTTATTACTAAACGAACAAATAAACTTCCCAACATCAGACCTTAGGAAAATTTTCATATCCCAACAAAAGACACCATCCCTCGGACCCACCACCTGACAGACCCGTCATCCCTTACTCTGACACCTTCAGACTGACTACCCCTTCACACACATGACATCAAATAACCCGACATAATCCTTCCCCATACACTGTCTCCAACAGAAAGTTCAGTGGTCTCTGGTTCAACAACCTTGATTCTTGTGATCTCCAATATCCAACGTCAATATATATATACTCTGCTCACCCGGAATAGTCTCATTACCTCACACCTGTTCGGAGAGGCTGTTAGCAGTACTACCGGTGGAGTAATAGGTAACATTATTTGTCATAGCTTTAGTAATAAGAATACTTATAAATATTTCTGTAATTAATATTTGTCATAGCTTTAGTAATAAGAATACTTATAAATATTTCTTTAATTAATATATGCGTGTTTTTGTGAAAATTGTAGATGCACTGACGATGAGAACCATGTTCTCGAAAAGCTTTTGCTAATAAATACTTTGAAAAACAGTGGAGAGACATTATTTTTCTACCTTCTACGAAATCGAGAACTCCACAAATAACGCTGCATACATCACAGATATTTTATAAATACTCTTCCAAATTATGTATAGTCTTTTCTTGTTTATATTTGTATGGCATGTTATGTCGTGCTTATATGGACCTGTATAATTGTTAGCATTAAACGTTGTGACCTCTTTAATAAATTAATTAAACTTATTGCACATTCGTTAGTTTGTTCTTCTGTAATTAATAATTATATTTCTTTAGCCCAATAGGAATCAGTACAGATTGAAATGAAAAATGCGTTTTTTCACATTCGATATGTTGCTTTTGTATCGACGATATGTCTACACAAAAACACCAAGTAAAGTTTTCACAAAAAAAAGAGACGTGAACAAGAAATTAACTATAAACCAGCTTTCTTCTGGATTATGGGAGTATAGCGTACTCGTCTTCGAATCCCAGCACTCTTGAAACCGTAGACTCAATACAGAACGCACCCCCTCCAACAGCATTCGATACAGTTGTAATCAGCATTGTTTGATATATGGCTTAAAAAATAGATATTTAAATAGGTAGTCTGTCTCTAGATTTCCATGAGTTATTACGGAAACACCAAGCACAAACATTCAAGCAATGCCCATTATTGGTAATATGTATGATTTAAACACCACCATTTGAAGAAGGCCCAGCACTGACTAAAAGAAAAAAGTCTACCCCGATTCATACAGACACATCGTTACGTCATATCTCGATAAAAATAGAGATAAATTGTTTATTTACACGGATGGATCCGAGATAGCGGATGGCGCTGGCACTGTTGCCAAAAATATGCTATGGCTTCGCAATCAAAAGCTACAAGTATTTATTTTTCTGAGCCATTTACCTTGCCCTGGAAAATGCAGCTGAGTGAATTACTTATTTTTTAATTAATTTTATTCCAGAGTTGGGTATACGACTTATTAGAGTCCCCAAGATATAGTTTATAGTAACCCAACGACGAGTTTTCCTAACTAATGTTAGTTTGGTTATTCGGAAATGGTTGATGGAGTTGTAAATTCATCCAGATGTTTGATGTTCATCTAAACGAAGATATTTAAAATTCGGTTGGAGTTAACGAAAAAAAAGTTTACTAATACATATGAAAAGTTTTGGTATATTTTCTTAAATATTTTGAAAATGGCTGGTTAGTGAAAGGTTACCATTCGAAAGCTTACTCACTCACTCACTGTTGGGCGCTACAGTCCTTGTAGGACCTGGGCCTCAGCCACCATCCTGCTCCATTCCACGCTAGGTTCCTCCAATTTCGGATCCCTAGCGTCCGTAAGTCCTCCTCCAGGTCATCAAGCCACCTCTGTCTTGGTCGGCCTCTCTTTCTTTTGCCCCCAGGTGCACCATTCAGCATCAATTTAGGTAGCCTACAGGGTTCCATCCTTTCCACGTGCCCTAACCACCGTAGCCTACCTCTCTTGATGACTTAGAGGATGTCAGGCTCGGCATACATTTCTGTAAGTTCGGCGTTGCTTCTGATCCTCCACCTATGCTGCTCTCTTACGGCTCCAAATATCTTCCTCAGGACTCTTCTTTCCCAGACCAGCAGACCTCTCCTCATTTTACTTACTAAATTCTCTACAAAAAAAATTCCTGAAGTAATTTTCGATGGGACGATGGCAATTCGAGAAATAAGTATCTAAAACTGTGGGTTTCGTTCTTTTGGACGTTTTTGTTTTTTTTTTGTATCTGTTGTCCTCAGTTTTTAATTGCCCGTATTGTTTTTTAAATGTATATATATAAAAATCACGTGTCTGTCTGTTTGTCTGTTTGTTTGTTCCTTATACAAATCCACACCTTTTGACCGTTTTTGACCAAACTTGGAATAATGGTAGGTCTTGATACGAGAAATCTCCTAGGCTAGGTCAAAAAAATCTACCAGCTGTCTGTCTGTATGTTTGTCCCTTATACAAATCCACACCGTTCGTCCGATTTTGACTAAACTCGGTACACATGTAGATCTTAATCTGAGGAGTGTCGTAGGTTAAGTCAAAAACGTCTACCAGATGTCTGTCAGTATGTTTGTTCTTTATACAAACCCACACCGTATGACGGATTTTGATCAAACTGGGCACACAGGTTGGTCTTGATCAGGGGATTGTCATAGGCCAGTTCAAAAACGTCTACCAGCTGCTGTCTGTATGTTGTTGTTTCTTTTTATAAAAATCCACACCGTTAGACCGATTTTTACCAAACTTGGCATACATGTATGCCTTGATACGGGGGGTGTTATAGGTTATGTCAAAGTCGTCTAGGACTCAGAGTTGGGAGGTCACAGGTTCGAAACAGTTACAGATTCGTGTTATTAGATTTTAATAATACTTATTTGGTTTCTAATTTACTTAGGCTTTTCTATATGCAGAAAGTAGGTGTAGCATGGCACGCCGGGTAATAGCTAGTTTCATATAAAAGTAAATTACGTACTTTAGTAAAACAAGGTATGAAAATGAGAAATATATTTGTAACACCGATTTCCTAGAGCCAGGCGGAGGGAGTAATACTGTCAGTTTCCTCTTGTGGCGCCAAATTTTCTCTTTGAGACTGCATTTTCAATTTTTCATTATAGATCAAAACTGTTTTTATTCTAAAATTTCCGAATTAGGGCTGAGAAATAATAAAAAGGGTAAGAAGGAAAATACCTGTAGATGGCCAGGCGTTAATAGTTAAATTTTTGATACGCCGTTAGAACAAAAAACAAAAAAAGGGGGAATTCGTACTAAGATGACGCAGTGCCTAAAAATAAAAGAAGAATTTTTATTACCACTCGAATCCTCATGCAGCGGCAACTTGCTAAATAATAATAAATTAAATATATATTTTAAGGCGTAAAAACCACATAATAATATATATTTTGACAGAAATGGCCTTTGGAGGTGTGTGACTGGCCCGGTTCCGACTTCCGTCTCCCGCCATATTTAGCAGGGCTGCCAATTCCCGATTGAACTTTCACCTTTAATTTCCTACTGTCATTGGGTCATTTCCTTCCTGCCTCTATGCAGAAACTCAATACCCAACAAAATCATTTGGAAAGGAATTACAACTTTATAGGTAAAACATTTTGGATATATTTACAAGCCTTTAGCAGTACAATAATAGGATATTATATACTTAGGTATGTGTGTTCATCTGCAGCAATATTTTATGAATCATATTATTTCGTAAGTATCCCATCCTCCTTACTCAGAACTGCATCGGATTCGCTGGAGAAGAATTGATGAAAATTGAACAATGTTTACAAACATTCTTCCACGATTGCAATCTCAAAGAATACATTTATTTCAAAAATTGCTAAAAACCAGCCAAAGAAACGAAAGCAACCCTTTCGAAATGTTAAACACTGATTTCTCCCATTGGAATCGTCTATTCTCATGGGAAATTCAGTAACATTTTCAATGCTCCTCTTCCACAAACCTTTATATCTTCCCATTTTTTGAGATATTAAGAAAATGTACAAAGATCTAACGTTCCTCTTATCAGCTATCATGAAGCAGCATTATCTCTATCCTAGCTGGAAATGGAAGGTAGTTTGTAAATAATCCGTCCCAATATAAGGAGTCATTAAAATAATTAATTATGCCGAATTAGCGCGTTTCTTACTTCTCTGCACTGAAGGTATCTCAACACTCAGTCCGGAATATTATCGCGTGCCATCCTGCAGAACTGGGCACTTGGCAATGCAAGTATTTCCCTCGTATTCCCCGGAAAAGATGAGCGACATATCTGTTTTGTATAGATTGTGCAGTCTTTGTCCCCCTACGTCTCTATTTGTATAGATTGTGCTGGCTTGTTCCAGATAAACCCTACGTCCCCGTTACCTCCCGTCTACCCGTACATCCCTCGTTGTCTGGCGATACTGCATACTTGGCAATGCAAGCCCTCCTATTTCCCGGAAAACACGAGCGATATATTTGTTTAGTATAGATTGTGCTGGCTTGTTCCAGATAAACCCTACGGCCCCGTTACCTCCCGTCTACCCGTACATCCCTCGTTGTCTGGCGATACTGGATACTTGGCAATGCAAGCCCTCCTATTTCCCGGAAAACATGAGCGATATATTTGTTTTGTATAGATTGTGCTGGGTTGTGCAAGACGAACCCTACGTCAGACTTCCCCACCCCATTGCTTCCCTCTAGAAATAGCCTGCCTCAGTCTTCCACCCGGACTTGGACTGCTATATTCTGCTCTTCTATATCTCCTATGACAAAGTGAGTAGAGAAAATTAATCACAAATATAAATCATTCTAACAGTAGGTTCTACGAATTTGTACCGATGATGGTTAGAGTGCCGCTTCTTGCAGGTTCGCCATTTATAATTATGGGCCCGCTGGAAAACTGTCCTGCTCCACCAAGGAGGTTCACCAAGGTGGTAACTTATACATAAGCCGGCAATAATCGCCTAGAAATAAATAAATGCATTCGAATATCCGTATAATGACCTCCCGAAGTTATTGTTCCTATTGGTTAAAGACCATATTCGCGCTACATTTTCATGCTGGAACAGTGAGATTTCTGGCGCTAAAAACGACAGGATCTGATTTTTAGCGGAAACCCGCTCACCCCGTAAATCTACTTCCGCTTAAAAGCTGGATGTGAAATATCCCGGAAGCCCCATAAATGCCCAACATGTTTCTCGTCTTAAACGCCCTATATTGACAAATCCCCTTTACTGCAATAAGCATTTAAAACTTCTGGTGACCAACACTTCTAGTGACATGACAAACACTTAGCAATAATACACTCAATAGCAATAATTAGGTAAATACTTTCTCCAGTCTAATATAAACAAAAAAATGCAAATTAACTCTGACAATCAAACAAACTAACTACAACATATTAGAAACGCATTAATAATTTTGAAAGACAAATAATTAAATATTTGTTTTAATTGGGTCAAAGCACATGCGGGTGTAATAGGCAATGAAATAGCTGATTTGCAGGCGAACATTCTTGATGACGTCCTATGCTGCATCAAAGCGTGGAACATTTATTTTTTAGTGTGGAAGTTAATATCGAAAAAAGGCAGCTGAGTTGAAATCAAACAGACATAGGATCACATATAAAAATATTCATTCCACGCATCAAAAATCACAACAAAACAACAGATTTAACATTGCCACTGACGCATTCTGACCGTCCACGCAAAGACTAACTAGTACTTACACAGATTTAAAATTGAAATATCAAACACACGCCCCTGCGATTATTGCACTGAACAAACGAACACTCATCTAATATAGGACTATAGACAGAAATCACACATACGACTACAGCTTCAAAGATTTTACCATAAGTTCCAACGCCCAGTAAGAAAATAATATTTTCGCTTTGCTAAGTTTATATAAACGTACAAACAACGTATTTTCGCTTTGCTAAGTTTATATAAACGTACAAACAACGTATTTTCGCTTTGCTAAGTTTATATAAACGTACAAACAACGTATTTTCGCTTTGCTAAGTTTATATAAACGTACAAACAACGTATTTTCGCTTTGCTAAGTTTATATAAACGTACAAACAACGTATTTTACCACCTATTTTTTGTCCTTGTTTTCTCATTTACATATACGAAGTCGAATTATAACCTCGTCGAATCATGGACGTATATAGAAAATAATTTCGGAGAGGGCTGGGAAAATTTCGGGGGGGGGGGGGGGGCTGAGACCATTTCCTGTGCATGGATTACTAGCAATTTAGATCTTGGAAGAGTTTTAGCCAACTTAAACGCTGTAACACCCAAAATAGAACACGTTTTATGAACTAAATGATCTTATTTTAATTATTTTTAAGGGTTTCATGAAATTTTTACCGATCAAATCAAAATTTCGGCTGCAGCCCCCCCCCTTATATACGCCCATGCGTCGAATCGATGTTCCGTAAGTCAAACTGTTGGTAAGACAAAGAATTTTTCACGGCACATTACAGATATATATATACACTAGCTGCACGTTGTATTCCCATATAAATTATTTTCAGCGAATATTTTGGTAGTCAAATAAAAAATAGGAATATAGCGCTGTGAACGTTTTTAAATTCACGGTACTTTATTATCTTAACTAATATATTTAAAATTATATCTCTATCACTAACTATGACAATAAAAAATATCGATTTCTTAGTGCAATGGAGTGTACGATATTTTTGGTTAGGCCAGCCAAAACAAAAAGACTGGATGGTTTACCCACACGTGAACATGTGCAAAACTCGGTGTGCCCAAATCTAAGTTTGCTTTTACATCTGACACTTCTCGCAGGTGTCGGATAGATATTCTCTTGATTGTCTACACACTGACAGAAATAGCTAGACATTTATGTCATGGATATGTATACGACAGTTCTGCATTTGGTATAATTTGTGATAAATGTACGGCCCGTTTACACACGTACATTCGTGCCCTGTAATATCAAATAATCAGTGTTTACTTCTGATGATATAGAAGTGTCAACAATACAGCTAGTAGCCAAGATATTTATCTGTGACATTAAATTCATCTCTTTATAATCAGTGGTTACACCTGCTGGTATAGAAGTGTCGACGCTTATAGCTTGTGATAGAAATATATATCACCGAAAATTGTTCGCAGCTTACATTAGTCATAATTTCTGTCTGACGTAAATATCCTGCAATAACTATCAGATATAAATGCACCCTAAGACACAAAAAGACACCAATCTAATTAGAAATTGAACGCGTTTGATTTCAACTGGCACATTTGTAAGAACAATATTGGCCGAAAAATGTGTAGGGAATGAGGATACCTTATTGTGTGAGAAAGACAGGATAACGGCCTCGTTCTCGTCCTTTCTCTATGCATAAATAAACAATATTGTTCAACAAAAAAAATGTTTGGTGAACCACCTTTCTTAGGGCGATGAAAAATAGCTCAGACCTACCGAATATACACAAGAAAGCTTATAAAAATCGGTCAAGCTATATCGGACGAGTTTTGTTACAAACACACAAGAATTTTATATATATATATATATATATATATATATATATATATATATATATATGTGTGTGTGTATTTATATGATCCAGTCGTGCACCACGGGGTTGTATGGGTGGTGATTTCGCTGAATTGATGTATAACAGGAACACTTTTCCAGTTGGAAAAAGCTTGCCGGATATATATATATATATATATATATATATATATATATATATATATATATACTCTTTATTCATGTAATGCAACCTTTTACACTATTACAATGAAATTACCTATTGAGTCCCTGAAACCGACAGACATTAAAATTGTAACCTGTTCAGATAGACGGAAAAGTTCAATTCCGCATGCGCGAAATTTTGAGGGAAAAATTCCCGACGGTTCCACCATTTGCAAACTCCCATTTCAAGGATCATCACGATACGTGAAATATTATAAAAACTGATTATGTCTCGTTTAAGACTAGGGAAGGCTTTGAGAAGGAAGAAAAAATAAATAGTGTCTAATATTTATCAACGTCCCTTGCCAGACCTCTCAAAGCCTTTCCTGGTTCTAAACGAGACATAATCAGTTTTTATCGAGTTTAAAATAGCTTGTTGTTCATTGTAATGCATACGTGAATGGCGGAACCATCGGGATTATTTCCATCCAAATTTCGCGCATGCGGGGTTAGAACTATTCAATCTAATTGAACGGGCTATAGCATCTAGCTATTGATGTAAATATATATGCGTGTGACTTTTAACAAAATAGTAGACACCATTTTGGTGCTTACATCAGGAAACTCGGCATACGTGTCTATAACAAACGAAAGGAGTTGTGACGGGGAAAAAATGGGCAACCTAACGTTTCCATATTTTTTAGGCTTCATCCTTTCGATTGGTATGGAATTTGTCAATTAACCAAACCAGTACAATGTTTAAAAAAAAAAAAATTAAATTGTTAATTAATGATATTCTGGTGGATGCCCGGTGGCCATGAGTGTTAAGCCGTGAGCACTTAACACTCCCTGCCTAAGGTCGTCGATTCGATTCCCACTATGGTGTGGTGGCCTTTCTTTAGAAAAGAGAAAAGCAATCAGCCCTACCCTGGCTAGAAAAGGGTGGTAACCTATAGATATCCCGTCCCAAAGTCCATAGTTAATAATAATGGTGAATGAATAATAATAATGAAGTCCTCTCCCTATCAAGCGTCATTCACCCACTCTCTCCACACACACACATATATATATATATATATATATATATATATGTATATATATGATCCAGACTGTGGCGATGATAACACTATTCCTTTTAAACGCCTTCAATATTGTATCTCGCAATCCTCGGGATATAACGAAGCTTTTAGCCAGAGTAACATCGACCGAATAAATGCACTTTCTGTGGACGCTCCATGAGGTAACTTGGTTATATCACCTAGCTCTTCACAAAAACACCCTATACCTCATATCTGTATTTACTGATATTTGGAATCCGCTTGTTACTATTTACTGATAACAGCTCTTTATGATACCCGCATTTACCAATATTTGGTAACGATGTCTCAATTACTGATCACTACAATATCATCATTTAATGGTGTTTAATATCGAGTTTTACCTATTTGTCAAAGTGTTCTACGAATTTTGAGGATAGATGTTTTACCAGACAATGCCTATAGCCATTTTGAATGCACCGGTTTCCGCTGATCACCGAAGTTAAGCAACGTCGGACGTGGCTAGTACCTGACTGGGCGACCGAGCATGTGCTGTTGGCATTATAAAAGGGTGAAAACCTGTTAGTCTAAATTAAAATTATTTTATACTAAATTAATGATTTCAATACCGATATTGCAAAGGGGTTGTCTACAAAAATTCAGTCCAGAATATGATTTTTATTTTAATTTTAACATCCATTATTATTTATATATATATATATATTTCTTTATTGATTATTACATCCTGTATATAAATACATCTGGTAATAAGATATATGATACAATATGAAGGCCTCCCAACTTCATCCTCAATTAACGTCAGAAAGACGCTCAGATGACGTTGAGAGGTGCCTACACAAGCTGCCTTCTGCTCCGACCAGTGGCTGGAGTCGAAGAGAGATCGGAGAGCCTCAGAAAATTGTCGCACTTGAACAAAGAGAAAGCCATTGCTAACACTTCACTTGGTCACTGCAGCAGATCTCTAGGCCAATGTCTTTTGAGTCGCCTCGGTGTAGAGAATGGGTGGGTGACGCTTGATGGGGAGAGGACTTCATTATTATTATTCATTCACCATTATTATTAACTAAGGATTTTGGGACGGGTTATCTACAGGTTACCACCCTTTTCTAGCCAGGGTAGGGCTGATTGCTTTTCTCTTTTCTAAAGAAAGGCCACCACACCATAGTGGGAATCGAATCCACGACCTTAACACCTTAAGTGCTCACGGCTTAACACTCACGGCCACCGGGCCTCCACCAGAATATCATTAATTAAAAATTTAATTTTTTTTTTTTTTTTTAAACATTGTACTGGTTTGGTTAATAGACAAATTCCATACCAATCGAAAGTATGAAGCCTAAAAAATATGGCAACGTTAGGTTGCCCATTTTTTCCCCGTCACAACTCCTTTCGTTGTTAAGCACCAAAATGGTGTCTACTATTTTTTTAAAAGTCACACGCATATATATTTACATCAATAGCTAGATGCTATAGCCCGTTCAATTAGATGGAATAGTTCTAACCCCGCATGCACGAAATTTGAATGGAAATAATCCCGTTGGTTGCGCCATTTTCATATCCATTACAATGAACAACAAGCTACTTTAAATTCAATAAAAACTGATTATGTCTCGTTTAGGACCAAGAAAGGTCTCGTTGAGAGGTCAGGCAAGATATATTGATAAATATTAGACAATATTTACATTGTCTGACCTCTCAAAGCCTTGTCTAGTCCTAAACGAGACATAATCAGTTTTTATAATGTATCACGTATCGTGTTGTTCCTTGAAATGGGAGTTTGCAAATGGTGGAATAATCAGAATATTTCCCTCAAAATTTCGAGCTTGCGGTATGAAAATTTTCCGTCTATCTGATCTAGCTCTAATTTTAATAGCTGTCAGTTTCAGGGCCTCCTGAAAACCTCAAGGTGCATTCATTGTAATTGTGCAAAAGGTTGTATTACATAATATATATATATATATATATATATATATATATATAAGTTTATTTATACGTGTTGAATATTGAGCATGACATTGGAATAAGAAGACACTGCGTTAAAAGTTGGCAAGGGTGAAAAGAGAAGATGAATCACCCTTTATTCAAGCAATGAGTTAGAAATTAGTCTCGTGGGATTATTCTAGTTCTGAGTCAGGGCTAATATTCCTGTCTATGTTATCATCAACATTACTGGCACAAGGTTGACAAGGTACCGAGAAGAAATGAACCAGGTAGTGCGCACGCGATGCTTCCAGCCCATGTGGGGGAATGCCTAGCTCCCTTCCGGCCACGCCCCTTCTGGTTCTTTTGTTTGCAGTAGGACTATAGTGCGAGTTATCACTGGATTATTTGTACACTCCTTTCAACATCACTTGATCCACTCCAAAACTGCAGCCTATTTTAGCGTAGTGAACGCTAAGTAAAGGTGTACAACTACAAAATCTATTTGGACAGAATGACTTGTTATGCATCGACACGGAATCACCGACTCACCTCTGCCCAAGAACAGCAACATTCACTAACACAGACGTAGATGTATGTACACGTCGTAATGTATGTATACGCGTTTTTCATGGTAATTGAGCCATGACTCTCATGGGAGTGATCACTTCGCCATATTCATCAAACAGGACACCTTTACGCCTACTTCCCATTGAATAAAACGACACAACAACAAAAAAAAGAATGAGAAATTTTCAGGATCCGCATTATGAAACAACTGATTTACTAACAAAGACCATTTAAGAACTCAGTTAGAGATCTGAGGAGAGGCGTTTATTCTGTAGGAACCCATCTTATATCAACCTTCAAAAGTACAAAAGAAGAAAAGTTGAAGTCTCTATCGACTGTGAGTACAGTAAAAAGAGATGTTTGATAGATTTTGTATCAAACCTGAACAGAAACACTCCCAAAAAAGAAATATGGACGAAGATAAGACAGATACAACATAAGAATTACAGATTCCCTATAACACGAATTAATAACTTAATCACTCCTACAAGAGCTGACCTAACAGAAATTATTAATTTAATTGGTAGATATTTTGCAACATTATTTAGTAACGAGAACTACCTACATGTACGAATTTTAACAATACAAAAATAACGTACAAAATACTATCCTCTCAATCTCGAACCAACATGACCACTGGTTGAATGACCCGTTCACTTTAGACCAGGACTTCCCAACCAGGAGGGCATAGCCCTCTTGGGAGGCGTAGAGAAATGTCAGAAGGGGCGTAATCGTTTCGAATATATATTTCCGAAAAAAAAATGTATTAAACACGTAGGTACATTAACTGTTCCGAATTGCAATTCAATCAGGGCAGAAATGTCACTTTTATTAGTAACTATCTAGGTTTTATATAAAAGCGTCAACTTTGAAAAAATAAAGTATCTGCTGAAAATGCAGTTCCTTTTTCACGGCTATCCGAAGCAATTAATAATCAAAAAAGTTTCTAGTCGGCACTTCCGGATTGCGTCGTGAGGTCAACCTCATAAGCGGGTTTCTCCTTTATGGAGGGAGGTAGAAACCGCGCTAAAAATGGATAAAGATTTGCAATTTGAAATAGAAACTCATTTAAAAGTGGTGGAGAACGAATTTCACCCATACTATCCAGGTGTTAACTCCGAGTCACCAATATGGCACATGACCAGAAACCGATTTGTTGTCGATATATTAAAATTACTCGAAGAAGTTCAAGAAGAATTTCTAGACGATACTCCTCATCATTAGTGAGTAGCATTGATTCGACCTTTTGCACTTAAGTGCTGCTCATAGTGATATTTCCAATACCAAGTCAGTAAACCACCAATCTAAGTAAAATATTTAAAAATAATTAAAAAAAATAAATAAATAAATTAAATTAAAAAAAGTCAGCTGGGTCCATGATCAGGAAGCATCAGGCAGAGCTGGAGTCCAGCAGAAAGGCTGATGTACTGCGAAGGGTAGGTAGAGCTCTTAGCCGTAGTGAAGGCAATCTACCTAGGGAACCCAACTCCTGATAAACGGTGGGACCCCGTTGTCCCTGGGAAAGGGGCCTCTTCTACTGGGCTAATCACTCGTAGGAGGGAACTATCGATTCAAAGTACACAAAGTTGCCTCGGATTAGGACAGACACAACGGTTACGACACGGCGCTCGAAAGGACATCAGATTTGGAACATGGAGACTTTAACCGGCAAAGAGATTGAAATAGTGGAGGAGATGGAGGCCTAAAGGGTGGATATCCTGGGAATTGGTGAAGTAAGGAAGAAAGGGCAAGGAGTAGTGAGGCTTGACAAAGGATATGTGCTTATTTACTCTGGAGTGGCGGCTGGACTGAGGGCAAAGGAGGGGGTTGGTATGATAATGACTGAAAGGCTGTTTGCCAAAGTAGAAGACTGGGAGCCAATCTCTTCAAGAATGATAGTGGCGAACATGGAACTATCAATAGGAAAAGTAAGGGGTACGCGTCTTTCTGTGTCAAGTTTGGCTTGTATGTCAGCAGTCGTGCTCAGTCCAAGGTTTTTATGTCCTGGCAGCCACCATAATGATATATGTTTTCCTAATGAAGTTTCAACTTCACTTTCATCTCTAGACACTAGAGAAGTTTTCGATCAAACGATTCCTTGTTAATACGTAAGTTGGTTCTCTAGCTTTAAAAATACTTATTCCATTTAAGCGAGACAGGCTTTTGAGCTCTAGTTTTAAAAAAACCTACACAGCGCAATCGTCTTGCCGTCGATAGCGATTAAATCATTGCTCTAGCAAAGACTGAACCTAGAAACTACCAACTGGTACAGAGTATGGAAGCTCAAGTATCTCATTAGTACTTTATTAGTGATTTCCAAGTTTACTTTTCGGTTAAAGATCCATAATAAATTCATATATTGTATCTGCATTAGAGGGAAAAAGATAGTTGATAAAAAATTATGTTTCTTTTTTTTTTGTTGTAAAACTTAAGGGAGGGCAAGAAAATATTATTTTTGGTTTGGGGAGGCTCGGCGAAATAAAGGTTGGGAAACCCTGCTTTAAACGAACTAAAACATGAACTGTTGAAATGACGGCTCATCTTATAGCACCTGGAATTGTTTAAGATTTGTATAAACATCTACCCAACATAGGCGTCGTCAATCTCCAAACTATATTTAACCAAACATTACAAAGCGGTGCCCGTCCTCACTTCTAGATTGAATTTATTCTTATTACTGTATTAAAGAAAGGGAAGGGTTGCAATTTATCTTCAAGTTTCAGGCAAGTTAGCGTAACTGATTGTTGTGGAAAATACTTGAGAAAATGGCAAATAAAAGAATCATTAGGTTCTTAGAACACAATAACCTTCTGTCGGTATCCCAATTTGGGTTTAGACCAATGCATTCTGCCATGCCTTCCTAAATAAAAAAAAAAAATCCATACTAGCTGTATCATTAGATTTAGAGAAAGACAATGACAGAGTATAGAGAAGACTATTACTGTCGCAGTTGCTAGAATGGGGTTTACAAGGCAAAGTCATGCTTTACTCGAAGAACTATCATTCCCGAACTTACTCTTTCAGACGAGTTTTTTCAGGAGTATGGAGTGCCTCAAGGAGGTGTCCTCAGTACGAATCTCTTTAATATCGCTTTTAATTCTGTCAGCAGATTAATAACTCAAGGAGAGTCGTACCGCCTGTATGCTCATGACATCTGATCTACACAACATAAACGCAAATCAACATTACAGAACGCATTCAGTACATAAAATACAAACACAACCTTCGAACATACCTCGTATCAATGACAATATTCATTCCTACCCTTAGCATCGATATCTTCAAGATATTTTGCTTGGAGAAGATCTCTAAATTTATTACCGAATTCCCAACACCCCCACTCTCCCCACACAGCAAAGAAGAGGAATTTTAAAATTGGCATCCTCTTGACGGGGTTGGGGTGGTTCCCTGTACCCCCCCCCCGTCAAATATTCCTTCGAAAAAATTGCTTCCTCCCCCACCAGCGATATATTACAGGATTTTCCCGCCTCCCCTCTACATGCCCGCTTGTTGGAAATGGCGTGTATTTACCACAATCAACCAGATCTAGCATTCCACACTTTTGAAGGAGATAACAATCCAGCTTACTTACCAGACTTTCATTCTACAAAAATTCGTATATATATATATATATATATATATATATATTTATATATATATATATATATATATATATATATATATATATACACACACACACACACTTATATAAAAACTATGGAACTTGCAAGAATATGAAACCATGTTCCATTTCCTGACGAGGTGTCCAGTACTGGAGGAATTCAGAAGGAGATAGCTGGGAAAGGACATATACAGTGTCATGATAGTAACTTTAATGGCACCGATAAATTTAACTTCTTACACAACGTAGGAAAACTATACGATATATGCGGAACACAGATGCGCGGAGAAACGCAATCAATTCCCGTTAATGCTTATTACAAATTGTTTGTATCCAATTAGGCATAATGGCTTTGCCTAAAGATATTCTTTTTAATTAAAACTATTGGAAGAATACTTATATTCATCTTGGAATTCATTTGTACCATGGAAATAAACATGTGTATATATATATACATATATATACACATTGTTTGTTTGTTCCCCTCAGGCAGCACCTCCATTGGACTCGTATTTCTCCCGATCCAATCCGATTTCTTTTGGCCAACGTCAGTGCCTATATTGGTCCAGGCCAAATCCGATCCGATTTAGTCACAGCTCGTCAGTAATGACCTCGTAGGGAAGTGAAAATGAGTGATTTATTTAAGAAATACCACATATATCAGGTTGAATGTTGGAGGTATGAAGGAGGAGTTGAGAGGCCAATCAATCTTCCGAAAGTATATCAGTCTTGAAAAAAAAAAAAAAAAAAAGTTAAATTTTTAACTGTTGCACTACCATAAAATAACCATTAGTATTCATATTTTAAAATTATTTATAAGAAAGGTAGCTAGAAGGTTATAAGAATTGGAAGGTTATAAACATTGGATGGTTATAAGCATTGGATGGTTATAAGCATGGGATGGTTATAAACATCTTTCAACGTAATTTAATAAACAAGTGAGACATAAAAACAAAAATGTAAATTGACTAAGTTGTTCTAAATTTGACTAGTTTATATTTTAAAAAAGTCCGACTCGCAGGACCTGCGTCATCTTAGCGCGGTTACGTACATCTTGAAGAAATGGAATAGATTAGCATCACAAATCACAGGAAACTGACAGCCACTGCCATCATGATTACCACAGCCACTCCAAACGTATTACCAATACCTTTCACCGTTTCTTAGCTTATTTTACTACAATACTAATTTTACTGATAAATGCAATTTAAAACTAGAAACAACCAATTAAAAAGTGAGTTAAGCAAAGAGAAAAATTCTTTCAAAACAACAAAACAAACACTTTTTACTTTTTAAGCGCTTATATCTCTGATTGACGTTGCCCCATCGAATATTGCTTCAGGACCTTTTTTGTAGAGACTTTATTAAGCATTCGAATGGTCACCTTCCACTTAGAACGATTTCCCAACCGTAATCGAGATATTTACGAAAAATGTATGAAGATCTGAAAACTTTTCATGTCTATTAATAAAATATTTTTTTTCGCATACTTCCTTAACTCCAAATATAACCAAAATTTAAACATCTTAGTTGGGATTATTTTCCAAGTTGTAGAAAATATTTCAATTGAATCCCGCGATTCTAAGTACTCACAAAAATATAATGACTTACAAAAACATTGATTCCACTTTTCTCAGGAACGGTTACAGATATCGCCTTAAAAATGGTTTCATTCGTTTTCATATGTTAAGAAACCTATAAAACAAGTACCTGCAAGCATATAAACTCAAAAACGTAAGCGATACGATTTTTTTTTTGCGCGAATTTCGCCCCAAACACTATCTTCTAGAGGGCGGATTCTGCTGGTTAACGAACTTGACCTTTCAAATCAGACGACAGATTTTTGTACCAAATTTTGTTAAAATCGGACCGTTTTTGAGCTTGCTAGAGCGCGAACAGACAAGCATATATATAAATATATATATATATATATATATATATATATATATATATATATATATATATATATACAAATTTGGGCGACCTATATTTTCGTGATCTATAGGGTCTGAAACGTGAAAGTTTCTAGTCGGCCCTTCCGGATTGCGTCATGAGGTCAACCTCATTAGCGGATTCTCCCTATGGAGATAGGGAGTAACCGCGCTAAAATAAATGCATTGAAATTGGTTAAGATGTAGAGGCTGTAGCCCTTTTTGAAACACAATATGTGTTTTGGCGCTATTTCGCTTCGTCGGTCCGAAATCGGTCTAGAAAGAAACAAGTTTGAACGGCCGAGAATCGGAGGCCATCGGATCGGATCGGGCCGGGTCGGGACTAATGTTGGCACCTCCATTGTGGTTGTAGTCAGGATGCCAGAATACGTTTACGGGAATATCTTCAGAACAACTCAAATAACAATAATTCAGATATGCCTAAATCGAAAGATTCCGGGGGCGAAAAAAATTATTATTTGAGAAGAGATTGTTGACTGTTGGTAATGCGGAGGTAGAAATTGTCAAGTCTCGGTCGGTTTTCTAGCTATGTATTATATTTTTTTATCTTTTAGCGTGGTTCCTCCCTCCCCCATAGGGAGGAACCCCGCTTATAGGGTTGATACAATGAAACAATCCGGAAGTGCCGACTAGAAAATTTCGCTTTTCAGAACCCCTAGAAACCGAAAATAACGGTGGTTCAAATTTGTATATATATATATATATGTATATATTTATTTATATATGTATATTTATATATATATATATATATATATATATATATATATATATATATATATATATATATATATTTGTCTGTTCGCTCTCTAGATAGAAAACGAATGGTCCGATTTTGATGAAATTTGGTACAAAAATCCTTCGTCCAATTTGAAAGGTCAAGTTCGTTAACCAGCAAAATCCGCCTACTGGAAGATGGCGTTTGGGGCGAAATTCGCGCAAACAAAATCGTAACGCTTACGTTTTTGAGTTCATAAGCTTCTAAGTACTCGTTTTATATGATTCCTGGGCTAGGAAAACGAATGAAACCATTTTCAAGGCGATAGCTTTAACCATTTTCGAGAAAATTGGAAAAATATTTTTTGAATACCGTTTTTGGTTTGGGTACTTAGAATCATGGGATTCAGTTGAAACATTTTCTGCATGTTCTACTTTCATCAAAACTAATATGTTGAAATTTTGGTTACGTTTGGAGTTAAGGAAGGGTTAGAATAAAATATTTTATTAACAGACATAAAACGTTTTAGTAACTTTGTTTACTTTCATTAATATCTCGAAAAAGGTTGAGAATCTTGGTAAACGGAAGAATACCATTAGAAAGCTTATTAAATGCTCTAAAAAAAAGGTTCTAATGAAAGTTTTGATTAGGCGATGTCAATCGGAGAAATAAGAGCTTAAAACTTTAAAGTAATTGATTTCGCTTAATCGAACTGTTCTTTTTGTCTGTTTTTTATTCCTTGTTATTTATTAATTGCTTATTGTTGGATAATGTATTTTACAATAAAACAGATTAGGCAAAATAAGAAAAGCAATTCATTGTTAGAAATATAGCTTGCCAAGAGAAAAATATTCGATGACGTCTTTTGAATATTTTCAATTGCCTTTATGCTGTTGGTTTTTTATTTTATTTTTTAATTGATTTTATCTGTAGAATTATTACTATAGTAAAAGAACACAGGAATATGTGAAAATTTTTGATATTTTCTAATTCATTGAAACGTATGAAATGTAGTGTTGGTAGAAGAGGTTTCTAGGGTCTTGTGGACCCGAACCCAGGTATAGCCATAAAACCCTTTGAACAAAGGCCGAGGAAAATATTATGTTTCTATTCTATGCTTTTCAAATGAGAATAGGGATATGAACAGGAACCGGGCTCTCCCGTGGTCTAATGGCTAGCGCCTTGGATTCATATGCGGGAGTTGGTGGGTTCGATTCCCAACCTCCGGCAGGAATTTTATCATCCCACGGCTCGCTGGTAAAATTCCTCGCTAAACCCTGGATGTCGGCGCTAATGACCTAGATGAGCCGTAGAAAAAAAAAAAAAAAAAGAACTGGAACCGCGCTAAGATGACGCAGTTCCTGCGAGTCGGACTTTTTTTGTATATATATATATGACTGAAAAACTGTCATGTGCAATTGATGGCTGACCATACTTGGCTGCAGCTTTCTTATCGGCCCAAAAAGGTTTGTTGCTGGCCGGCCCTCTCTCCCTCCTCCCTCACCAGGATAGTTTTCTTCCCCTACTCACTCATAATAGAACTGAAGGAACGTGATAAAACTGAAGGAACGTAGGAAGGAATAAAATAGTCTTGAATAGAATGTCTTGATTTTTGATACACTGCACTTTCTTCTTTTCTTCTCACTCCCTTGTTTTTTTCACACACCATATGATTTAAATAGTGATTTATTGCTCAGCTGGATGTATGATCCCTGAGCACCATTTAATTAATTATAATAATTTTATTATTCATTTAATTTTGTTTTTAGGGAATAATGTTTTCATATTTATGAGTTTTCTTATTCTTTCCTCGGCCGTACAAATGGTGATTGACGATTCTAATCGAATCCTTTATTATTTAACGATCCAATGACCATTGAAAGTCACATCTAATGTTCCATCTTTTCAAAAAATTTTGTGCAAATGAAGGCATGGAACCTCTTGCACCTAAGAGAAGGCCGATTACCTCCCAACTTTCGATTCTGTAGTTTTTACGGAAATAGAGAATCTGTAGTTTTTACTAACATATATATATATATATATATATATATATATATATATATATATGTGTGTGTGTATGTGTGTGTGTGTGTGTGTGTGTGTGTGTGTGTTAGTATTAACTCTGTCTTGCTTGTTTTATTTTTATATCTGTATCCATGTTACCCATCTATGTCTTAAACCAGTGTTGATCGACCTCTAATTTAAGCTCAAGCTATTGCATAATGTTTTTCTTGCTATGTATAATATCTCTGTTTTTTTAATCTTTTTCGTATGTGTATACTTTCTATTGGCTTATGTGCGATGGAAAAAATGGTTTCAAGAAAAATCATGAATAATTATTTATGAAAGTAATTTCCTTTAATACCATTACCAGCCCCTCAAAACGGAATAATTATTTATACGAAATTTTATTTTATAAATTGTTTAATAGGAATGTTGAAGTTATTATCGAAAAGAAAGGTTATACAAAAAAAAAAGAGAAAATAAAGCTAAATTTTCTTTGTGAGTGTAATTATGGTAAATGGGTGAGGGTGAGTAAAGGAGAAAGACGCCATACAGAACTTTCTGCAAGAATGGCCTTTATTAGGGTCGATAAAACACTTTTTCTTGTATTATATTTACTGATAATTTCAATTTATTTAAGGCTTTTATTAATTATTTCTTTTAGGATCGGTGATAACTAGCAATTCTAATAACAATAAATAAGTGCTGTAAATAAATATCTAATGATCATTCATGGCAATATGCCGGAAAAACGAACATTTTAAAAAAATTATTGTAGAACAATCTAAAATTTACGAGAACCGACCAAGCGCACAGTCGGGCGATACCACAGTAATGTTGGCCATTGGGGCAAAAATTAAACCTTTTGATTTGGGATTTTGATTGCATTGTTAGTACCAAATAAACCCTTTTCTATTGAGCAGATTAATTTTTAGTCATATAAATGCATTATTTTTACATAAAGCCTGGTTATAATTGCGACATCAAAATAATCTTGGCTTATTAAATAGGTTGTGAACTCCTATTTCTCTTTAAAAATTATTCTTGCTTACTATAATAAATTAAAAACCAGCACAACGGGTTGTTAAAAATTTACCTAATTTTTCTGTTTTACATCGAGCAGAATTCGCAAATCGCCGGTATTCGTCCGGAAAAATACAATTTGGCACTATTTTAGGAGAATATGGTCTTATTTAAGACCTCGTCAGATATAGCCTAAACTTCCCTATTCGTTACATTTTTTTTTTTTTTTTTTTTTTTTTTTTTTTAATGTGCTAATAGCTACACGCTTTCGTTGACATTTTATTAATCCCATTAGCCGATGCTTCTGTTTATTATTTGATTATCCTCATTAAAGCCAAACTAGGAATCAGTCCGATGTTCACTCGCACATCGACACAATGGAAATTACCACACCTGATGATTTTTTGGATTCAGCAATATTAATTTTATGGATTTTGACACGGCTTTGGTAAAATTGACTTACTTACTTAATTTTTCGATTACATATATATACTTCGAAAAACTGTTTTTTGGAGAAATGAAGGAAATGGTGCCACATTTTCAACTTAAATGGAATGCTACATTTTTGAGAAAAAATCAGGAAGGGCTTAACAGGGAATTCATTTTTCCAGAGGCATATTCACAAGAACTTCCCTCTTCATCCACTACTAGATCAAAATCATACGCACGAAAACGGATTTTGTTTGAAAAAAAAACATATTCAATTCTGAAAATAATCGTTATAAATAATAAATATAAAAAATATTTGAAATTTTAGATTTATTATACATTCTTCCAGCTTGAAGTTCTCATTATTGTACTAAATAAATCGAATTCTTTTAATTTTTACGACTAGATATATTATTGTTTATATTTTATATTTGCGTTTGTGAACTAGAGAAAAAATAAAGAGATAGATAATATGTATATACACATTAAAAAGTCATCCTAACCGTTATATCACAACTGGTTAAATTGCTGATAATCTGGTTAAATAGAGCGTTAGATTTGCTTTAAAATGACACCAGAAGCAATACTCTAGGACCAGTAGAACCGGAGATATTAATGGATGTCCGGCCTAGTCTATCACTCGTCCCACTCTGGAGCGAAACTAAACCAATAGCAAAATTGACAATCTGGCTTCGTTTTACAAAAATGTACAATTTTACATCATCATTACAAAGGCATTCAGAATAAAACATATACCAATTTATGTATATAATACATATTTATCGTTAAGATAAGTAGCATTAATCATATATTTCTTTATAATAACCATTCTTCCCATTTTGTTTCAGGAAATGGGAGCGATTTTAAGTAGAACAGAAACGCCATTGGGAACCGCACAAGAGGTATTTCCTATATTTATTTATATTTACATACACACACACACACACACACACACACATATATATATATATCTATATATATAAAAATCACGTGTCTGTTTGTTTGTTCCTTGTACAAATCCACACCGTTTGACCGTTTTTGACCAAACTTGGAATAATGGTAGGTCTTGATACGAGAAATCTCCTAGGCTAGGTCAAAAAAATCTAGCAGCTGTCTGTCTGTATGTTTGTCCCTTATACAAATCCATACCGTTCATCCGATTTTGACTAAACTCGGTACACATGTAGATCTTAATCTGGGGAGAGTCGAAGGCTAAGTCAAAAACGTCTACCAGCTGTCTGTCTGTATGTTTGTCCCTTATACAACTCCACACCGGTCGTCGGATTTTGACTGAACTCGGTACACATGTAGATCTTAATCTGAGGAGAGTCGTAGGCTAAGTCAAAAACGTCTACCAGCTGTCTGTCTGTATGTTTGTTCTTTATACAGACCCACACCGTTTGACGGATTTTGATCAAACTGGGCACACAGGTTGGTATTGATCAGGGGATTGTCATAGGCCAGGTCAAGAACGTCTACCAGCTGCTGTCTGCATGTTGTTGTTTCTTTTTATAAGCAAGACCTATTTTTACCAAACTTGGCATACATGTATGTCTTGATACGGGGGGAGTTATAGGTTATGTCGAAGCCGTCTAGGACTTACAGTTGAGAGGTCAAGGGTTCGAAACAGTTACAGATTCGTGTTATTAGATTTTAATAATACTTATTTGGTTTCTAATTTATTTAGGCTTTTCTATATGCAGAAAGTAGGTGTAGCATGGCACGCCGGGTAACAGCTAGTATATATATATATATATATATATATATATATATATATATATATATATATATATATTTACATACTATAAGTATATAAAGTTATTAAATATGTACAAATTTGAAAGGCCAGTTTTTTTTAACTATGAGATATGAAACGCCGATACTTGATATGTCGATATTTAAGCTAGGTACCCTACTATTTAAAAACTACTCATTTTTTTTTATTTTATTGGTCACGATGAAAAATAAAAGCATCCACTTCTAAAAAGAAGACAACACACAATTATAACAAAGGATAAGCCAGATACAAAAGCCACAAGCAGCGCTTCTAGTGGTAGTATTAACAACCAATACCCGTGCCAGTATGGCGGCTGTTTTCAATTTGAACATAATGCAGGTTAAACTCCAACTTCTAATTTAGTTATTAACCCTCCTAATATGATTCGGAATTTGGTCGAGCGCAATTCATCTGAGAGATCAAGTACACAAAGATGCATTAAATTTCATTGTAATAAGGAAACCATATTACTGAGAGACTCAAATTTAATAAAACATTTATTAGAACATGTTATTTTATTATTAAATCAAGTTTCATAAATATAAAACATTTTTGTACAAATTAACTTTCGATTTAATGAAAGTTTCAATCTGTTAAGAGTTTTTTTATTAAATATTCATTACAATCAGCTGTTACCCGGTGTGCCATGCAACCGGCACCGGTCCTACTTTTTTAGAAAAGCAAAAATAAATTAGAAACCAAAAAAGTAATATTAAAATCTAATGAAGCAAATTAGTAACTGTTAAGGTTCACAGTTTCGAACCCGTGACCTCCAAACTGTGAGTCCTAGACGATTTTAACCTAGCATATGACTCTCCCCGGATCAAGACCTTCATTTGTGCCAAGTTTGATCAAAATCGGTCAAACGGTGTGGATTTGTATAAGGGTAGCACCTACACTGGACCCGTTCCGATCCGATCCAGTAGCCACCGACTGTCGGAAGAAAAACAAACACATGCATCTCAATGGAGTTACCTACATTGGTCCCGCTCCGATCCAATCCGGTTCAATCCAACAGCCACCGATTCTTGGCCATTCAAACGTGTATGTTTCTAGACCGATTTCGGACCGACAAAGCAAAATGGCGCCAACCCGCATTTAGTGTTTCAAAAAGGTCTACAGGTTCTAAATCTTAACCGATTTCAATGCATTGTTTTTTATATCAAAGGAAATAACATTTAGAACAACTTTGCCAATTCACATGTTTGTTTTTTGTTTCCCTTGTTTATTAAATTGCATGGAAAGATGTTTATAACCATCCAACGTCTATAACCTTCCAATGCTTATAACCTTCTAGTTACCGTTCTTATAAATAATTTTAAAATATGAATACCAATACTTCTCTTTCCACCAACATTCAACCTAATCGAAGGTTTCTATGCTTATTAGGTGGTATTTCTTAACTTAATCACTCTTTTTTTTTTTTTTTTTTTTTTTTTTTTAACGCTTTATAGCGATGTACACCTTACATTCATTAACTCATTTTCACTTTACTAGGAGGTCATTACTGACGAGCTGTGACTAAATCGGATCGGATCGGGTCGAGACCAATGTAGGCACTGACGTCGGCCGCTGTTGCCGTTGTCGATCAAACGAAATCGGATCGGATCGGTTCGGGCGAAATACGGGTCCAATGTAGGTGCAGCCTAAGGAACAATCATACAGACAGACAGCTGGTTGACATTTTTGGCAGAGCCTACGACACTCCCCGTATCACGACCTACCTGTGTGCCAAGTTTGGTCAAAATCGGAAAAAGGGTGTGGATTTTTATAAGGAACAAACATACAGATATATATATATATATATATATATATATATATATATATATATATATATATATAGAGAGAGAGAGAGAGAGAGAGAGAGAAATAAGAATTAAATTTATCACTTAAAACAAAAGAATATTTTATATTTCGAAGAAAAGTTAGATTTGTCTTGAGCTTTTCTGGACTCTCTGGTGTTCATCTAATCGAGTGAATCTTACAAGAAATGTGTACCTCTTCATAATTCATAACGAGATGAAACCGCTCTACTCCACACCCGTCCTCTCCCCAACAACTTGCCCAGGGATTGCTGCTTACTCCTAAGTACCCCAGATTTTGGAATAAAAAAAAAAGCATAAATAAATCCCACGTTCAGGCGCATTTCATCTGACATATTAGTTCAAGGCAAAAGCTTCTTCAATTGTCAATAATTAAGTCTGTAATCCATAAAAAGTAAATTAAATGGTAATATCACAATTAATTAGGATAAATTTTCCAAAAAAATGAAATTAGTTAGCTTACGTGATCGGGCGCAATTAATCTCACTGATTCAAACGTCTCTGATATCGTCGGAGAATGCATTGGACCTAAAGTGGGACTAGGGTCGGTGATGACAGTGGCAGTCAGGAAGATAGCTGGAAGCGCTGGTCTCTGCTGTG
Source organism: Gonocerus acuteangulatus (assembly GCA_946811695.1). Taxonomy (NCBI): domain Eukaryota; kingdom Metazoa; phylum Arthropoda; class Insecta; order Hemiptera; family Coreidae; genus Gonocerus; species Gonocerus acuteangulatus. The sequence continues at coordinate 78,947,986 of OX328128.1, forward strand.
AAACACAGAAACTTGGTAGAACAAAACACCTTCTCCTTATCTCAAAGATTAAATGCGCCCGACGGAGGTCGCCCGACGGAGGTTTCAAAACACATCTTTCTCTTTAGGTACCCAAGGTCATGTGCCATGACGTAAATCTAGTGACATTAAGACTCGAATTACGACCTGTCAGAGAAAATTAGTAATTTGGGTTCAGAGAACCCCATTCCTGATAGACAGATTTACATTATATTTACAAGACGTCTTTCTCATAACATATCCACAACGATGGTTATCTTGTGTGATTTTCTGTACCTAGTAGTAGGATCGACGATTGTTATCTGGTGTGATTTTCTGTATCTAGTAGTAGGATCGACGATGATCTCAAGACCTTTGAAGAGAAAGGGCGAATCACGAAATCCGGATGTTGGGAAATCCAAGTTAAAGTTCTTCAAGTGCTTCAGGATAGCAAAGGCGAATGTTTACTCTATGGAATGCTGATTTATGCATTTGCGCAATTGAAATTGAATGTTTTAAATAGGAATGATTTATGGATAACAAAATGTTTCGAGGGGTTTCAGACTTGCCGTTCACCCTTGTTCCTCTAGGAATATTGTACATTGAATTTTTCGTAGATGATGGTGATATTCATTTTACAGGTAACTTAAAATTTAAGAGTCCAGGGCTAAAGGCAAAACAGAAAAACAAGGCGATGCTTCTTGTTACCAACATATTTCTGACTCAGGAAAAAAGTCGATTTTTCAGATTCCCCTTTCTCTTCAAAGATCTTGTCTAAGTAATTTTTCTGCATATATTTACAAGTACAAAACAAAGCATCAACATAGATTGTATTTAATCTGTCTTTTTCTCTAGGGACTCCCAGAAACAGAAGAAAATGCCGACGAAGAACAAGAAATGAGAAGGAGAGAGCGCGAAGAAGACATGAGAAAATTCAAGACGGAAATGGCGGCGAAACGACAAGCGAGGAAGGAAGCGATAGGAACGCTGAACAGGAAGATTCAGGAACTCCGGGAAGAACTGGATAAGGAGAGAGCTGAAAGACAGAGATTGGAGAGTGCACTAGAAGAGGGAGGAAGCGGAAGTCCTGGGGAAGTGGAGGGTCTAGAGAGGCAGGTTAGGGCGCTGAAGGATGTGGCCGCCATTGGGAGTGAGATGCTAAAGATAAGGGAGTTACAGGTAATATACTATCATATATATGTTAATAATTTTGTTTGTTTTAATACTTCCTCAACACCAGATATTATGTCTTGGTTACTTGATTACTTACGCCATCTTTAAGGTGGCCATACAAGTCCAGTTCAAATCTGAAGGCAGGTACTGCACAGTTTGGTCTCAAGGTTTGGACTGTATGCGTCTATCACACACACAATAAGTTAATAACAAAGACTGCACAGTCCAGTACTTTATGTGAAGCAAATATCCTCTTGTCCACACACAGGCCTGCCCTGTACAGTCCTGGCCTCATTGGCCTGTACGGTTCAACTCTGGCCTCATACAAGATCACTGCGCAGTCCAAATCTTGAGATATTCCTCCACGTGTATGGGCACCCTTAAGTATGAGTCTGAGGTAATGCTTTTATTCAATTTGTTTCGTCAAATTAACTCTAAAAAGGACACCAATAAGACTGTTTATGAAAAATGGGGTAACAGTTTTTATATCATCCCTACCATTCCAAACTGTCAAATATGGAAAATCTCGTTTTTCAGATTCGAGAATTTGCTCTTGGATTTTGGACGATACGGTTTATCTCGAATTGTCGCAACTCTAACCCTTTTAAAATATCCGGAAATGCCTTAAATAAAGTATCGAATAAGTCAATTTTTCAATATATCTTCGTCAATTTATCGAATAAATTCGTTCGCTAGTTTGTTCCGGTTATTTTGTTATTAATGAATTATTTTTGTAAAAAAAAATCATCAAAGTTGGGCAATGTTTTAGCTTCTAGAGATTGAATAGACAAATTTATAAATACAAAGGACTCTGATTATTGTCTGTTCTTTCCGGATACCCCAGCAAATTTAAAAATACAAAGGACTCTGATTATTGTCTGTTCTTTCCGGATACCCCAGCAAATTTATAAATACAAAGGACTCTGATTATTGTCTGTTCTTTCCGGATACCCCAGCAAATTTATAAATACAAAGGACTCTGATTATTGTCTGTTCTTTCCGGATACCCCAGCAAATTTATAAATACAAAGGACTCTGATTATTGTTTGTTCTTTCCGGATACCCCAGCAAATTTATAAATACAAAGGACTCTGATTATTGTCTGTTCTTTCCGGATACCCCAGCAAATTTATAAATACAAAGGACTCTGATTATTGTCTGTTCTTTCCGGATACCCCAGCAAATTTATAAATACAAAGGACTCTGATTATTGTCTGTTCTTTCCGGATACCCCAGCAAATTTATAAATACAAAGGACTCTGATTATTGTCTGTTCTTTCCGGATACCCCAGCAAATTTATAAATACAAAGGACTCTGATTATTGTCTGTTCTTTCCGGAACCCCAGCAAATTTATAAATACAAAGGACTCTGATTATTGTCTGTTCTTTCCGGATACCCCAGCAAATCTGTTGTTTGTTTGTTTTTATTTGTAGTTAGAATTAGATGTGTTAGGTTATTTAAAAAAACGAAACGAACTTGAGTGGTCCAGTTGAAAGTTAAAGGCCTTTGAATAAATCGCTTTATTTTTCTTATACTAATATTGCCCGGAGGTGATTCTGGCCCTGATACAATCCTTAAAACCCCAAAACGCAACCATTGAAAAATCTCACTTTTTGATTAAAGCAATGTATTAATAAAATTAAACTGAAACACCTCGATAAAATAAATTGATTACGGTATTTTCTTCCATGTTTGAACTATTTAGAATTTTTTTATGAATATACTTACATGTTAATGGAAGGGTTTTGTATGCATTGGAAAAACATTTCTGCATCGCCACTGAAGGTCCAACCAATTCCTAATAATAACTAGAAGACTATACAAAAATATAAAAAAAGGCGGGAAACGTGAATGGATGCTTGTAACTGATGAATCAGCTGATTTAGCGGAGCCATGATGGATTTTGTTATAACGTCTAAAGAAAAATCGCGTGAATATTTCAGAATAAATACGGGGCTGCCATTTATTTTAAAATATAAATATAGAAAAATGCCCGAAGGGAGTAAGAACTTCTGTATTGCCACAAAGCCAACCAGGAAATCCTACCAATTTCTAATAATAACTAGAAGACTATATAGAAATATAAAAAAGGCGGGAAAAGTGAATGGAGGCTAGTAAGTGATGAAACAGCTGATTTAGCAGAGCCATGATGGATTTTATTAGAACGTCCGAAGAATAGTCACGCGAATAAATACGGAAAAATGCCCTAAGGAAGTAAGAACTTCCATATTGCCACTGAGCCAACCAGGAAATCCTACCAATTTCTAATAATAACTAGAAGACTATATAGAAATATATAAAGTCCGTCACGCAGGAGCTGCATAACTAAGCACTTTCTTCGGAATTTGGGTTGTTTAGACTGCTTTCCAGAACAATTTGCTTAAAATATCCTACATAAATAAAATAAAAACATGAACAGTTCTCTTTTAAATTTGTAATGAGTAACTGATGAATTATTAATTTGCTTCCAGAGTTATGCTTACACATGGTACCTATTACACTACGTAATAAATACAAAAAACCTCATATTATCGTATTTTGATCTAACGCAGGAACAGGATACAGTCACTCTAGTGGTAGAAAGCGCTCCTTGCGGCGGCTTTGTGAACCTACGTCTGGCGGGCTTTTCTATTAAAATATATTACAAATTAAACCCCCGCTTTCCGATTGACCGATTCAGCTCATTTTTACAACACTTCTTTCTCATGAGTTACCCACGACGTATACCGCGTTTCGTTACAATACAGCAGAAATTACGACCGGTATGAGTATATTAGGAATTTGGATCCGGAGTAACCCCCCCCCCCCCCTTCTAATGATCCGATTTAGTTTATTTTTACAACACATATTTACCTGTAAATTACCACTACGAATACCGAGTTTCGTCGAAATATACCAAAAATCACGGCTGGTAGTGGCGAATTGGTATTGTGGGTCCGGAGTAAACCCCCCTCCTAATGAACCGATTTAGTTTATTTTTACAACACATATTTACCTGTAAATTACCACTACGAATACCGAGTTTCGTCGAAATATACCAAAAATCACGGCTGGTAGTGGCGAATTGGTATTGTGGGTCCAGAGTAAACCCCCCCCCCCTTCTAATGAACCGATTTAGTTCATTTTTATATCTCACTTTTCTCTCTATATTACCACTACGAATACCAAGTTTCGTTGAAATATAACAAATATTACGGCTGACATAGTCAAATTAGTGTTTTGGGTTCGGGGTAAACCCCCCCTTCCGGTGGACCGACTTTGGTGGTTAACGAACTCGTTCAATCGTTTGCTAATTGAATGCTATATACCAAGTTTCGTGACGAATAAACAAAAACTCTGGCCGCTATCGTGTTAACAGACACACACACATATATATATATATATATATATATATATATATATATATATATATATATGTCTGTTAACACGATAGCAGCCAGAGTTTTGGTTTTTTCGTCACGAAACTTGGTATATAGCATTCAATTAACATTCGTAGTGGTAATATATATATATATATATAAATTTTGACGGGGGTCATTTTCGGTGTCTACTAGGTAGGTTCGATAAAGATTTGAAGAAATTTTTCAAAAATTCCGTCATGAGTCCAACCTCAATAGCTACTTTCCTTCGGAGGAAAGTGCTAAAAAGGCGGGAATAGTGAATGGAGGCTAGTAAGTGATGAAACAGCTGATTTAGCAGAGCCATGATGGATTTTATTAGAACGTCCGAAGAATAGTCACGCGAATAAATACGGAAAAATGCCCTAAGGAAGTAAGAACTTCCATATTGCCACTGAGCCTACCAGGAAATCCTACCAATTTCTTATAATAACTAGAAGACTATATAGAAATATAAAAAGGCGGGAAAGGTGAATGGATGGTAGTAAGTAATGAATCAGCTGATTTAGAGGAACCATGATGGAGTTTAGTGGAACATCTGATAATATTCCTCGAGAAGTGTATATTTAGTCGAGAGCTCCGATATTGAACAAGGACTAGAAGCTAGGAATAGAAGCAGCTATTTTCATGCACCTACCGCTCTTAGAAACTAAACACTACATCAAACCTCAATTGTATCCTTCTAATAGTAATAGGGTTTGACATGTTTTTAATTTTATTATTCATTTATTAAGAATAATATAACAATCTGTTCCTGATACCAGATACACTTTTTTTGTCATTATTCTATGTTGTAACTTAAATTTTAGCACAAATTTTACAATGTAGGAATTTAAGGTTATATAGAACCTATTCACACCAGATTAAGATACAAATCAACTAAATGATTGACAAATCGATTAAATTTTACTTATGACTAATCAATCATAGGTTAAAATAAGTTAATCATAACTCGAGTTAATCATTAATAATAGGTCATATTAATCATATGTGAAGTTAGTCATCAATCATTGATAGTCCGACCTAATTATTGACATGACTAACATTGTAAATACTTTTAGTACGTATTAGGTTAATGCCAACTTTCCTGATTTTACAGACCCTGTTTTACTGGCATATTCATTTTGCTTTGTGTGTGTGTGTGTAAGAGTGAAAGAGAGGTAGAGAGAGTGGAAGTGAAAGAGTGAGAGAGGTACAGAGAGAGACAGTGACAGAGACAGACAGGCACACAGTGAGAGTGAGAGAGAGAGTGAGAGAGAGATAGAGAGAGAGAGAGAGAGAGAGAGAGAGAGAGAGAGAGAGAGAGAGAGAGAGAGAGAGAGAGAGAGAGAGAGAGAGAGAGAGAGAGAGAGAGAGACATAAGCCTGCCTCTATTAATTCACCTGCCCGGGCCTGACTGAAAGCCTGTCCTACACTATGTAGGCTGCGAATAGGCCACTAGAAGCAGTTACCGCTCCAGTGCCCGTACTATCGACACCAGAAGCATGAATCTATGTACTCCTCACTTAATTAATCATAACCTCCTCAGCGTCATGGACGGCTAGCCTCCCATTCATACAGGCCGATGAGCAGCTACTACTCCAACGGACTGTTTTATGGTTGAGTGAAGCTGTTGACAAACCGACTCCAAGATCCGATATCCAAAAGACCCTTCCACAGTTTTCATAACTTATCCCAGAATTTAGCATTCTTACGCACAGTTTCTATAACACATAATACATTTTAAACCACATAGATTCTAAACACTTCATGGACGATTGCGCCACGCGCATGCGTATTCTCGTACTCTCTAGTCGGGCTACTCCTTTGCATCAGAAGTAATAGCTTATAAGGAGAGTATACAGCGATGGGGTCACCGATTTAGCCTATTTTTCTTGTGATTCTACATCGAAAAATAGTCGACATATCGTCGATACAAATGCAAACTAACGAATGTGAAAATCACCTCTTTCAAGAGTGAAAATACTTTTATTTATTACCTTGCTTTTGGAGAGTCAAATAGTCGGCAGATTCGACCTTTTGACAGTGGTTACATTCCCCTTTCACTGTGTGAACTTAGATTCGAGAGTTTGCCATCCATCAGTCCTACAGCAATCAGTAAAGATTTAAAATGAAAAATGCGTTTTTTCACATTCGATACTTTGCTTTTGTGTCGACGATACGTCCGATCGTTTAATGCGAGCCGAGAAATAAAATAAAATAGGTTGAAAGTGCTTTATTTTTTTAGTTTAAAAAATGATATCGACATTATTTTTTCCCCAATTCGTTTTTTTATAGAGTAGAATATAATAAAAGTAAAATCGTCAAACAATAATTATTGTTAATTATTTATAATTAATATTTGGTTAAATAAATTCAAAAATATGCTCACGTTTACAAGTAAACTATTACTATACATTTTTTACACCTAAAATAATAGCATGTTTAAAATCAGCTCGAAACCCCAATTTCGTAAACATCATCAAAACAAAAAATTGTAATTTTTCCCAGTCCGGCAGAGACTAAACATTTGTAAGCGAAAAAGGACTTTTTTCGCATACTTCCTTAACTCCAAATATGACCAACATTTTAATCTTAGTAGAGATGAATTTCCAATATGTAGAAAATATTTCAATTGAATCCCGCGATTCTAAGTAGCCACAAAAAAATAATGACTTACAAAAAAATTTGTTCAACTTTTCTCAAAACGGTTACAGATATCGCCTTAAAAATGGTTTCGTTTTTCTATGTTAAGAAACCTATAAAACAAGTACCTGCAAGCATATTAACTCAAAAACGTAAGCGTTACGATTTTTATTTGCACGAATTTCGCCACAAACGCCATCTTCGAGTGGGCGGATTCTGCTGGTTAACGAACTTGACCTTTCAAATTAGACGACAGATTTTTGTACCAAATTTCATCAAAATTGGACCATTTTTGAGCTCGCCAGAGAGCGAACAGACAAGCATATATATACATATATATGTATATACAAATTTGAACCACCTACATTTTCGTGATCTATGGGGTCTGAAACGAGAAAGTTTCTAGTCGGCACTTCCGGATTGCGTCTTGAGGTCCAGCTCATAAGCGGGTTCTCCCTATGGAAGTAGGGAGGAACCGCGCTAAAAACAAATCGTTTAAAAAGTTATAACTTTTAATAAAGTAATTGTAGGAAATCCATGAGTATTGAGCCTAGTTGATTTAGAGGATGTGCTAAAGAGAAACCACAGGTGTTTGGGAAGGAGTGATGGTTAAGCAGCAAACTTCACAGGGGCTGAAGTAAAGCCAACTTCTTGCAAGTTGAGCTAAGCACACTGGGTACTTAAACTCAGACATATTGATTTACTCTTCAATAATTACCTCAGGAATTTGCCCTCATCAAGTGCAGATTGGCTGCTAAGACTGTTTGTGTAAGCCCCTGTCAAAGGATTGTGTATTTACACTGGCTTTTAGTTCCCTAAGTCTGCTTATTGGAGGCGAGCTGTAGGGTTGATGAGTATAGGGCTGCTATGAATCTACAGGCGGAAATAGGAAGAGAGAGAGGGAAAGATACAATCCAAGAGGAGAGGAAGGGAAGGAATTAGTATTGCAGGGGGGGCTTTCTGAGAGGGAAGAAGAAGCCGTTGAGAGAGAGGCGGCAAAGTCAAAGGGAAGGAAGAAGAAGACAGTGGAATATACTAAGAAGAGAAAGAGAGAAGGGAGAAGAAACCCGTGAGAGAGAGGAGGGAGATAAAGAGAAACGAGACGGTAAGAGGGAGAGGAGAACAAGACCATTTGATGTAAAAAGAAGAAAAATAGAGAGGGTAGAAGAAGACCTTCTTTGAGAGGAGAGGGTCAGAGAGATGGAAGAAGAAATCGTCGAGAGAGGGGCAAAAGAGTGAGAGATAGGGGAGAAGACGACCGTGTGAGAGACGAGAGACGATAAGAGAGAGAGTAGAAGATGATCGTGAATAAGACGAGAGAGTAAGAGAGAGGGTAGAAGAAGATCGTGAGTAAGACGGGAGAGTAAGAGAGGGGGAGGAGAAGACTGAGTGATATATGAACAAGAGAAACAAGCAAGGGTGAAGAAGGCCGTGTGGGATAGGAAAGTGATAAAGAAAAAGGGAAGAAGGTCTTGTAAGAGACGAGAGAGAATAGTAGGTGATATAGGAGAAAGAGACCATGTGTGAAACGGAAGAAACAGGGAGGGAAGAAGGAGACGTTTTTGAGAAAAGAGGGTGAGAGACAAGGTAGAAGAAGTTCTTGAAAGAAAGGAGGTAGAGAAAGAGCGAGGGGAGAAGAAGACTGTGTGATACACGAAGAAGAGAAAAGGCAAGGGTGATGAAGGCCGTGTGAAATAGAAAAGAGATAAAGAGAGAGGGGAAACAGACCAAGTCGGAAACTGAAGGATGAGAAGGAGGGAAGAAAGAGACCGTGTGAGACAGACGAGAGAGGGTAGAAATAAGACCTTCTTGAGATGAGAGAGTGAGAGAGAGGGTAGAAGAAGTCCTAGAAAGGAGAAGAGGGAGGAAAGAAGAGGACCGAATTAGAGAGAAGGAGGTCGTGTGAGAGACGAGAGAGAGAGAGAGAAAGAGGGAGGGAAGAAGAAGACCGCGTGAGAGGGAAGTAGACCTTATGACAGGGAAGAATACAGGATGAGAGAGATAACAACAAACAGTTAGAGAGAGAGAGAGAGAGAGAGAGAGAGAGAGAGAGAGAGAGAGAGAGAGAGAAGAAAAATACTTTATGAGAGAGAAGGAGATCGTGTGATTGAGAGTTAGATCATATACGAGCCATCCAACAGTACGAGAGAGAAGGAGATCGTGTGATTGAGAGTTAGATCATATATGAGCCATCCAACAGCATGAGAGAGGAGAGAAAAATACCGTATGAGAGAGAAGGACGCCGTGCTAGAGAGGACTATAAATACACGAAGCTAATCAAAGAGTCGTTGCCACCACTAGTAGGCAGTCCCGCATTACAGAAGTGTCTGTATGGTCAGCATTATACTTTTTGAACGAGTGTCATTCTCCATAATCATTTATTCTTCACTGAAATAACGTTGATAACACCTCCAAACCTCCGAAATACTTTGATACTTCCGAGTTAGTAGGCTAAATGATAAGTTCCTTGACACCGTTGTTAGGTAGAGCAATGTAGCAGCGATCTGACATCCACCAACGCCGTACTTCGGACTGTAGACCTTAAAGTGTATCTCTGGAATGGGACCCACAAAAATATCAATTTGCGGGTACGGAGAAGCGAAGCTGGAAATGGATAGGAGTACAACAGGTGTTAATGTGGAGCTGTATAAAATATTTGTTAAGAGGGGATTCACTGAGGCCAGGCCATAAAATTTAGTATCTAGGCGCACGGTAGTGCGCCAGGCCAAGTTCCGGCCTAAGCATACTGTGTGTATATTACAGGAGGTCTTAGAGCCGATTTTTACCCTCTCATGACTTTCAACCAGGTAAAGATAAAGTTATGAAATTTTACACAGGTATTATACTACTAGATGTGAGTAAAACTAGAAATTTTCATAATTCTACATCGAATAGTTTCTGAGATATAAGCGATCGAAAATCGGGACTTACAGGACTCACTCACTCATCAAAATTATTAGGCACTTCCCATGATGCTAGAGACTTGAAATTTTGCATGAAGATAGATATGAAGACGTTATTAAAGGAAAAAATCGAAAAATCGTGAAAGGTTTGTTCGACTCCGCTTCCGGGGTGGGGGCGTGCCAGTTTTGTACTTCCTTCGGAAACCCGTCATTCCGTCCGAAACCCATGACGTGGTGTATCAAATGAATTGTCTCGGTATGAAGAACCTATATTTGATTTTTTAAGAAACAATTAGACGCATATAGGCTCGGTAAAAATCTTATACCAGCTGTCTGTCTGTATGTTTGTTCCTCTTACAAATCCGTACCGTTTGACCGATTTTGACCAAACTTGGGACACAGATGGGTCTTGATACGGGGAGAATCATAGGCTAGGTTAAATTGTCTATCAGCTGTCTGTCTGTCTGTTTGTTCCTTATACAAATACACACCGTTTGACCGATTTTGACAAAATTTGGCGCACACGTCGGTCTTTATCCGGGCAGTGTCATAGGCTAGTCAAAATCGTCTATCAGCTGTCTGTCTGCATGTTTGTTCCTTACACAAATTCACACCATTCGACCGATTTTGACCAAACTTGGCACACAGGTAGGCCTTGGTCCGGCGAATCACTAGGCTAGGTTCAAAAGGTCTTTCAGCTGTCTGTCCGTATGTTTGTTCCTTATACAAATTCACACCGTTTGGCCTATTTTGACCAAACTTGGCACGCAGGTAGGTCTTGATACGGGAGTGTCATATTACCTATGACGTTTTCTACTTTTTGTTCCATCGAAATGCCATCATTCCTTCTGACACCCATCATGTGGGGTATCAAATGAATCGTCTTGGTAATGAGAACCTATATTTGATGTTTTAAAAAACATTTCGACGCATCTTAACAAAAACAGTTGTGACTTATTTCTTAAAGTCGAAGGGGTTCACTGCATAATATACTTCAAAGCAGATACTAAGTTTTTCAAAGTCGAGCCATCTTAATCTCGTCCTAATTACAAAGATTAGGATCACAAACCCAAAATGTATCGTCTTTGTTCTTATATTTTTCTTGAAGGCCTTCTGCACTTTCCCTATTGTGATCTTTATCCTCGGGATAAGGTTCCTGTGTTTTACAGTGTAATAGAGCAATCAATTTGTCCTCTAGAGTAATGTCATCTGGAACAGCTTCTGACGTTTCTAGTCTAGTGATTAGATGTATGTAGGTTGATTATTGGTATCAAATATCAAGCAGTAAGGAGAACCTTATGTAGAATCCAAAGACCCTGGTTATATATGAAGTACAAAAGCCAGTAGGTATGTGGCAACGAAATTCTATTTAATACTTAGAAAAAAGTAATGAGATCCCCCAAAAAACATAAATGTGAAATAGAGGCCAAGTTCCTGCCCCCACAAAGATACACTCCATTCCTCAAGAATATCCCCTCCTAAAACCCCCCAAAAACGCCTTACCATTCTACACTCCAAAAAAGTAGTATGAGTTGGTGTATTAATTCAACCAAAAATATTTGCCAATACAAGAGATGATACAAGAAAGAAATGTCCAAGTTCATTACTTGGAAGACCTCATGGTTATTTACTAAGAACAGTAAAGACACTTCACTTGTTTAGTTTTTCTCTAAAGATAATTTCGGCACAAAAAAAAACATTGCAAAGTTTAAGAATATACCTGGTTGAGGAAAGTGATATTTTAGTAACTTGATATAAGTATTTTTATTGTTGTTTTTAAAGGTCAGTTGAAGTGTCTTTACTGTTCTTAGTAAGTAACTATGAGGTCTTCCAAGTAATGAACTTGGATATTTCTTTCTTGTATCATCTCTTGTATTGGCAAATATTTTTGGTTGAATTAATACACCAACTCATACTACTTTTTTGGAGTGTAGAATGGTAAGGCGTTTTTGGGGGTTTTAGGAGGGGATATTTTTGAGGAAGGGAGTGTCTCTTTGTGGGGGCAGGAACTTGGCCTCTATTTCACATTTATGTTTTTTGGGGGATTTAAATTATAACGTCCATTATTATTAACAAAGAATTTTAGGACGGGTTATCTATAGGTTACCACACTTTTATAGTCAGTATCAGTGGCCCCACCACTGTATACTCCCCTTGTCAGATGTACCTGATCCTGTATGGATACGCATTTAGATGAACCAGGTCCTTGTATTGTTACGCCCTTTATATGAACCTGATCCTATATTTATACACCCTCAGATGAACCTGATCCTGTATGGATACGCTTTTAGATGAACCTGATCCTTTATGGATACGCCCTCAGATGAACCTGATCCTGTATGGATACGCCCTCAGATGAACCTGATTTTGTATGGATACGCCTTTAGATGAACCTCATCCTGTATGGATACGCCCTGAGATGAACCAGGCCCTGTATGGATACGCCCTCAGCTGAACCTCATCCTGTATGGAGATGCCCTCAGAAGAACCTCATCCTGTATGGAGACGCCCTCAGCTGAACCTCATCCTGTATGGAGACGCCCTCAGATGAACCTCATCCTGTATGGATACGCCCTCAGCTGAACCTCATCCTGTATGGATACGCCCTCAGATGAACCTCATCCTGTATGGATACGCCCTCAGCTGAACCTCATCCCGAATGGATACGCCCTCAGCTGAACCTCATCCCGTATGGATACGCCCTGAGATAAATCTGATCCTGCACTTAAGCTCTATGAGATTATTTCATCTCCGTGGAATCGGAGTTAGGAAAATGCCTCCTGTCTAAAGGGAAATTAACTTACAAACTTTACTAATAGTTTTGCTTTGGAAAATCCCGAGCATTTCCCTCTTGTTTTACTTCCAACCATTTGATTCAAAAGCATTTACACGCTTTTTTACTTCACTAAGACGATGAAAAGTGGTAAATCGACTCTGTATTGGCCATTTTATTCTAAATCGTTCACAACATTGACTAAATGACGCAGTTGCCTGATCATAGTCATTACTTGACAAGATATTTTAACGCCATAAAACTAGGCATATTTAATGGTTATTAAATAAAAAATGTATTGAATAATGTCCAATTCTGATACCTACCACACTATCTCCCTAGTGTGCCGTACGGTCAAGAATTAGATACCTCTATAGTAGAGATGGGCGATCTGATTAGATTTTTTAGAAGATGGATTTGGTTAACACGATATATCGATTTTTTGAATCGACTCCAAGCGGCTATATTTTTGAAGAATCGATCTCTAAGGGCCGATCTTTTAATGAATCGATCTATCTAGAATACCGGAAAATTAAATGTTTTGTTTATTTCAAATGTTTAAATACTTTATCTCACCACTTGTTACTCAATCTCACACTACTTTAACAGAAGAAAAAATTTAACTAACAGCGTCCTATGTCCATGAAAAGACTTTTAATACAACAATAACATTATACAATGCCTTCCGTTTCTCTCACTAGATCGTAATTTAATAAAAATTTGTATAACCATTTTTCTCTGTTGTATAGATTTTATTATATTTTTTCTCATTTAATAAACTGTAATAATAACCCTTTAATACCATGTAGCATTAGTAATTTCATTGTATAATATTTTTGGTGAAAAATAGTCATAATGTTTCTACTTTTATGTTACAGATATTTTTCATATTATCAAGTATTTAAATCGACTTATTTTAGGCGATTATCGAATCTAAATGAAATAAGAATTTTGTAGGTAATCCTGAAATCGGTCCATATCTTTTTTTTGATTTGATTGTTTTATTGCGGTTTTATTTTTTTTTTACTAATTTATTCCGAAATTATATTTATTTCCTTCATGTATAATTATTGAAATTTATTCATAACGAATGGAAATGAATAAATTATAATAATATAAAAAACTGTCGTTTCTATATAAGCCCCTAAAGTATTGATTCTCCTTCGTCCCGGTCCAGAAATACAAATATACAATAACAGCAAAAGTCCCTATTTAATATTCTTCTAAAAGCTTTTGCTCTTCCAAGCTGGAAAAGCCTTTTGTAGAAGTTTAGGGTTTCTCCTTTCCTTTCCTCCTTGACCTTTCATTCAATTCCATCAAGGATTTCTTTAGAATTGCGGGCAATCACAAATTTATGGGTCTTCCTTTAGGAGGATGGATAGGGTTTCGGATGTCTATTTAGAGAGATGCAGGATCGAGTCTCGCTTATACTAGGATAAGGAATCCTTAGGTATCTATAGGTGTACCGCTAAGAAAAAAACCAAGTAGTGCGCAAGCGCTGCCTTTAGCCCAGGAAGGCCTAGGTCTCCTCCGGCCACGCCCTTCTGGTTCTTTTGTTTGCGGTCGGATAATAGGCATGATCTCTCTAAAAAAATTTCCTGGTTGCGCCCCTAATATTAATATCACCACTTCAATGAACAACACGCTCCGTGGAACTCAATAAAAACTGATTATGTCTCGTTTCGGACCAGGGAATGCTTTGAGAGGTCAGGCAAGGGAGATATTGTTTAATGTTTATCAATATTTAGCCAAAGCTCAGGCTAAAAACAATTTAAACTATAGCCTATTCAGATAGATGGAGGGGATGAGCTGGGTTTATATTCTCGAAAAATAGCGGGAAGAACTCCCTTTTATAAACTTATCAGTTTATAAAAGGGAGCTTTACTCCAGTCGCCTCGCTTGTGGAATCGGAAACGTTATAGTTAAAATTGTTTTCAGCCTTAGCTTTGGCTAAGTATTGATAAACATTAAACACTAAATCCCTTGCCAGGCCTCTTAAGAGTTTTCCTGCCCCTAAACGAGACATAATCAGTTTTTAAAGTGATTCAGTGTTTGATCATTAAAAGGCGTTGCAAATGGTGGAACAAAAGGGAGAAAGCATTGAGAAATTCCCGCCCAGACGTTCGTGCATGCGCAATTGAACTCCTGGGCTTATCTGGCCAGGATATAGTAAAGTCATGGTGGATTTTATAGTTGGGTGTGTTTCCCAATCGTAGGAGCGATGATTCTCCACGCTGTATACCATGCGTCTATAATGAGATGTTTAAATTTCAAGAAATATATATTTAAGAAAGGGAAAATAATGTACATGGTAAAAAAATTAATTTCCTGAAATTTGTTGCAGGTTAATGAACTAAAGGAGAAGATGAAGGCTATCGAGGAAACTGGCGTGCAGTACGAGAAGGAAGTGGAAAACATGCGGAAATTGAAGTGTTTATACGACGAAAGGTCCAGAGCTATGACGATCAGCCACCAAATGGAGCTGGAGCGGGAGAAGGCGCGAGTCGTCGCTGCTGAAACCAGGCTGGAAATCTCGGAAGAAAGGAATAGAGAACTCCAGGAGGCGAACAAGGAAGTGCTGGAGAGGATTTCCGTCTTGGATTCCACAGTCGACAAGAACAACAACGACATTAGCGAACTGAAGGTTCAACTAGCTGGTAAAAAAGAGGAACTTTACAACGTGACACAACAGATGGCTATCATCAACAATCTATTCTCGCAGGTTCTGTCCGATCCGGAGAACCTCGACAGGGTGACGAGGGTGCTGGAAGAACATCACAACCTCGTCAACCACCTCACGGAGAAGGGGAACATCAACGACGTAGCGTCCGTCTTGATGACAGTAGCGGACAAGGACCACGTACTTACGGGGGAAGAACAAGACGTCGCGACCAATCTCAGCAAGGTCTGGAAACTCCTTGTAGAACTTCTAGGACATCACAACAAGCAGGCAGCTGGAGAACCTATGCCGGACAGCTGTTACAAAAGCATTGACACACCCACGGGACCTAAGTTGGTAATCAGCGTCTCACAAACGTTTCTCAGATTGAAAGACCTTATTCTCGAAAAGAACAGTCTGCTTAAAGAAGTAGGCCGACTCAAAGATCTCAATTGCCATTTAGAAAAACGCCTTACTTCCCAGGAAAGCAGATTGGCCGAAGTTGCCGCAGAACTGCACAAGACCTGGGGTGTGGTAAACAAACTAAAGACACAACACAAAGCGCTTCACACTAACGAGCAAGTTCTGCGCTACGAGCTCAAGCACAAAAGGTTGATGTTGAATGAACTCAAGCAACAGCTGGAAGACTGCAGAGAAATGTGGCAACTGGCGCGATCGAAAAACAACCAAACAGAAAAGGATTGGCGGATTCTGCGGAAGGAATTCGCCGACAGAAAGCAGCAGATATCGTCTGCAGAAAGTGGCTACGAGGAATCCCCAGGAGATTCCCAGGACGAAGATGATAGCCACCGCTTGTCGGACGATGAATCCGAAATCCCACCATTTTCTGCAAAGCGAGGGGGCTTGAGGATAACCGCAATAGAGAACTTGCGGTGCAACACACCAGACTGCTCGAATACTCCTGACAGGAGTAACACACCCGATGTGGCCGAGATACTTCCATTATCCGATGATATAAACACTGCACAAGAACTGGATTCTGATAGTGCTGCAGTTTCTGCAGAATCTTTCCTGGTGGTGGCGAATCAAGAAGCATCTCTTCCTATCGCAGAGGAATTTCGAGAAGGCAGTGCTCCTCATTCTAGTTCGAACAACTGCCAAGAAAATTCGCTCCCATCGCATTTAACTTGTACAGATGTGATGACGGTAGAACTAGATGCACGAATAGAAATTCTTCCGTGGAACGAAACTATCCCTGAAGAAGAAATAGAAGTGCCAGAAAGAGGAACAGATGTAAGTTCCATTCCTTCAGCAGAGTATATTAGAACTCATGTAAAGATTGCCGAAGAAAACGGTGGCTTAGCACCTTCTTCTAGCGATTCAGACAATGCAACCCAAGCAACCATGAACACAGCAGCTGAAGAGACACTCGCAAGACCGGAAGCCGTGCAAGAGAGATTGGAGGAAGTGTCTTCCAGCAATCCAGAACTAGCGGTGAAGAACGCTACAGCTGAAGAGAGACGAGAAGCAGGGCTGAGGAGATTGGTAGGACCTTCTACTAGTGCTGCAGACAATGCAACCCAAGCAACTACGAACACAGCAGCTGAAGAGATGCTCGCAAGACAGGAAGCCTCGCAGGAGAGGTTGGAGGAAGCTTCTTCCAGCAATGCAGACCCAGCAGCAGTGAACACTAGAGCTGAAGAGAGACGAGAAGCAGGCCTGAGGAGATTGGAGGGACCTTCTACTAGTTCTGCAGACAATGCAGCCCAACCAACAGCTGAAGATATCCTCGCGAGAAGAGAAGCCAGACTGAGGAGACTGGAGGAACAGTGTAAGAACCTCTTCAGCAGAATGAACCACACTAACATGAGAAGTGATATCATATCAAACAAGCTAGTAGAATTACACGAACAATATGGCGAAGGTAGAAGTGAACCTTCCACGTCACAACCAATAACCGATAGTAGTACAACGACTCAAAGATCCAGCTCTCCTATTGGTCCGCACATAGATGGAACAAGCCAATCAGATTCTTCGCCCGACCCAAACTTCGACGTCGAAGAATCCTGAGATAAACCTTTCTTCCTTTACTTTGCGAATTGAACAGTGGGGACTTTACAAAGATATAAACAGTTTTTGTCAAACATTTTACGACGTTCGATTCTATTGTAAATTTTATTTCTTTCAATTATGTAATATACATAATTTTGTGATTATTATTATACTTTATGTATACTTTATATAAAATGTTCCTGTGCATAGGAGTAAGTACATTGGCCTAAATATTCATCGACTAATGGCCTCTCATTTACTTGTATATTATTTCTTTTTGTACATAAATTACTAAATAAAGATTTTATACCTGTTGTAAATTTGTCTTATTGTATTGGATTGACTAATGATTTGCCATTCAAGGCTTACAAACCAGTATTTAATGTTAAGACCATCATGTGGAATTCTTAATATTGACTTGACAATGAGACATGTAGTCACAGAAGGAATGACTTGAACATTCCATTCATCATGTCTGAACTTCTCAATGAATATACCCGGTAAATAGACATGGTATTTACAAAGTACAAGATTATACAATTTCAAATGGAGGTGAACCTGCATCTTTATTCAATGAATAAGCGCACATGGGCAAAAGATATTCTATGAATTAAAGACATGTCAATAATGGATATTGCATTATCCATACGCCTGTATTATACATATTATTTTTACCTCTTAAATACCTTTCAAAAATTCAAATGAGCTAGTCCCACTTTTATGTAATATTATATACAACTCCATTAAGTAAAAAAATCCTGTCTTTCCAGAAGAGTTACGTATCATGGCGTGTTTATCGTCTACGAAACCTAACGCACATGAAAAGGTGTCTTCTTTTTCTGAGAGAATTCAGTTGGACGCATAATATTGATGGTTCACAGCTGCAAACCTTGCACAAATCAATCAAAACAATACAACGAATTTAAATATAAAAAAAATAACTAAAACATAAGTTTTATTTTTTATTTTAAGGACATATAATAATAATACCACTTTAAATCTTTCACAAAAGATCACAAGCTTCGGTCTTGGGGTAAAGTATTATAAATAAAATACCAAAAGTTTTTACATCTTTTCATAAATAATATTTAAGGCCATTGGCATAGAATACAAAATTAACTGATTAATATTTCTTTAGCCTAAGATTTACTTGTGAAAATAGGATGAAGATTCCTAGATATTTATTGAGTGTGTTAAATTTATTATAATCTGTATGATTGATGTAAAATACATATTATTTATCCTTTTTCAAAAAAACAAGACAAGCTTCTTTAAATTTAATCATTTCTTAAATGTGTTTCATTATTGTTTTTGATTAAATTATGAAGAAAGAAATTATGTTTTGGGATTTGGTCTCCATTTATTCCTACTACCCTAATTACTTTTAGGAATTATTATATTTACTATTTTCCTAGTATAGTTAATCCTTCCAATCAATAACTGTCTTGCAGGTATACTGTTTTTAAGCCGTTTTCAAACCAGGTAAGTTCCTTTTTGTTCCACATTAACTATAAGTTGTCATGTTTATTCCCCGGTTCCTATCTGGGGGCTCTCAGAATTATATTCTACATTTAGTTAGAGGATAGTGAATATTTTTACCAGAGGGTTAATTCTACTGTTGTAAAATGACTTCAAAAATAGTTAAGTCCGTATTCTTGCTTAAAGACGAGATCTGAATACGTTTTTTATTATTTTAAATGTTGGCGTCAATAAGACATATTCTTGAAGGTAGCAATTATTATACAAATAAGGAAGTAGCTAATAAATTCAGTGTTTTTTGTATAAATAGGAGACTTTATTACATTGAGGTACAGTAAGGAACATGAGATCTCTTTGCTGATCTTATGTTTTCGGCAGATGGCAGTTGATCTTTGAGTTCCATAGATTCCAAGCAGTCTTTAATGGTGAGCCAGACGGTATCCATTGACAATCCTTGCACCAATGGGTACTAGGGGAGAAGCCACTGCGCCAAAGAGTTGAGCTCGGGCCTCGACAACGGTAGGGAGGTCTTCAGCAGGAGCAGAAGCAGCAGCAGCAGCAGACTCTTCGGCAGCTGCTGGAGCGGCTGGAGCAGCAGGGACTGCTGGAGCGGCGATTGCTGGAGCGGCGGCTACTGCAACTGGTTGGGCGGCGATGGCTGGAGCAAAAGCTACTGGAGCTGGAGCGAGAGCGACTGGAGCTGCAGCCAGGGCGGGAGCAGCAGCAACTACTGGAGCACCATGAACGACTGGAGTCCTAACTTCGACTTCGGAGACGACAGGGGTTGGGACTGGAACATCGACTGGAACACGCTGAACACTTACTTCAGGCTCAACCCTGGTAACCTGTGGAGTGATGGTTTGCACCTGCCTTCCAGCAGCAAGGACGGCTTGCTTAGAAACGGTTTCTACTGGAGTGGCGAGAGAACCGAAGTTGGGTTTGAGTACGGAAGTAGAGTATCCAGTAACGACGGGTTGGCTAGCGTAGTGGATGTTCTTCTGGAGGGCGTAGCTGGTAGTCTGAATGGCGGCGGGAGTAGCCAGGCGAGCTGGAGCTACAGCGACGGGTGGAGCAGCAGCGTAGGCAGGTGCAGCGGCGACGGCTGGAACAGCAGCAGCGTAGGCAGGTGCAGCGGCGACGGCTGGAACGGCAGCAGCGTAGGCAGGTGCAGCAGCCCAGGAAGCAGCATAGGCTGGTGATGCAGCAAGACGGAGAGCTGGTGCAGCAGAAGCGAGATGTACTCCAGGAGCTGCAGCGATTGCCGAGACAGCAGGTGCTGACGCTAAGACTGCATGAGACGCATAGGCGTGACCGACACTAGCCAAGCTGCTCCTAGCCAAAGCAACGCACAACAACACCACCTGCAAACATAGTCAAGGGCGGCTGGTTTTAGTCCTTTCTTTCTTACTACAACGGCCATTCTACTACAACTGTGTGGCCTGTGTGGGCTTCTCTTAAGATCAGCAATGTTAAATAAATAGAGCAATTGACAGAGACATATCAGTAATTTTCTATACCTAGTGGAAGCCAATTGTCAAGATGTCTCTCTTGATTTCGCGGTCAAGTTAAGTAAAGCTGATTGTATTTGGTCGTGTCTTATAAAAGGGCATTTTAATTCTTCAATAGATTAAAATAAATTATATTTCAAGTGAATATAGAAGTTGGTGGGCGGAAGCTGAAAACAAAAACTATATTCCTGAGGCTTATCCGGGTATTAAAAACTGAATAATTGCCATAAATATGGGTAATTGGGTTCTTCAATATTCTCTAACAACGACAGTTAGCTTCTTGAACTTAGTAAGTGAAATAGCCCACTACTTTAATGGAGATCTATCAGGATTACTAGTTATAGCAAGGGCAGTGGAAGACACTTAGTCAAGGACAATCACTTGAGGGCCAGTAGAAGGTGACCATCCCAAGAAAAAAGGAAATTGATAGTGGTAAAATTAAAATAGTAAAGGAAATTGCTGATGGCCAATGCTTGAATTAAAATAATAAAAATTGATCGAATGAAAAAATAATATTATTTTTTATTGTTTAGTAATAAATACAAATGAATTTAAGAATATATATATATGGTTTAAAACTTACCAACTTGTTCATTTTGAGTAGGTCTGTGTTGTTTTCCGGACAGATTAAAGTCTGCTTGGTCCCTCCAGACAAGATTCTTATATAGCTCGGTGTTTGGGTGGGGCCTTGTGGCCTTGGTGTACGCCCTCCTCAATCTACCAGCGACTTGGGGATATTTGTATTTTGGATATTTGGTTACTATACGCGTAGAATTCTAGCCGGTATTTAGTCGGTGGGGGGTTCGAATCCCGCCTAGATCGGAAAAACTTGGAGGTCTAGGCAGTAGACCTGTTTATGATTATATTACATGGTGACTCAGACCATCAATATCACGGCTGCACCTACTGTGCTTAAGTGTGTGAGTTTGCATAAAACACGATAGCCGCCACAGGAAAACTGGCATACTGCCTTTCAAGAAGAAAAGAAATGAGGAGTATGCAACCCAAGAAATTGGGAGCACAGGGAATCGCCGTTCGCCTCTAAAACAAATTTAAAACTGACCATAGTTGGCTCATTGAGTTGTAAAAATAAAATGTAACATAAACTTGTATAGCGTTTAGTGTCTTCCTCAGTGGGAAGAAATCAGACAGGGGCCTATATACCAGAGATGGGCATAATTTTATTTATAAATAAAAACACGAATTTATTCGTACTTCATATATTTGTGAATACGAATATAAATAAATTCGTACTTCATATATTTGTGAATACGAATATAAATAAATTCGTACTTCATATATTTGTGAATACGAATATAAATAAATTCGTACTTCATATATTTGTGAATACGAATTTATTTTTATTCACATATATTAAATATAAAAATACAAATAAAATTTTATTCGCAAATTTTTCAGCGAATAAAAATAAATTCATAGAAAAAAATGTAAATAATCACAAAAAATGTGAATATTTACAAAAAATCAAGTGATTACAAAAAAAAATCACATTAACATATACGAATAAAAATTTATTCACATTATAATTTGTGAATAAAAATTTATTCGCAATAAAATTCGCAAATAAATTATGAATTTATTCGTATTAAGATGATATTACGAGAGTTATTGAAGGAGATTTTTTTTTTTTTTTTTTTTTTTTAAAGGCGTTTAACGTCTAGGTTATTAGCGCCTAGATTTTTTGTTTACCCCGAGTCCGCCGCGGGACCACCAGGGACACAGTTTGTCATCTGTACCTCCATCAAAAAAAAAAAAAAAAAAAAAAAAAAAAAAAAAAATCACCTTCAATAACTTTCGTAATATCATCTTAATACGAATAAATTCATAAGTTATTTGCGAATTTTATTGTGAATAAATTTTTATTCACAAATTATAATGTGAATAAATTTTTATTCGTATATTTTAATGGGATTTTTTTTGTAATCACTTGATTTTTTGTAAATATTCACATTTTTTGTGATTATTTACAATTTTTTCTGTGAATTTATTTTTATTCGCAGAAAAATTTTACTTAATCTGTTTTATTGTCAAATACATTATCCGACTATAAGCAATTTAAAAATAACAAGGAATAAAACAGTCAAAAAGAACCGCTCGGATAAACGAAATCAATTACTTTAAAGTTTTAAGCACTTATTTCTCCGATTGACATCGCCTAATTAAAACTTTCTTTAGAACCTTTTTTGTAGAGCATTTAGTAAGCTTTCGAATGGTAACCTTCTGCTTCCCAAGATTGTCAACGGTTTTCGAGATACTAACGAAAGTATACAAAGTTACCAAAACTTTTCTTGTCTGTTAATAAAATATTTTATTCTAACCCTTTCTTTACTCCGAACATAACCAAAATTTCAACATATTAGTGTTGATGAAATTCAAGCATGCAGAAAATGTTTCAACTGAATCCCATAATTCTAAATACCAAAATCAAAGACAAAAAGAACAGTTCGAATAAGCGAAATCAATTACTTTAAAGGTTTTAGCACTTTTTTCTCCGATTGACATCGCCTAAACAAAACTTTCATTAGAACCATTTCTGTAGAGCATTTAGTAAGCTTTCTAATGGTAATCTTACGTTTCGCAAGATTCTCAACCTTTTTCGAAATATTAAGGAAAGTATACAAAGTTACCAACATTTTTTATGTCTGTGAATAAAATATTTTATTCTAACCCTTCCTTAACTCCAAACGTAACAAAAATTTCAACATATTAGTTTTAATGAAAGTAGAACATGCAGAAAATGTTTCAACTGAATCCCATGATTCTAAGTACCCAAACCAAAAACGGCATTCAAAAATTATTTTTTCAGTTTTCTCGAAAACGGTTAAAGCTATCGCCGGTTTCATTCGTTTTCCTAGCCCAAGTAGCCTATAAAACAAGTACTTACAAGCTTCTGAACTCAAAAACGTAAGCGTTACGATTTTTTTGCGCGAATTTCGCCCCAAACGCCATCTTCCAGTGGGCGGATTCTGCTGGTTAACGAACTTGACCTTTCAAATTGGAAGACGGATTTTTGTACCAAATTTCATCAGAATCGGACCATTAGGGAAGCCAGAAATGAGCGAGCAGACAAATATATATATATATATATATATATATATATATATATATATATATATATATATATATATACATATATATACAAATTTGAACAACCGTTATTTTCGGTCTCTAGGGGTTCTGAAACGCGAAATTTTTTAGTCGGCACTTCCGGATTGTTTCATTGTATCAACCCTATAAGCGGGGTTTCTCCCTATGGGGGAGGGAGGAACCGCGGTAAAAGAAAAAAAGAAGAAGAAAATAAATACATGTATTTCCTTGTTTAAGAACATTTGTTTATTTTTAGATAAGAAAAAATGAGAGATGAGGGTATTTAATGGAAAAAGACACCAACTTTATTTAAAATCTGCCCTACATATTTCGAGGTCTCATTAACACCTCTTCAGGGGCCATAGAACCCTGTTAGTTCTCCCTATAAAGACTGTTTTGTATATATATATATATGTGTGTGTGTGTGTGTGTGTGTATGTGTGTGTGTGTGTGTTCGCGCTCTAGCGCTGTCGTCAAATGGTCTGTATTTGATTAAATTGAAATTGTTTCTACAGGAAAATTTGCTCAATAATCGTAGCGCTTACGATATTGCGCGTATACGCTTCCAGGAACACATTCTTCTATTTTGACGTGAGAAATCCAGTGAGACAATTTTCACTGCGATAAGACAGTTATTATGGAAAGGTGCCATGATCACGCCGCTCCAGCGATCCGGACCATCCCTACTTGTAGCTGGATACATTGCAAGAAGATTGAGGAGTGAGGGCGTGGACATGCAAAGCCGATCTTTGTTACATCATCCTGGGAGGATTTACATTTCACAGCTAATTGGTTTGTCAAGTATTTTTTGGAAACCATCAAGGTTACTAATGGCGGGATATCCAGTCATCGCTTTATCTATAGATATAATAAAAATGTAACAGATCGCTGTATGTACATACATACATTTATCAGGAAAATTTGTATTTTCGTAAAAGAAGAAAATAAAATGTGAAACGTATTGGTAATAAGTTTGGAGTGGCTGTGGCTAATCATGATGGCACATACTTACGTTGGGTTTTAATTCTCCTATCTATATAACCTTCCTCATACTGCTACAACTGAAGTTATCATTATTTCTTATTTTATAGCAAAGATTTAACCCACGTAAGAATGAAATTTTATTCGCTATGAAATACATATTTACAATTGATTTTAACAGTAAAAAGAATTTACTAGTATCACTGCATGTACTCAGCATTCTTTAAGGGCGGTTCCTCCCTCCCTCCATAGGGAGGAAACCCGCATAGAAGGTTGATCTCATGACACAATCCAAACGTGCCGACTTGACAATTTCACGTTTCAGAACCCATAGATCACGAAATTTCACGTTTCAGAACCCATAGATCACGAAATTTCACGTTTCAGAACCCATAGATCACGAAATTTCACGTTTCAGAACCCATAGATCACGAAATTAATCGTGGCTCAAATTTTGATATACATATATTTGTCTGTTCGCTCTCTCATTGGCTGAATAATGATCCGAAATTTACGAAATTTGTTACAAAAATCATTCGTTTAATTTGAAAGGTCAAGTTCATTGAACACCAGAATCCGTCCATCGGAAAATGTTTTTACGACAAAAGTCGCGAGGAAAATATCGTATCGCAAACTTTTCTCAGTTAATACGCTTGCAGGTATTCTTTTTTTATGGGTTCTGTGGCCTAGGGAAACGAATGAAACCTTTTTCAAGGCGATATCTATAACCGTTTTCGAGAAAATAAAACGAGTTTTTCAAACTAATTTACGTTTGCATAGTTAATATCGTTGGATTCAGTTGAAATATTTTCTACATGTTTGAAATACATGCAATATAAACATTTTAATATTTCGAGTAAAGGAAGTATTCGGGAGAAAAAAAATTACCATTTGCCCACAGAAGTCTGTTTGGGCCCAGGGACGGTCTGGTACTCCGGTGCCGACCCTCAAACAACGACACTAGAATCAAGTGACCTGCCACTGAACCGTATCCTCCACATGGCTAGATCAAGGACTTACAGTAAAGATAATCTAAGTAATCTCCTTTCATTGGCGTGTTTATTAAGAAAATTAAACCAAACCGAAAATTAGTTCAAGCTCATCAAGTTAATAGATACACACATATATTTATATATATATTTATATATATATATATATATATATATATATATATATTTTAAATTTTAACGTCCATTTATTATTAACTACGAATTTAAGGATGGGTTATCTATAGGTTACCACCCTTTTCTAGCCAGGATAGGGGTGATGCCTTTTCTTTTTTCGAAAGAAAAGCCACCACCCCTAGTGGGAATCGAACCCACGACCTTTGGCACGGAGTGTTAAGTGCTCACGCCTTAACCCTCATGGCCATCGGGTCTCCTATATATATGTATGGGGGCGAGGTTAGCTCAGTGGTAGAGCACTTGATTAATGAACTGGAGGACCCGAGTTCAAATCCCGAGCGTGCACTAAAGATTTTTATTATAAAATTGTGACCTTCTTTTTCTTAAAATATATTATTTGAATAGGCAGAAGGTCATTCATATATAAAACTCGTCAACTTCACTTCATATGCTTTATTTTATGCTCTACATGTTTCGCGTCTCTTGACACCTCCTCAGGAGCAACTTAATTACATATACATATATTTAGCCTTAGCTACGGAAGACCTTCCACAGGTAGGGCCACGTCCATACTACTGGCCTTAAGACTTTATCAGTAGTATGGACGTGGACCTACCTGTGGAAGGTCTTCCTTAGCTAAGGCTAAATATATGTATATAGGATTAAGTTGCTCCTGAGGAGGCGTCAAGAGACGCGAAACATGTAGAGCATAAAATAAAGCATATAAAGTGAAGTTAACGAGTTTTATATATGCCTGACCTTCCGCCTATTCAAATAATATATTAAAGATTTTTATCTTCTAGTGTCGTCGTTCGAGGGTTGGATTTGACAGAACGTCCCTTGACTCGCCCAGCCTTTAATTAATTAATTAAGAAATGAGTACCTGATACGGGAAAAATCAGGCAGTTGGAGCATAATACTGACCACACTATCTCCCCAGTGTGCCGTATGGTCAAGAATCAGATACTTCTACAGTATCTGGCCCTTGTGGCCTGTTACGGGACAGAATATATATATATATATATATATATATATATATATATATATATATATATATATTATTTATTCTTATAGATGACCCGAAATATCCAAATTCTTTTTTATCCTAGGAGGCATGGGGTCATTAAAGCAGTCTTCCCTTTTTTATACTAAATAAATAAAGGAGTATAAAAAAGGGAAGACTGCTTTAATGACCCCATGCCTCCTAGGATAAAAAAGAATATATATAAATATATATATATATATATATATATATATATATATATATATGTATATATATATATATATATATATATATATATATATATATATATATATATAGACTACACTATACATATACTAAATAAAAGCTCGAAGATAAGACCGGAGCTGCCCAAGAAGGCAATCCCATGAGTCATGCTTTGAGACCAGTCCAGTGGTCTAACTTGCTGACCGTGAATCCAGTCATGACCTGTCATTCGGTCAGCAGCCGCTAGGAGGTGACACTACACCATCCATTCGTGTATTAGTTCATATCAACGATACAAGTTTTTCTTATGGATTATTTTAAATCAGGGTTTCTTAAAACCTTTTTAAAAACCGTACCGTCCCCAAGACATTCTTACTCTAAATATTTGACAGAAAACGTTTAAATTAGTGAAATGTCTGGACAGGATTGCCGTGACTGATTGTCACCATGAACTAAATCAGGTACTGTATCCGTATAAAATGTAGAGAATTTCTGGGATATTCAAATATCTCGACGTGTAGAACAGCAAATATCTCGACGTGTAGAACAGCAAATATCTTGACGTGTAGAACAGCAAATATCTCGACGTGTAGAACAGCAAATATCTCGACGTGTAGAACAGCAAATATCTCGACGTGTAGAACAGCAAATATCTCGACGTGTAGAACAGCAAATATCTCGACGTGTAGAACAGCAAATATCTCGACGTGTAGAACAGCAAATATCTCGACGTGTAGAACAGCAAATATCTCGACGTGTAGAACAGCAAATATCTCGACGTGTAGAACAGCAAATATCTCGACGTGTAGAACAGCAAATATCTCGACGTGTAGAACAGCAAATATCTCGACGTGTAGAACAGCAAATATCTCGACGTGTAGAACAGCAAATATCTCGACGTGTAGAACAGCAAATATCTCGACGTGTAGAACAGCAAATATCTCGACGTGTAGAACAGCAAATATCTCGACGTGTAGAACAGCAAATAATCATAATAAAGGGAACATATAATAAAAACTATTTTACATTTGAGGCGTTGCTGATGTGAAGAGCGAACTCAACATCCGGTCAAATTTACTTTTCCCGCCATCTGAATCTAGACGCTCCACGGTGTCACGAGTATATGTGGTAAGAAATCAAAAATCGTACTTTTGTCAAGACAAGGGTTATTATTTTTTTCTGTTGTTAAAAAAATCGAACATGGGAGAAAAAAGAGGTTTTGACTTAAGAAAATAATTTATTAAAGAATAAACGTACATAAAATGTATATGAAAACTTACGTATGATATTTACGAAATTATTAAAATTGTATACAGAAATTTTACTAATAAAAAAAAAATATTCCTTCTCAGAATCGCTTGGTTGTAAACAAATACTATAATTTTTATATAAAATTAAGTATGATAAAACTTTTGCCTCAATTTTTATTTCGATTTTCGAGCTAACTTTAGTTACATTTTATTTATTTACATATTAATTGTTACATATTTTACTTAAAGTTGACAAATATGGATCTGATGGGAGGAGAAGACTTTTCATTAAATCCATATTTGTATCAATACAAGAAGCAGTTAATGAAAGACATTGGCATATACCATGAATGATGCTTCAGATATAATTCCTAAGTCACACCAATATATTCAGTTAATTTCGGCATATTAATTGATTTACAAATAGAAACCATTGTCAAAATGGTGTCCAAATTGTTTATTAATGATATCTCCATTCTAGTAATTTTGGTACTTAATTTTTGATTGCCAAAAAAATGTGCGGGCGGTTTTACCGTCATTAATAGAACTAAATGAAAGCTTTGGAGTATCAATTAGTAATCCTATTTTCTCCTTAAAGATTTCTTCGTTACTATGTCCGCAACTCGTCTCGATGCTTCCACGAGACGAACTTGCGATCTTCATCAGGACCTGGTTGAATATTATCTCGTCTACATATTTCAAAAACCTCGTCGGGAAAATTAACGTTTTTAATCAACCAATCTTCGGATTTTGTTTCGAATTTCCCTAAAATCCAGTAACAGCGGCCCCAATTTTCTTGAATATCCAGGCAAAACTATCTAATCAATTTTCTTATATTCTCCTTAACTTTATCCGAACATTCAGATAAATCATATTCTTGAACGATTCTATCAAATAAACCACCATATCTGGTGCGTGGTTCATTACTGCGCAAGACGTCGTACAGTTAAGCACTGGTTATGAAAACTAAAACCACAATATCTCTGTAAGAAGCAGCCGAAAGCAGGTAAGCTAGGTATCAAAATAATCGTGAAGCAATGTACTATTTATGGTTAAAGTATGAAAAAAACGTTATTTTACGTTTTTCCTTAAATCAATTCTAAAGTTGAAAAAATGCTGAGAATTTCTTACATAATAAAAGCACTAGAACCTACGCATTTTTTGGCCTGTTGGCCAAGATTATTCAATCAACAATCCCCTCAGGACTGACACTTCAACATGTTAAAAGAAGAATGAAAATGTTCAAGTAATAAGATTGGAACAGCCAAAGTAAATATTTACTAACCGGACCAGTTTTAATATTTGTAATTGTACCAGCAATTAAAATTAATCCTTAGCTTTTAGTCTTTCTTTTTATATTCTAATTTTGATGTTTTCTTTCTGTTCAAAGATTCTATTTTTAATATTGACCATCAAACAAATTTTTTTCAAACTTCATTTTTCTTATTTTTGAACACTGCTCGTGACACTGTGCGCTCCAGAGAATCTACTGATATATTTTTCATGTTGAGTTCTCCCTTCTTTCCCTCTCAAAATACATAGAGAATGAAAATAAGCTGGCTGGAAACTGCCATAGGAAGGCCAACAACACACCACTACCAGTCCGCTGGATGATGATAGAAATAAAATTCTCTTTTCTTTCACACTAATTCCAGATCAATTATTATATAATTTGTTTATCAATATAAATTAATAAACAAACAATGAGGCATCCCACAACTAAAGAATGTTTTGGATATCTAGTGGAGCCATTATGGAAAAAATATTCAAACGCATTTTCCTGAAAACTACCTTTTGTTGAGTTCGCTCTTCGTATCCGCAACACTTCATTTGTCTATTCCGTTATACATTCCAACACATGCCGATTTGTTTTAGCGCTTCCAATATTAATTGCAGTTTCAATTGGCCTCGGCGTCCACTGTGCGGTGGTACCCACCCTAAGAACCTATGTTCTAAATCGATAGTTTTAAGACTTTATCGCCGAGAGAAGTTCTAAAATAGCAAGAGATGAATGTCAAGGTCCCGATCGAGGCGGATGTAACAAAGAGAAGAAATGCGGAGTCGGTAGTATTAGGAGGTGGCCTTCAGTTCGGGCGTGGCAAGGTCTGGACTCCGTTACTCCGCCGTTCGGACAATGGCGTTGACCCCACTAATATACACCTTTACCAACATCAAGAACTTGACAATAACGAAGTCCCCAGCTGAACAGATAACCAATCGGTCGATCGCGAGTGCTTTTTGGGTCGATGTCGAGAATAAATCTCCGATATAGAACTGCTCAGATATTTTGTTTTAGGGCTATGTAGGTGGGGAAAAATAGAAAATATTTCAACTGAATTCAATGATTATAAGTACCTCTTAGAAATTAGTTTAAAAAAAATATTTGTATACACTTTTCTCAAAACAGTTACAGATACCGCATCTAAAATGGTTTTCCTGTGTGTTAAAACCTATAAAAAGTGTATCTGCAAGTCGGTTTTTGTTGCGCGAATTTGGCCCATAAAACCCTGTACCGGTTGGCAAATTCTACTGGTTAACAAACTTGACCTTTTAAATTAGACAAATAGTATCTTTTACCAAGTTTCATCAAAATTGCAACATTTTTGAGCGTGAGAGAGGGCAACCAGACAAATATATATATATATATATATATATATATATATATATATATATATATATATATATGGGGACGAAGTTAGAGCACTGGACTAATAAGTTGGAGGACCTGAGTTCAAATCCCGAGCAAGCACTAAAGATTTTTTCTTCTAGTGTCATCGTTCATGGGTAGAATTCGGCCTCCCTGACCCCTGACCGTCCCTAGGCCAACCCAGCATTTAATTAATTTAATGATGAGTACCTTGGGTGCTAATGACTCTTGCAGTCGAAGCAGCCAAGGGGAAATCCGGCAGGCAGCCAGATCATAGTACTGACCACACTCTCTCCCTAGTGTGCCGTATGGTCATGAATCAGATGCCTCTATAGTATCTGCCCCTCAGGGCCCTCGTGGCCTGTTACGGGACTGATTTTTTAATTTTTTTTTAATGTTCGAAAGTTTCGTTTTATTGCATTCAAGCTCAATTTAAATTGTGCCCACCTAACGGTAAGATATATTCTAAAAATGAACTAAGTCGCCATATTTGGTCTAATATAAGTCGCCATGAACTAATATATTTGTTCAGGAGAGCCAAACTTCCATAACTTTTGACTATTAAAATTTGTTTCTTTGATACTTATAGAAACAGTTTAAAGACAATTTTTCACATTGTTATTGGCATTGATAGGTAATTGTAAGTATTCATCTTGGTCAAACAAAACCTAGTCCTCCACATGGTGTCTTTTACCTCTAATGCAAACGGACATGATTTTATTTTTCGCTGCATTTTCTTCGTTATGGGAACAGGACATAGTTCCATAAATACAAATTTGAAGCACCGTTATTTTCGTTATCTATAGGTTCTGAAACGAGCAATTTCTAGTCGGCTCTCTAATGGAGGGAGGGAGGAACCGCGCTAAAAGGACCTGAAATAATGTCCCTCTTTGAAACCAAGTATTCTTTAGGTGAGTTATGATATTTATGAGGCAGAATTATCAAATATTTTAGGCCTTTTCGGATTTATTTTATATTAATTAGCTAGGGAAAGCCTTTCGTTATTGTTTCTTTAAAATAAAGCATTTAAAATTAAATTTGCTCTCGGCATATTCCGACCAGTAAAATCATAAATTATGATTTAAATCCATTATCCAACTTCTTTCTTAATATTTGACACTACTTGGTTTTTGTCTGTTTTGTGCTAAGAACACTGGTGGCGCTTGGTGGGAACATGGCTTCAGCTTACAACATGTTTTCCCACAGCGACGCAACAGGAGCTACATTCTCGTTGTGGTGACTTTTGGCTCACTATTAGGGTGCGTTTGCATCTGACATTTCTCGCACGATATATGTATCTCAGGTGTCGGATAGATCATGATCATAATTATTATATCCAACACCAGAGATATATTTCCTGCGAGAAGTGTCAGATGTAAACGCACCCTTATTGCTCGTGATATAAATATACATCTCAGACATAATTTATTTGCATTTTACATGAATTAAAATTTTGTCTGGCATAAATATCCTGCAATAACTATCATGTGTAAACGCACCCTTAGAACTGAATATAAGAGAAGAAAAGCAGTAGGGTGCGCTGTTGCCCAGAATCTCGTAGCTCTTGGAGGTGAGTGTTATTTTGGCTTCAATGAATTGTGTAAGCTTTTCTATTAATAATCTAATAACGTTAGGCATAAGATAAAAATGTGCAATTAGACAAAATGTAACTTAATAAAATTTACTACGAAAGTAATCTATTCAACTTGTTTAGGGCGAATTACGACCCAGTGGGAACCGAACCCACGACCTTAGGCAAAGAGTGCTCACAATGTACGCGAAAAAGTATAAATGAATGAAAATGTCTAGTTAGCTACACATTAGTATATGTACCTTTGAAAAGGTAATTAAATTGTACAACTTTTCTTAGATTCGGCAGTTTTAAGAATTGTATTGGAAGATTTTTGGTCTTCGAAAATTTGTCGCTAATTAGTCATTTTTATTAATTTATTTAAATATGAATCCATTATAATTAATTCAGAATTTTAGGACGGGTTATCTATAGGTTACCACCCCAAAATGTATTAATTTCTACCTTTTGAACTGTTATTGCGGTTTCATAAAGACACTTATGAGCGCTTAAATTGCATTAGCCTTAAAGTAAATTTAATGCTGATTTCAAAACTTGGATCGTTGAAAAACACGTGTACAAGCAGAGATAATTTGTTTTCCTACAACAAAAAAGACGCGTTTTTTTTCTTCAAAATAACCATTAGAACGGCATACGTCTGGAACGGAATGAAATAGAAATGAGGAGTTAACTACACCTTTGGTTTAGTTTAACCGCGATAAGAATTGATACCTACTGTCAATAACCTAATCAAAATTCACAAATATGTTATCAATGGAAAAGGACGTAGCATTCATCTGCTGAAGATCTCTATGTCTTGAGGTGAATTGTTAGTATCTCTTTGGACAGTTGGGATTTTGGCGCCATTAGTACTAAATACTCAACTTCTACGGATTTATTGCTTCAGATCAATTGTTTGACATATTTGACGGTTTGTCTTTCTTATTTTTTACTTGAACAGCCTACTATATCATTTATCCAGCGTTCCTTAAGAAGGATCGACAGTGGCTTATACATTTTATTTTCAATCTATTTCAGCTCTTTGTAATTCCTAATCAATCTATATATTTGGTTATGTTATTGCAACACAGCAAAATATGGAAATTTTACATTATCACGAAAGATTCATTGTCTGTTTTTATTGTAAAAACAATTTCTCTTGTTGTTCTCGCTTGTAAGCATATATTTAATGTACTCGGTTTTGCTTATTGTCATAATTCTATCTGCCATTACCCGAAATTAATCCGGTTTATTTGTCATATCTTGGATAAACATTGGATGGACATACATTTCATGAAGTCCCACTGTTTGTCATCTGTTACTGATTTCCCAGGATGAAAATAGACCATCAAATTCATTATGAAAAGGTGCAAAATCTTTGAAGCAAGAGCAAATTTGTCCTCTTTTAGCCTTTAAATCACTTTTTTCTTTTTTTATCGAATCTGAGGTTCTTCATAATAACAAATTGGTTTCGATGCATATTTTAAGTCATATTATCAGCAGCTTTTGACAGGCATATTAAGCAATCCTCAACAATGTCCTCATTTTGGTGCAGATACTGTGTGATTAAAAAAACTATCATTTATTATTAGAAGAAACACACTTAAGGGTGAATTAGTTGTAATGTTTCACCTAACTTCTCTTCAGATCGCGTACCTTGAAAAGAACACGGTTAAAATCATACCATGTAGTTGCAACTGGAAAAATAATATTCTATCACTTTGGCATTTAGACTCAGAAACAGATGAACTATCCTTTTCTCTGCCCACACATTCTTTGTGAATCAAAGGGAAGTCAACTTATTTTTCATCACTAGGAGTAGTCTCACGTTTTTGACCCATGCCTGGTAACTCTTATTCTGTATTGTTTTCCTCTCCAAAAAATAACAAACCTAAGTCTAGCAATATAGCAAGAAATTCCTGTGGTTTTGTGGAACGTTTTATGGACATTTTTACCCTAAATCGTTTAGTCTAAAACCAAACAATTTGCACTTATAAACTGGACTGAATTCCATGCCACTGATTTCACATTTGGTTGGAATAGATCCATGCAAAAAGCACCTCTGCCCAAAATCAGTAGTTTTGATAAAACTAGACTGAAGCCCTTTCTGCATGGAATAATAAAATTAGGACTATGTTTCTATGGCAACTATGTATTGGACAGAGACAACGAATCCATCGCTCATATTAACAAAAATATTATCCAAACTCATATTGGGAAAAAAATGGGCTGAAGCCCTTTTTGCATGGATGGATTCAATGGGTATATGGTCCCACAATGGTCCTTCTATATATATTATACCTTAGGTCTCTACAAAAAAAACTCATATTTAATATAAATTTCGACAAAATTTGAATTCAAGAAGTTTCAGAAAAATATATATATAAACATGATGTTTAGATCTCTAGACTCAACCGGTCTTTCTAGTGTTAATAGATGTCCTACAATTAAAATGTATTTATTTATTTTTATTTTAATGACCCTTTATTAATAAGACAACTTTTTCCTGAGCAAGTTATCTACAGGTTAATACTCTGTTCTGCCCAATTTAAAGATGATGTCTTTACATTTTACGAAAGAGAACTCATAACCCTAGGCAAAGAGAGTTAGCTCTCATGGCCATCAAGCTTCTTAACTTTCATAAAAATAAATTGTTACTCTCTCTTTTCAGATGTGCGACAAGAAGTTGCAAACTTGCCTGAGCGATATGCATGATGCATACAAAGAAGCCGAACAGAAAATTAATAAACTCAGCCAGTATCTCAGTAAAACGGAACAAATACTTTTGGGTTCCGATGCTATATGTAGACTTCCGGAGGCGGGGGATCATTTGACTGACTCTCTTGAAGAATCGATGGACAAATGCGAACATCTAGTAGACTCACATCAACAAAACGATGAAATTTTGGATTCTAAAGAAGAGGAGCTTTACAACTTATTTCAGTTTGTTACCAAAAAGATATCCCAGGACAATTAAAAATATATATTTGAGGCCTGCAACTCTCCGTAAGTGTATAAACCCTTCTTTCCTCATGAGAATTTCTCTAATAGCTACATACTGTCATAAGATGTTTCTTTAACAGGCTTTCTTCAAAACCTCCTGCTCATCCTCAAGTAAAAATCAAAACAACAGCTTGGAAAAAATCGGCGCTAATGGCCAAGATATGTCGATGCGCCGTAAAAAAAAAAAAAAAATAAAAAAAAAAAAAAACAGCTTGGAAAATTTCTGGTGCATGAGGCAAGATGAGAATGTCATTTTGACATGAGCCATTAGAATAAAATTTACAAGTATGGCGGTTTATTGAAAATCAATCAGCCTTCATCACCTCGACTCCAATTTAGTGGCTGATGTCCTCATCATCAAGAGAGTTTACTAGAAAATAGATAATTGCCCACTTCCTCTCGGCTTCGGAGTAATGGTTATTTATTGTGTAGATCCTAAGTTGAAGATTAAGCTGTTGTAGGTAGTTTGTAACAGCTTTATTCAGTCCATATATTTTATTTTCAAGTTACATACGGTGCGGCATGTCACACACCAGGTTATTAAATTTTGTTACAGAAACGTTTCGGCTATAAGCCATTTTCAATCTGTAAAAAATAATGGATCATACTGGTTAGGATATTAAATTTCAAATAATAAACATAAAACTAGAATATAAAAATGTATCAACAGCTGACCTGTATGATTGTGCATTATTTCTATAATCTTTAGATATGGTTTATATAGATCGTGTGCTTGTTTAAGTTGATGTAATTTAGTCTGAGTTAGGAGGAAATCTCATTTTTGGATTGCATGGTTCATGTCTGGAAATGAATTAATGTTTATATCGAAATTATTAGATTGAAGAAATTTATTGTTAAGGTTAATGTGGATGATATTATAATATGTTTTAAAGAAGCAGGCTCAAAACGTGGTCTAATATCATCCACATTATATAGGTTGTAATTTTTATTTATTTATTTAGTCAGAATTTAGAAAAATGTAAAAATAAATTTACAGTAAAAAGATACATGTGAATGTGTCTTGAAGCTCGTGAGGAGGGAAGCAAGTTGCAGTACCCACAAGGCAGAGAGATTAATATTGTAGTAACTACTCCTTGAGCTGGTATCTAGGCCAGTTACGCTTCAGACGGCGAATGGGGTTGTTTGGGATTAGATGTGATGATAGGGAGTTAATTAAATAATTTGGATGGCCCTGTAATTTTGAATGAAATTTTTGATATAGTTTTTTTGATAAGGGTTGGCTAAATGGAATATGGAGGTTGTTGTGAAGAGTCAAATTGGATACAAAGAATGGAGCGTCGGCTATTTTACGGAGGATTTTAGATTGCAATGATTGAATTTTGTAGGAGTTTGAGGGCTTTGTGGATCCCCAGAGCTCTATGCCATAAGTACATATAGGTCTGAGTATTGTCATGTAAATGAGTCTTTTGTTCTTAAGTGTAAGGTGTGATCGTCGGTCGAGTAAGTTTAGTAAAAGTCTGTACCGTCGGTTGAGTTCTTGTCTCTTCTGAGTAATGTGTGGTTTCCAAGTTAGTCGTTTGTCAAGTATAAGTCCAAGGTAGCGGACTTATATATTGGTTAGCGGATTTGGGATTTTTGAGGTAGAAATGAGTCGTTAAGGGACACTGGGGGACAAATAGATCGTCTGAGGGCAAATGTTAGGTGGCAGGATTTCTGTGGGTTTACTTTAATTCTCCACTTGATGAACCAAGGATTGATGATGTTAAGGTGAGCCAGGTTGTAATTTAAAATTATAATTTAATAAGAACCTCTGTATTCAATTCAATTATTGCAATTTCACACCATTAAGTACTTCACTAAAATGATCAACGATTTGGCACTTAGGTTACTCTAATGAAGGAATTTATGACCATTTTTTTTCAAATCATCGATCCTACCAAGTAGATACTAAAAATTATTTATTATTAATAAGCAGTGAAAATTTATTAATATATGTGTGTGTGCTAACACAGTGGCGGCCATAGTTTTTGTTTTTACGCAACAAAACTTGATATATAGCATTCCTATAGCAAACGATTGAACGAGTTTACACGAGAAAAATGTGTGTAAAAATAAACTAAATCGGTCCATTAAGAGGAGGGGTTTCCTCTAGAGGGCCAAAATTATTAAAATGTCCCTACAGGCCATTATTTGTACTTCTTTACAACGAAACTTGGTCGACAATATACCTCACCTTTGAGAAGCATGTATTGTTAAATAAAAAAAAAAAAAAAAAAAAAAAAAAAAAAAAAAAAAAAAAAAAATCAGCTGATTAGAAATTGAAATTGGAGTTTACTCCATATTATGTTCTAATAAGCCGTCAAACTTGAGGCTTGGGGCCTTGTTGGTGCTGCTGTATGTTCTTGATCTGTTTTATCCAGTATTCTGCATTCTAATGGTTATCTGTATTATAAACAACACTCCGGAAGAAAATTAATTTATAAAATAATAATTGGCCAAAATCATTCATGTTTATTTTGTATTTAAACTAATTATTCAGGAATGCTGGGTATACATCCCACCATCTGAGGAACGTGCTTAGTTATGCAGCTCTTGTGTGAGGGAATCGAGTCATCTTCAAGTTGACAAGGCACTCTTGTGTTTTGATAACACTGGTCTACAAAATTTAACTTTTCGTCTGGGGTTTTTATTTTAATATGTTATTCTCCCTTATTTGAGTGTGCTGTATCAGAATATGAACTTATTTTTTATCCATCACAAACCATTTTTTCACAATACAGGAAATAGTAAAACAAGCATTTTCATACTAGCCTCTATTGAATTTATTTTATATTATTAAATATAAGTTAATAAATTCAAAACTGTCGACACAACACTCTTCAGAATTAACTAGTGTTTCATATCATCAATTAAATTTGAACATTTGACCAGTTTTTTACATAGAGCCTTGAAATGAACGTTTTGTAGAGTTCCTACTATGAAAAGAATTTGATACATCTCTTTTCAGGAACCAGCAATAAAAAGCTATCATATTTATATTCCACTTTCCCTGGTAGTGTCTTTCCATACCTTTATGTCCTGGTGAAATCTTTCAACATGCTCCTCACTGACAGAGCCCAGATTTTCTGGAAAAATGTCCAAATGAGACTACTCCCTCTTTTAAGTTTAGCATCAGATATTCCAGGGATCATCTTGCAGATTTATTCGTAGCAGTTGCCATCCTTCACGTATTGCTTCATCAAACCTAATTTTATGCGCTAAGGTGGTAAATGAACATTTTTGAGGTCCACAAGACATTCATGAATTAAATTTTTCACTCTTGGTACGAGACTGTCTCTCTACTTCCAATTTTCTTTTTGTCCAGCGATCCGATCAGGCTCTACTATCCTATTCTCAAATAAAACATGGCACTTTAGTGTTACCTGATTGCTGGCCTAGTAGCATACCAATAATGTTTAAATCTCCACATGCCGACAACTTATGTTCTGCATATTTTACTTTTTCTAGAAGTAATTTTTAGTTATGGAGTGTTTCCTGAAGCTAAATTTGCAGGGATTGGACTTAAAATAAGGCATTTATTGTTGTCTGTTACAGTGTTACATTTTTATATTGTTGTGAAGCTCATTCATTTCAACAATGTGATCAGTATTATTTCTTCGTTTTGTGGTTTCTTTTCTGTTCCATACACACAGAACTACATTAAAACATGTTACGTATAACTACTAAAACTGCAAAAATGGTACGTGGTAGAAAAAAAACAATTACAGTTTTGGAATCAGCACATCAAATTTAGTAAAGTAGACCTATTTTGGAGGAAACCCCAGAATCATGTATATATCGGTGTAATTAATTATTAATTAATTTTATTAATTAAGCTTATCGCAACTCAGGCGACGAAACTGCAGCTTGAAAGAATTGAGGTAAGTACAAGAAAGTCAATAGTATAAAGTAAATTAATATATAGTATATAGTAAATTAATATATAGTCAATAGTATATAGTAAATTAATTATTATTTATAAATAACAAAACGTCATTCTCTATAGACAGGACGCTTGTTTAGGAGTTGCTCTTGATAGTATTAGGTTGCTTTTATTCACACCAAACCTTCAATTTTTTTAATATTTGGAGGATTTTCAATTAATTAGAATATTTTTATTTTTGCAGGATTTCTAAGGGAACAATTATTGGTGCATCAAAAAAATTCATCAGTATGGGCTTAAATTTAATACATTGTGAGATTTGTGTATTGTTTCCCATTTAATGCACCACTCCCCGACTCCAATCGAGAAGCTGACACACATTGTGAAGCAATTTTACCTGTTGCCCAGCAAGCAAAGATAGACTATAAGAAGATGCTAGAGAACTCTCAGCAAAATATCAAAATTGCATATCGACCATAAAATCACACAGGAAAGAAGAAGATGAGAAAAGCAGCTTTAAACAAAAGTGATCTGTTTTCACAAATAAACATCATCTTTTATCATAAATATTTTTTATTTATATCCCCTAAAAAATAGACAAATGTTATAGAAGCCATAATAGTGCATAAAGTACCAACTTATGGTAAAAACTAGATTTTGAAAAAAAAAAAAAATAGAAAAATATAAATACATATTATAATAATAATAAATAACGAGAGGAAGGGTAAAAAATTATATGCAAAAATATATAGTAACAAAATAAAAGACAGGAGATAAAAATATTCACATATATTTGAAATGTCGAAAAAAGAAAAAGTTGCAATAATTAGTTTGTAAAGTTTACTTAAAATTATTAATTCTCCAGCAGTAAATGGGAAACGTTTTGAAAGGAATTAGACTATACAGGAAGGTAAGTACCATGCCCTACTATGGCTTAACACTAGGACAGGAAGGACACTAGCGATCCTACCCGCTTACGAGTGTCCCATCGGAAGGACACTCCTGCATTACTTCCCCTTTAGATTCAAAAGGCTCGTAAATGGAGGGGATTCACTTTTACAGCTCCAGGTAAAAACAGTTGCCTTCAGTTTGGCTTTCCAACAGTGTTTTCCGTTTTCAAATCAGCTCACTGGAAGATTTTTTATGAAAAAAAAATGTCTACATGAAAAATTCAAACAAAAATGCACCCGATACTGAGGTATTCCCAAACGATGACAGTCGCAGCGAAAATGTGAAATAATTTATTAAGAGGAGATCGTTGACCGTAGATGATGCAAGGTAGGGATTGTCGGGGTTCGGTCACTGCTATTTAATAAAACTACATTTTATCATAAAAATGGTTTTATTGTGCCGACGTTTCGGCTTGAACTTCAAGCCTTCATCAGGGCTGTAAAAAACAAGTAGGACGGATGTAATACTGAAATATACATATATATATATATATATATATATATATATATATATATATATATATATGCCTACATACACAAATACACATACATATATACATACATATATATATGGAAAAAGACAAAACATAAAATGCTAGAACATAATATATAGAAGAACAATGTGCTCTAGGATACCAATGTGTTTCGATTATTAGGAAAACAGATATAAGAATAACAGATTACATATTAGATTAGATATAAGAATAACAATATGGGCTTACCGATGGGAAGATAGAGAACTATTCCTCACAAATGCGGGATCATTTCTGACAGTTAATACAGGGAAACATAGGAAGAAAGGAGTTGGTGAGGGAGGGGGGGGGTTCTGGACCACCCAATGGACAGAGAATATAGAAGATGAAAGAAAGAGCGGTGAAGTACAGTAAGGGGTCATAAAGTCATAAAATGTTGTGTTAATGGAAAGGGAGGCAGGTATAAAGGGCTATATTGCAGGCGGTATAGGGGATTAGGATGGAGTTTTTAATAAATGGCAGATGTTGGAGTAGGTAGAGGAGATGACTTCTTTGTCAATTTTGTCATTAACTGGGTTGTTTTCTAGGTGGATAAAAATTGATTCGGAAAGGAGGCGTTTGTCTTCGTTGGATTCAGTGGAAAGGATGGAGTATTGGTCAAAACCGAAGTCATGTCCGTCTGTGATGGCATGTCTAGTTAAAGCTGTCTTTATGTCTTTATTCCGGACATCGTTTTTGTGGTTGTTGATACGTTTTCTTACTGGGTTTTTAGTCTGTCCAATGTACGCACTATTGCAGTAGGGTTTTATCTATGGGAATGTTTGTGAAGAGGGACTGGGCAAACATTCCCATAGATAAAACCCTAGAAATTATTGACAAGAATTGGACCACCCTCGAACCACACACCAAGCTATCTCGATCTTCCTATCTTGAATCCCTATCCCTCTGCTGCAAATCCGGATACCTCCTATTCCAAGATAAATTCTTCAACCAGATCTCTGGCCTCGCCATGGGTAACTGCCTCGCTCCTGACCTTTCCAATATTACCCTTAATGACCTCCTTGACCAAATCCTCCCCATGTTCCCCGACGATATTATTTTCCTTAAAAAATATGTTGACGACCTCTTCCTCATAATTAATCCTGATAAGATTCCAGAAATTCTAACAGCCTTTAACTCCTACCATCCCCGGTTAATATTTACCATCGAGACCGAAACTAACAACTCCCTTCCTTTCCTTGAAATACTCCTTATAAGAAATACAGACGGCTCTATATCCACTGATTGGTATACCAAACCCACTTACTCGGGACGACTTCTCCATTACCTTTCCTCACACCCCAAACACCAAATCCTCAATACTGCCAGCAACCTAATAAATCGAGCCCTCTCCCTATCCGACACCAAATTTCACCCTGCCAACAAATCCCGACTCCTCGATATTCTTACTACCAATGGATT
Organism: Gonocerus acuteangulatus; assembly: GCA_946811695.1. Taxonomy (NCBI): domain Eukaryota; kingdom Metazoa; phylum Arthropoda; class Insecta; order Hemiptera; family Coreidae; genus Gonocerus; species Gonocerus acuteangulatus. The sequence goes on from OX328128.1 coordinate 78,990,194, forward strand.
TCCTATCAACATTATCACCCGTCTCATAAATTCTTTTAATATCCCTAAACCCATCCCCACTACCCAAGACAATATTGTCCCTCAATTCAGAGGCCTCCCATATATCCCAAACCTCACAGAAAAAATCCAAAAATCCCTACGCGATACATTCCCCACTCTAAAACTAGGACTATCGACACAGAACAAACTGAAAAACTTACATACGACTCTTAAAGACCCTATCCCACAAAAAGACAGGACCAATGTAGTCTACAGAATCCCTTGCATCACACCCAACTGCAATAGTGCGTACATTGGACAGACTAAAAACCCAGTAAGAAAACGTATCAACAACCACAAAAACGATGTCCGGAATAAAGACATAAAGACAGCTTTAACTAGACATGCCATCACAGACGGACATGACTTCGGTTTTGACCAATACTCCATCCTTTCCACTGAATCCAACGAAGACAAACGCCTCCTTTCCGAATCAATTTTTATCCACCTAGAAAACAACCCAGTTAATGACAAAATTGACAAAGAAGTCATCTCCTCTACCTACTCCAACATCTTCCATTTATTAAAAACTCCATCCTAATCCCCTATACCGCCTGCAATATAGCCCTTTATACCTGCCTCCCTTTCCATTAACACAACATTTTATGACTTTATGACCCCTTACTGTACTTCACCGCTCTTTCTTTCATCTTCTATATTCTCTGTCCATTGGGTGGTCCAGAACCCCCCCCCCTCCCTCACCAACTCCTTTCTTCCTATGTTTCCCTGTATTAACTGTCAGAAATGATCCCGCATTTGTGAGGAATAGTTCTCTATCTTCCCATCGGTAAGCCCATATTGTTATTCTTATATCTAATCTAATATGTAATCTGTTATTCTTATATCTGTTTTCCTAATAATCGAAACACATTGGTATCCTAGAGCACATTGTTCTTCTATATATTATGTTCTAGCATTTTATGTTTTGTCTTTTTCCATATATATATGTATGTATATATGTATGTGTATTTGTGTATGTAGGCATATATATATATATATATATATATATATATATATATATATATATATATATGTATATTTCAGTATTACATCCGTCCTACTTGTTTTTTACAGCCCTGATGAAGGCTTGAAGTTCAAGCCGAAACGTCGGCACAATAAAACCATTTTTATGATAAAATGTAGTTTTATTAAATAGCAGTGACCGAACCCCGACAATCCCTACCTTGTGAAATAATTTAGTAATGAAAACTCAGATACTGGTGTAGTTTTACCTGAATGCTGAGTCTAGGAGTTACCATAGTGATATATTCATCAACAAAACGTCAACCTCAGTAGCTCGGTTGAATTATGTTTTATTTATTTTATAGTAAATTAAAATGATGATAATTTCTCTTTTTGTCAAACAATATTCGTTCTCCAGAATGCTCTATATTGAGAATTGATATCAAATATAACAAAAAAAAAAGTCAGGCCCTGAGGGGCAGATACTGTAAAGGTATCTGATTCATGACCATACGGCACATTAGGGAGATAGTGTGGTCAGTACTATGCTCCAGACGCCTGATTTCCCCCTTTGCTGCTTCGACTGCTAGGGTCATTAGCATCAAGGTACTCATTAATAAATTAATTAAAGGCTGGGTTGGCCTAGGGACGGTCAGGGAGGCCAAATTCAACCCATGAACGAAGACACTAGAAGATAAAAACCTTTAGTGCTCGCTCGGGATTTGAACTCAGGTCCTCCAGTGCTCTACCACTGAGTTAACCTCGCCCCCTTATCAAATATAACAAGCCTCCTTACTTGCAAATTTGTGAATATAAGAAGCGCCTTCTTATGTTATGGTTTTTTTTTTAATTATTATAATGGCGTGTCAACCCATAAGGTCACTAACGTCATTCCTGTGTGTGGTAATTTTCATTATAATTTTGTAATAAGTATTAATATGTATACATTCTGATTAAATTGTTATTAATAATGGTTTTATTTGCAGATATAAATTCAAACGACAAAAGAGAAATGCTCAATTGCTTGTAAACAAAGAAAAAATTAATATAAATAAATTAAAAAAAAAAAGGAAAATATTAAAATATAATAATAAATGTAATAAAAAAAATAATAAAACCAAATGAAAAAACAAAATAATGTTAATAAAATAATATGTAAAAATTATAAATAAATAAAACAAACAAACGAACATTTTGGTTCTTTACTTTCTAACTAGATTTTGTCTATCAATTTGGCGGCCCTTAAAAAGTCAAAAAGCCGCTCCACTTGGTTGGTATGATCACCTTGAATTTCATCTAAGGAGTCAGACAGTTGATGTTGCTCTTAGGCCTGGCAATTAGTCAAGATATGCTTCACAGTTAGCAGCACATTGCATGAGCTGCAAATTGGTGGGGGGTCCTTTGAAATGAGGAAGGAATGCGTGAGGTTTGTATGGCCGATTCTCATTCGGGTCAAGACTACTTCTTGTCTCCTTGTATCGTTTGTGGATGTTTTCCATGGCTTAACATTTCTTTTTATCTCTCGGAGCTTGTTATCTCTCATTTTGTGCCAGACAGTTTGCCATCTCATGTTATGGTTTATGAACGTTGCTGTGGAAGAAATTTGCCATAAGTAGATGTAGAGAATGTTATTGGGGAGGAGGGCCCAGAAGAGTAGATTCTGCAGAAGTATCTGATTATTGGCCATACGGCACACTGTGGAGATAGTTTGGTCAGCACTGTGCTCCGGCCACCTGATTTTCCTCTTTTAGGTACCCATTAAATAAAGTAAAGGCTGTGTGGACCGAGGGACAGTCTGGGTCCTCGAATCCAAGCCTCAAACAACTACACTAGAAGAAAAAATCTATAGTGCAGCACATCCCAGCTTTAAAGTCAGGTCCTCCAGAATATTATTTGAGAGCTCTACCACTGAGGCAATCAAGCCCCACAGAGAATGTTATGTTGTGCTTAAATAAACCAGTACCACAAATAATTGGTAATCTCAAAAAAAAAAAATATTTATTTATATTACTAAGAACTACAATAACTATTTACATTTCATTACATATAGTATTTTTCTTCAGTAGGTGTTTCTGAATGGTTTGTTTAATTATAGAAATTATCTCGGCCTTTATTAATGCGCAATTGTAAGAGAGGTTCTGTTACAGGTCGGCCACTATTCCTCATTTCTTCTTTAAGTATCTCCTAAAGAAAAATAAACATTCTAATTAGTAAAGCAGGCTACACACGATTCAGGCAGTTAGACCTGAACAGTCCGCCTGAAGGCCGGTTGCCTGAACAGTCTTAACTGACTGACCGGCCGGAATATAAACACGTTCAGGCCTAACTGAAAGGCCTGCCAGACCATGTGTAATCTGCTTAAGTGACAGCAAACACAACAACATCTAACAAAAGGAATGTAACTCACAGCCAGGAGTGGTGGAAAAGGAATGGATTTGGGAATAGCTTTTTCTTCAAATTTTGTGTTTTCCACTCTCTCCCAAAGAGAATTTTCTTCAGATTTTGGTATGAGCCTATAGTCAGCTTTATATGATGTCGAGTATAATTCCACAAGTTTTGGATATCTTCGGGCTCTGAAAATCTTTTCTACCCATGCTCTCACCTTTCTGTCTTGTCCTTCCTAGAAAAATAAATCCAATAACAAATGACCAATATAAAAAGTTAAATTGGCGCTAAGAGTTGCTTACCTCAGGAGCAACAGCTTCGACTTTGACAATTCTGTAAAAGCACGGTTCAGGATATCTGTCAAACATCTGCCGTTTTACTAATCGCCCAACGCCATTATTCCTTAAATTCCCTAATATTTCCCATAGAGTTTTCCCACTGAAATCGGTTTTCCTGCCGATGTATTTGATAGGCATGTTTACAAGCTTGTTTTAGATCGTTCACAAATGAATTGGTCAAGGGCTCCATAGAAGAATTCCATTATTTGTAATTTATGACAGTAATTCTCTAAGAAATAGTTCCTTGAAATATATCTTGTGCATCTAACAATTGGAGTTGTAATGTTAGAGAGACAATAATATCAAAATGATAAATAAAAAAAAGCTAGTTGCTTATGTATCTACACAAAAAAAATCGAAATTCAGCCTGTTTATTGCAAACATTGTTCCTAAAATAACAAAATACCCAGTCCAAAAACATTATCAGAGCCATTGAAAAAGATAGGTTAAAATTCGAATAAAAATTGTATGAAATTATTAATTTAGGTATTATTAATTGCTTCCTTTAGTTCATTCGTTTATTTATTCTGCATTTTTTTTCTTTGTCACTCTCGAAAGTAGCCACCATATTCTTGGGGGTGAAAATGCACAATTACAGTTAACATTTTTTAAAATCGTCTTTTACTCCTCTGCTTAAGACTTCAGCCAAAATGATAGACAAATTAGCCGAGGAGTTAGAAAAGATGTAACCACCCAGCAAAGCAAAAAAAAAAAATGAAATATTTTAGGAAGAGGAATTTAAATATGTAAATCAGCTAAAACGAATTTTCGTTGAACGTACAGATGGTGAAGTAATGACATGACAATGCAAACCAAAAGTGCAATGAACAAACATGTTGATGTAAATATTTTGACAAGGAAATGAAGTAGGGTTTCATGTTGATGTCACGAGTCACCTTACAATCAGAGTAAAGTGGAGAAGCTCCTTGGTTAAAGGTGTACCTCCTTCTTTTAAAGACTGTCTTATTATAACACACCTTGTAACCTGCTTCAAATATTGTATTGTTTAGTCTTTGATTTATTGAAGTATTTTATCTTGTTGCATCTTGATGAAATAGCTTAATTTAATCATTTTCTACTGAGGACTTTAATTTTTGCTTTTATTCACTCAATATCTCTTGAAGATAGTCCCAACTTCTGTTCCAAACGTTTGCGACTGTTTTTCTTGAAATTTCTGCGACAAAAGAGTATAAGATAGGCGTCATCTTAATTAAAAGCTTAAGCTATTTGAGTTCACTTCTCTTAAACTTATTGCAGTTGTTCACAAACTTATTGTAGTTCTCCTTGTGGAAATATGCTTGAATATTTGTATTCAGCTAAAGATTTTACTATCAAAGTTGACTGGAAATCTTGGGAGAAATCGGAATTTGACAGAAAGCTGGAAGATACTTGGTACTCCAAAGAAAAGGTTTTTCGATACAAGTTAGCCATTGATGATGCTAAAATGTTAGATGGGGATTTTGGATTATTTGCTCAGGTGACTACCATATTTATCCTAATATTTAAACACTTATTCAATTATGATATTGGATGAATGCAATCTTTAAGTAATAGATTATCTTGTTAACAATGATTATATCTATAAATTTCTAATATCTTTATCATTATATGAAAGGGTATTTATTATTTATATAAAGGGACGCCATGTCTTGACTCATAGCCCTTGGTCCCCCTCTTCCTTAATAAATAGTGCCTTCAAATACTGCATAGTCAGAACCTAATACCTCCCATTCCGGAGTATATGCTGTGAGGCTTCCACATATTAAAACACCATCGACTAGTACCATTATCTTTCCATTTATCAAGGACGTGTCCTGTGAGGAAATCTACTGTCCTTCATGGATCAGAGCTTTCGTGGTAGAATTTAGTCTGCCTCATGCTCGGCATGGTAAAGCATTTCACTGTTTCATGATCAATCACTATTTATATAGATCCTTGTGGTTTTCATAGACTATAATTTCCAACAGGAAAATTGTTGTGTGATCTAGGTTTAGACATTGCTTCTTGGGGCTATATTCCCCTGCACCAGTGGTTGTATCTATATCCCAACCCCACAAGTCGGGTCAGTTCTCAATCCCATTAGAAACGCAAAGATCCTACCTTGTCCTATTGTCTTCCCACTTAAGACGTCTGTAATTCTCTGCTGACAAATAACTCAGGTAACAAAAATGGTCATACATTTTTGTATCTTTTAATTTCACAACCACTTAATTCCATGAGACAGAATTCACTACTCTAAAAATATCATATTTTATAATTAAAAATATTAAATATTTACAGTTGAATATAAATCGAGCAGTGAATAGGAGGCTTCCAGAAGACATCAGAAGTATCAAACAACCTTTTTCACAAGAGACCTTTAATTTCACTAAAGTTAAGAATGAAGAAATCATGTTTTATTTAAATGAAGAAGGCAATGTGCAAAATGGTTAGTTTTGCAATTAAGCTCGAACATATATTACTTTTAATGTTATTAATTATAATTTATTTAACAATGTCAAATATAAATGTTATGAATTTTTATATAAGTCTGAAAAATAAAAGAGAATAAAATGTAATGAAATGAATAACTAAAAGCAGGAAGACAGTATTTGAGACCACCTCAGTTGTAAACATGGGCGTATATAGAAAATAATTGGGGGGGGGGGTTAAGGTTTTTATGACACATGTTTACCAATTTGGGGGGGAGGGAGGCTGCAGCCCCCTCAGCCCCACCCTTTTACACTCCCATGGTATTGAATACCAGTAATCACCTCTCCTATGACTGCCTTCGTTACTGGCCACAAGGGCCCAGAGGGGCAGATACTGTAGAGGCATCTGATTCTTGACCATACGCCACTCTAGCGACTGCTTATAAAGTCTATAATTCTAGGGGAAACCCTGAGTCCTTTCTTCTACACCTCACTCAATATTAGTCTTTATTCCACCTCTCTATTTGTTGCTCTATCTAGTTTGCTTACAATAATGTTTTTACTGGAATTATGTTTTTTGCTTGGTATAATGTTTTTACCCTCGAAAAATGCTGGTCTTGTCCCTGCTGTATGTCTATTGGATAAAATTCCTGAAACCATATGTACTTTATTCTATTTAGATATGAAACTGTCTCTGATTATATTATAATTTGCAGATATTGATAGAGATTACTTTTTAATAAATGTGAGTCCTTTGGAAAAATTGCATAGTATGCTGATCCCCAGTCTAAATCAATGCTTGCCCCAGATTGTAACAGAGCAAAGCATCTACAAAGCTTTACATACATTGTTATTGAGTTCCTCTCCGTAAGTAGTTCATTTTACTCTTTATTCCTTTACTTTTTTACACAGGTTTTTTCATTATGTTTTCTTATTTCTAACAACGTCTGTTCGCTTTCAGTTTATGTTTTAACTATCATATGGATTTTGTAATTGGATTCCTTCCGATATAGTACAATCTGCGTTATATGCTAATGTGTTGCAGAGAATTGAAAGTCTGCTACAACGGGCTTTGTGCTAATGCTTCTGTAAACCATCTACATCTACATGTTTACTCTTTGAACAGACCGATGAAACTTGAGACTATGGTAAGGAATCATGTCATTATTCATTTATGTGGTAAACAATTTGAAATTGTTAAAGTGTTTTATACATATATATTGTAATGATATTTTACATTACATATTTAAAAGTTTTAAAATTCACACAGAAAATTCTGAAAATCCAAAAAGCTCATTGATATGTTAAATTCATTGGGATAAACAAATATTATTGGTTACATTTGTCTAGCAGTCTATACAGGTAGCATTGGATACTGGCAGGACGCTCCCGCTATGAAAGTTAGTTCAGTCTGTTGAGTTGTAATGGAAGAAGCAGTCACATACATGTCAGTCTGTTAAAAGCAGTTCAGTTTACAAGAAGATACAGTCTCATAAGTGCAGTTTAGTTTACAAGAAGATACAGTCTCATAAGTGCAGTTTAGTTAAAAAAAAAGATACAGTCTCATACGGTAGAGCACTTCAAAAGAAACAACGCCATTCCTAATGCAGCTCTAGTTCAGTGCACAGCTAGTCTCAGATGGTCATCAGTTTACATGCAGCCTAGGCTCAACCTGTTAATGAAGATACAGTTGTAACGAAGATCCTGTCCTATGCAGTTAATACCGAGCTGGCTTTATATCAGGTAGTGCTTGTTTATCCTATGCCTGAATATAACATGTCTATGAGTTCTTTTTCTTTTGTTTTGGTTTTTTATTATTTAAAATTATCTTTGTTTTACTTTACTGGACTCGAACCCAACCCCTGAGATAAAGAGTTTTTAAAATTAAATATTATAAAATTTTTATTATATGGGCTCCTAACATAGAGGCGTAACGTAAATAAACTTATTAAAGATAAAATTTTTTTAAATTTAAATATTATACATTTTGTCGACCCAACGTGGCGCAATTCTTTTAATTAAAAATATTATTAATAAAATCTTTATTTTAATTATATTATAACATTTTGGCACATCAACGTGTGGCTATTATAAATTAATTTTTAATTTTTATTATAACAATATATATATATACATATATATATATATACATATACATATATATATATATATATATATATATATATATATATATATATATATATATATATACATACACATACATGTGTGTGTGTGTCTCTTAACACGATAGCGGCCAGAGTTTTTGTTTTTTCGTCACGAAACTTGGTATATAGCATTCAATTAGCAAACGATTGAACGAGTTTGTTAACCACCAAAGTCGGTCCACCGGAAGGGGGGGGTTTACCCCGAACCCAAAACACTAATTTGACCATGTCAGCCGTAATATTTGTTATATTTCAACGAAACTTGGTATTCGTAGTGGTAATATAGAGAAAAAAGTGAGATATAAAAATGAACTAAATCGGTTTATTAGGAGGGGGGGTTTACTCCGGACCCACAATACCAATTCGCCACTACCAGCCGTGATTTTTGGTATATTTCGACGAAACTCGATATTTGTAGTGGTAATCCACAGGTAAATATGTGTTGTAAAAATAAACTAAATTGGTTCATTAGGAGGGGGGGTTTACTCCGGACCCAAATTACTAATATACTCATACCGGTCATAATTTCTGCTGTATTGTAACGGAACGCGGTATAAGTCGTGGGTAACTCATGAGAAAGAAGTGTTGTAAAAATGAGCTGAATCAGTCAATCGGAAAGGGGGGGTTTACTTTGTAATATATTTCAATAGAAAAGCCCGCCAGACGTAGGTTCACAAAGCTGCCGCAAGGAGTGCTTTCTACCACTAGAGGGACTGTATCCTGTTCCTGCGTTAGATCAAAATACGATAATATGAGGTTTTTTGTATTTATTACGTAGTGTAGTAGGTACCATGTGTAAACATAACTCTGGAAGCAAATTAATAATTGATCAGTTACTCATTACAAAATTAAAAGAGAACTATTCATGTTTTTATTTTATTTATGTAGGATATTTTAAGCAAATTGTTCTGGAAAGCAGTCTACACTACCCAAATTCTGAGAAAAGTGCTTAGTTATGCAGCTCCTGTGTGACAGACTTTTTTAAATTTATTTTAATGCAGTAAAATTCATTTTTTATCTAGAGTTTTGTAATCAGCTATCCACTTTTTTACTAAACTGTAATTAGCCATAGTCAAATTGCCTCACAATCTGGAGAGAACGTTCATCAGTTCTTGGCATTTCTCTCGAAAGAAGTTTTATGAGAACGAGAAATTTTTGAGGCCTTCCAGTTCTTTTCATTTTTCATGATTTTCTTGGCCTCCATTCGAACAGATTATTTAGTATAACTTGGGAGTTTTTTTAAAACTCAGAATCAGTTAGCTTCCGTGCCTTCCCAGCTCATTTTCAATCAATATTTGGAGGCCACTCTTAACCATCAATGAAGATTATTAAATTGAATTAAATTTCTATTTTTCCAGAAAGTCAGCCACTTGGCAGGTAGTTGTTACACTTTGGAAGATTACCCAGGAAAAGGATATGTTTTTCAACTCACTTCTTCTTTTCACATTCCATCTATTGTAAGGTATAACTCGTATTCTAGTCTCTAATGGACATTACTTTACACCACATTATCTTGTGTATTTTTCACAAAGTGAATTACTTTTTTCAGAGACATTCATCTCCTGACAAGGCATTTAACTGATGAAGATATTGCCCACAACCTGTATTTTACCCGTGGCTTGTCCTTTCAAAGATCTTCTGTGGATGTGGAGACTTCAGAGAGAGATTGCATCAGAATTTATGTCTGGGCTAGAAAATCATCATATGGTATATCCAAGCATTTATCTTCATACCTTTATTTTACCTTCTCACTAAGGATAGTTAATTATTCATTCTTGAAGGATATTAGATTCTAAAATATTCTCTAATGTTTTCTATTGGTATACGTAAAACTCCACATACACATTCCTCCCTAAATGGAATTCAATCTTTATCCTTGTTCCTGAGTATCTTCATCAAGTGATCTTTTACTAGCCAATAATTACGGCAACAAAAACTCTTTCTTTTATCAGGCTGTACCGTATGAAATGTCAGTTTTGGACTTGCTGATTTCCTTCAAATGTCTTGAAACTGTCGTGGCTCCTACTCCAAGTTCTTTGGCATATTCCCTAGTTACTTTTTGAGGGACAAGCTTCAACCCTTTCTTTCAGGTGGTCATTGTCAAGCTTGGTTTCTGGCCTTCCTCGCTCCTCGTTGTCAAGGTCAAAATTTCCACTTTGAAACATAGAAAACCACCGGTAAACAGTTCATTCTTTCACCGTTCCCTCCCCGAATGCTGTGTTAAAGTTCATGTTACTGATTAAATAATAGGAATAAAAGAGCTTTAATTCTATATGAATAACAATGATGTTTGTAAATAATGAAATAAAAAAGGGAAAGGATTAAATCGCAAAGTAAACAAAACTGACATTTCATACGGTACAGCCTGATACATGTCCAGCTCTTTTTGCTCTTCAGAAGCCAGAATTGTGAGATTCCCTCTGCATTACAGGCAACTAAACTTTCACAATTTTATCCGTCTAATCTGATTTAATAGTATTCTCCATGTTTTGTTGATATTCCTCAAGCAAAACCAAATTAGCGCTTAGAGTGCGGTTGACTGCTGTACAAGTCGAGGGAGACCATGCCCTGGGTGCGGACGTCTTCTTGACAAGTGCTCCTGGCAAAGAAGTGAGAGCCGTGCAGGTGGTGGTATTGACTAGATCAGGAGTGCTTGCGGTATTACAATTTATACAGTTGAATGCATATGACTTTTAGACAAGTTCTGTTTTTGGTTCTATCTTTGGGATTTTAAAAGAACTAATAGTTCTATGTTTCACTATTAGGATTCATTTATAATGACGTGTAGGTTAGACTTAGGTGATAAGCAGTCAGGGAATAGTTGGGATTCGGCTAAGAAACTACAATAAGATTTTTGTAATCCCAAGAATTCCCTGACTGATTAGGATTCATTTGGGTGTTATTTTTACTACATCTAGCCGGAAGACAAACAATGACCTTCATCTATCAGGCTGTACTTCATCCTTCACCATAGTTATTTTGATCTTTCCTTCCCTTTGTTTGCGGGGATGCCTTCAAAATATTTTGTAAGGAATGCAACACTCATTTTCCTTTTTCCAACAGTACAACTCACTAAAAAATTATTAAATTAAAAATAATATATAAAAAAGTGTATAGAATGAAACAGTGTGAGAACTCATGTAAATGTTTAAATAATATAAATATGTGAAGATTGTAAATAGTTTAAATGTTTTTAACTCCGCTGCTCCCGATCCACAGCCCAGATCACGGAGGATAAGAAAATGAATATGCAAGACTCAGAAAACGATTGCTGGTTTACCACACCCTGGGATCGGTAGACCAGGTTAACTCGCCACCTGGCATCAATACCATGAAAGCATCATACAATTACAAAACAGGGCCACAACATCAGATATGTCAAGAGAAGAAGACTGTTCCAGGAACGTCCCTTTAAAGAATATAACAGACCCATTTCAGAGGATGGAGCCTTTTTTAGAACAGATTCAGACGAGATTAGAAGATATCAAAGAAAAAATGGCAACATCAAGAATTTCCATTGCACCGGAAGACGCAAGTCAGTCTAAAAATAAAACAGGACAAAAACTTACTAACAGACTAACACAGACGACACATGATGACGACATATTAGGAAAACAAGGTAAACCACCAAAGGAGTTTAAACAGAGAAACAGAAAGAAAACTTAACATGTTGGAACACACACACAATACTGTACATAGTCGAAAATCAATTTCACTTAATGGTTTTTATTATCTTTCTTTTAGATGCATATGTCAATACTCCAATGGAACATAAATGGTTTACAGAGGCATTTTGAGGAACTTTCGTGTTTAAGACAAGATCATGGCTTTGATGTTATATGTCTTCAGGAAACTCATTCATGTCCTGGTAAGCAAATCTCCATACATGGCTATACTTCTTATTTTAGAGATTACATTCTGGGTGATAAAGCTTGCGGTGGTGTCTGCATCTATGTGAAGGACTCCATATATTGTGAGCCAACTTCAGTCCAAGCTGTTGCAGTATCGGTATATATTCCTTTCAGGGTGACCATATGCTGCATCTATCTTCCACCTAGTGAACCGGTTGACGTACATACACTACAAGACTTAATTCAACAACTCCCAGCACCAATACTCATTGTAGGAGATATAAACGCAGAGAGTACAATGTGGGGGTCGAAGAAGACTAACTCTAAAGGAAAACTATTAGAGACACTTTTCGAGCAGAATGACTTCATAACATTGAACACAAACGTACCTACACACCTCTGCCCTCGGACTGGAACTTAAACCAACATTGACATTTCTGCTACTTCATCCTCTATATATACTTGTCTAAGCTGGGAAGTACTTGAGGACCAATGTGGAAGTGGCCATTTCCCAATTGTAATAAAAACAGATTACAATCCATTGCTATTTCCCACTGATTCTTCAAAATAATTTTTTAAATGAATTACAAAACCAAAGAGTACACAATCTAAATGATTTATTATTACTAATCAACCGGGTAGCAGAAATGTCCTTTAACAAGACGAAGACCAACTTTAAAAGACCACCGGTTCCATGGTGGAAAGATGAATGCAAACAAGTAGTCTGAGAACGCCGAAGGGCACTCCGTTTATTTAACAGAAATCCCTGCTCTAATTTTTTAATGGATTACAAAAGGAAAAAAGCAATAGCTCAAAACGTAATAAAGAATGCTAAAAAAAAATTGTTGGATAGAATTCCTCTCGTCAATTAATCATTCGACACCACCAAATATAATATGGAATATGATTAATAAAATCGCTCATAAAAAATATCGGGCACCTATTCCAGCACTTAAAGAAAATAATTCCATTATCCATAAAGCAAAAGACATTGGCAACATACTTGGTACTCATTTTAGCAAAATCTCCAGCAATGAACGGCTCTCACTTGAGGCATTGCAGTATAAATCAGCACTAGAGAAGACACCATTACCTAAATGCATAAACACATACTGCCCGCTAAATGAGCCATTCTCAATGCAAGAATTAAACCAAGCTCTTTCTCAGGTGAAATTCACAGCACCAGGTCCAGACGGCATCTGCTACAAAATTCTACGAAATATTCCATTTATTGGATTATATGCCCTTTTGGAAACCCTTAATAAAGCATTTGAATCAGGAGAATACCCCAGTAGCTGGAATCAATCAATTATCATTCCTGTTCAAAAAAAAGATAAAGACAAAACTCTCCCTACTAGTTCCAGAACAATAGCCCTAACCAGCTGTATCTGCAAACTATTCGAACGAATGATTAACAAACGGCTCTCATGGTTCCTTGAAAAAAATAAACTTTTATCAGAATATCAATGTGGCTTCATTGCCATGACAATGGACCACATTGTTCGACTGGAAAATGAAATTTTAAATGCATTTATTAAGAAGGAATCAGTTATAGCTGTTTCATTCGACATTGAGAAAGCATACGATACAGTATGGCGCCGGACTATTGTGTCGAAATTGCTTGAATGGAATATCCAGGGAAATGTTTTTAATTTCATAGAACATTTCCTTACGAATAGGACATTCAGAGTTAAAGTTGGGGGACAGCTATCAGACTCATTTATCCAAGAAAATGGAGTTCCTCAAGGTTGCGTCCTGAGCACAACCCTATTCAAGATCGCAATAGACACCATCCGCGAGTGTATCACACCTGAAGTAAGGTATAGCCTGTATTCTTATTTACAGCAAGGGAAATGACTTAATGCGAATCCAAGACAATATCCAAGAAGTAATATGCAATATAGAAAATTGGAGCTCACAAAATGGTCTTAAATTTTCATATGAAAAAACACAATGTGTAATTTTCACTAAGAAAAGACTAGTTCCACAAATGGAACTGACGATCCATTCCAAAAGGATTCACACTTCCAATACATTAAGATTTTTAGGAATTTATTTTGATTCAAGGCTTACATGGGTACCCCGCTTGAAAAGAGTCCTTGAAAAATGTAAAAAGTCTTTACATTTCTTAAGGATCCTTAGAAATACCCAGTGGGGAGCTGACAGAAGCTTAATGCTAACCTTCTACCGAGTGTACACCAGGTCCATACTGGATTACGGAAGTATAGTGTACTCATCTGCCAGACCCAGTACCCTGAAGATGCTAGATCCCGTGCATAACACTGGGCTCCGTCTTGCCACGGGAGCCTTCAGATCAAGCCCAGCAATCAGTATGTATGCTGAATCGGGAGAACATCCATTGGAGTATAGACGTATGTTAAATTGTATAAAGTTCACACTAAAATCTAAATTTTTAAACTAATTTTTTGCACACCAAACACCACCGACGACATCATATTTGAAAAATATCACTTGAACCCTAAAAGGCAAAGACCACTTTACATACGTTTCATGAACTACACAGACAGGACAAATATAGCGGAAACGCCTGTTCTCAGGCAAGAATCCTGGTACAACATGACTGACAACAAGCTTCGAGAAATCAAGCACACTGTACAGGAATGGTCATCCAGTAACAGGCCAAACAGACGGGAACAAGTTATATTATGCCGTCTCAGGATTGGCCCCACTCGGTTGACTCACTCGTACATTATGTCAAGACAGGACAGACCCACTTGTACCTACTGCAATACAGAATTATCAATAAAACACATTCTAACAGACTGTACACTCAGGAAAAATCTTCAACTACCGTACAATCTGACAGAATTACTTTCTGATGGCAGCCAGTACATTGAAAAAGTGATGAAATACCTAATAGACACACAACTATACAATGATATTTAATAAAGAAAAGATAATCAAAGCCACTTTGTGATGTTGATTCGGCATCATTGACCTGACAAATAACAAAGAACATACTAATAATTATATCAACTACATTATTACCTCTACAGACAACTAATCTAATAATGTAATATCATATTATTGCATAAGTTGGATCACCAATATGATGTAAAACTAGAATAAAATAAAATAATTAATGTTTTAAACGTGCCTAAATGCTGAAGAATCTTCTTGGTCGTATGCCATCTTTTTTTCTTATAAATCGATCAAAGTCATTTTCAAACTGATTTACATTTATTAAATTATAAATGATTTAATAATGATTTCAGGGTCTTCCTGTGGTCTAGTTTCTAATGCGGGAGATGGTGGGTTCGAGTCCCACTGGCGGCAGGAATTTTCTCATCTCACGGCTCATTGAGAAAATTCCTCACTGCACCAGGGATGTCGGCGCTAATGACCCAGAAGTCGACGCTCCGTAAAAAAAAATAATGATTTCGAGTAAATACGATAGCTTAATAATGTTATTTATTAAATAAATAAATAACATTTTTAAGCTATCGTAATTACTTTTAAATCATTTTTAAAACATTTTAGTGATTTTATTTTCTTTGGTACACTCAAAACTATTAATTATAACATTAGACTTTATCCTAAATCGAGTTTTTGTGCTTTGATTGTTGTAAATGATTTTGCTTCCTAACATGGGAGGTTAGTTTTTCTTTTTCCACATCCTCCATGATACAGTTTTGAGCTGAGAAGTCCAATTTGTGCTGTCTTTACCAGTCCTTGTGGTACCTCTACTTTAATCATTTCAATATATGGAAAACATAAATAGAATAATGTAGGAATTAAGATAATTTATCCTAGATCGTTGTCCAGCTGTAAATTACAAATCCCTCCACTCTGTTAGAAATGTTTTCCTGTATTAGAGTGTGGATATCAGAAATTAAATGAACTATTAAATTCAATAAGGGGAGTGTCTAGGAGTAGATACAGTATAGGTATCAAATTCCTCAATCTGCAGCACACGATGTGGTTTTTGTGATAGGACTATCTGCAGTACCCCCTTCCTTTGTATACTAATATATATGCCAATCATGATAAACCCTTCAGCGTGTGCCTGAAACTTGAGCCCAAGATGCCTGCATCCACCTAACCATCGGAGTGCTGTAAGAAGACTAAACTCCTCTCTCCAGAACATATGAGCTATTTTAAACGAATAAAAGTTCAAAGCCACTGAGACATTACTTTGCCAATATAAAAAATTTATCTCATTTATGGTATTGTGTTATTTTTATTTTAGGTGCTAAAGTGCTTGATGCATTCAACCCAGCTGCGGCTGAACTCTTTGGCCACCTTGTTATAAAAAGTAAGTCTGCTGAGCTAACAACATATTTACTTCTTAGTTTGTTTTTTTTTTTTCACTGCTATTGGGATAGTTTATCACAACCCATTATTATTAAAAAATGTATTACAAATATCCCATTCTATAATTCAACAAATGTGATTATTGTATCTGTAAACCAAGCCGACATCCAGGGTGCAGCGAGGAATTTTCCCAACAAGCCGTGAGATGAGAAAATTCCTGCTGCCGGTGGGAATCGAACCACCATCTCCCGCACATGAAACTAAGGCGTTAGTCACTAGAATACGGGGAGACTCTTAAAGTACTAATATTGCTATTAAAAATTGGGGATTGGTGGTATAAGTGCTAATTTAGGGTTGTATGTATTTTTTAATGTGGATACAGTAAGAAATAATTTTAAAAAATGTGTACAAAAAATTAAAAAAATGTTTTTGGGTGGACTCCCCTTATCACTAAGGGGTTTGAAAAATAGTTTATGTCCTATTCTCAGACCTACAGAATACAATTTTTTTTTGTTATAAAAATCAATGAAGCCATTGTGGAAGAGTTTTGTTACAAACACTGTAACACAAGAATTTTATATTTTATATATATAAATATCCCAAGCAAGCACTTGCTTAAGATCACCTGAAAAGATTTTTTCTTCTGGTGTCTTCATTCATGGGTTGAATTCGGCCTCCCTGACCGTCCCTAGCCCAACCCAGCCTTTAATAAATTTATGAATGGGTACCTTGGGTGCTTATGACTCTAGTAGTCGAAGCAGCCAAGGGGAAAATTAGGCGGCCGGAGCATAGTACTGACCACACTATCTCCCTAGTGTGCCGTATGGTCATGAATCAGATACCTCTTTAGTATCTGCCCCTCTGGGACCTTGTGGCCTGTTACGGGACTGATTTTTTTTTTTTTTTTTTATGGGGCTAATGACTCTAGCAGTCGAAGCAACAAGGGGAAAATCAGGCGGCTGGAGCATAGTATTGACCACACTATCTCCCTAGTGTGTCGTATGGTCATAAATCAGATACCTCTACAGTATCTGCCCCTCAGGCCTTGGCCTGTTACGGGACTGATTTTTTTTTCTCTGATATATAAATATATTTAAAACCATAAATTATTAATGTGTTTTTTCCTAAATGAGCAGGCAAAGAATCTTTTGATCTGTTGACGGAGGCAGAGGTTGCTGGAATCCTTGAGTCGTGCACAGATGAGCCATTCAGAGCTACAAAGGAGCGAGTAAAACAACTTTACTCGTAGAGGATGCTTCAAGAAATTAAATGTTATTATCAAATGTATTTATATTAATAAATAGTTATTTTTAACATTATACATACAAGATGTTATTATATTTATTTCAAATTCCTTTATCATTATCTTTGTCACCTTGTTAAAAATATAAAAAATATCAGGACCTTGGAAGAGAAAGGGCAAATCTGAAAAATCGACTTTTCTTTTATTATATTTTCTGAGTCAGAAAGATGTAGGTAACACGACGCTTCGCCTTGTTTCTTTGGTTCGCATCTAGTTTTCTCACAGTTTCAAGTTAAAGTGAATAGCACCATCATTTATGAAAAATTCAATGTCCGATTTCAAGGGAGAATCCCAGGTCAGATACTCCCCTCCTAGCATTTTGTTACCCACAAATCACTCGTATAAATTATAAGTAAAACATTTAATTCCCATTGCATGATTTTTCAATCAGATTTTAGAATGAGCATTCCATAGAGTAAACATTCACCCTTGCTATCCTGAAGCACTTTCAGAACTTTGACTTCAATTTCCCAGCACCCGGATTTCGAAAATTGTGCTTTCTCTTCCATTGTCCTGATATATTACCATTAATTTATATATAGGAACTCAATATAATAGAATAATATCCGTTTACAAAATTATAATGAGATTTCTAAATCTTCAACCTTCTGAGAAAATGTGTACATTCTCATGGTCCCTAGGTAAGTCGTGCATGCATATGGAATATACATGTCCTCGCAGTCGCTCGGAAAATGAAGAATGCCATATGGAAAGTCCAAGACCTTGCAGTCCTTCAGAAAGTGAAGCATGTCACCTGGATAGTCCAAGTCCTTCAGTAAGTCATGCATGCCATAAGTAATGTCCAAGTTCTCCCTGCCCTTGTACTCCCTCAGTAAGTCACACATGCAGTCCCTTATTATGTGTTTGATAGAAAATGGTACAAAAAATAGAACTGTGTCAACACACCTTCACACCTAATAAATAAAATCACATTTTTTTTTATTAGTTAATAATACTATGATTTGTAAATAAATAATTATCGATAAATAATAAATAAGCAATTATTTAATTCTAAATTATATAATTATTCATTCTCTGAATTTTGCTTTGACAAATGCGGGTAGAGGCATAATATACAATAGAATGTTTCCTAAAGAGAAAATAGCAGGGAATGCAAGAGTAAAGATGAGATTGTAATCAACATCCCAGGCATGAGATGGCCGATGTGCAAAATGAGAATGGTTTTCTGTATATTTACAGCCAAACGCAGTAGCAGTACAATTGATTGCAGGTTCTCCGAAGAGTCTGTAGCTGAGCGCTGCTGTAGCGTAATGCGGTTGAGAACCATAACTCATGTAGAGCAACCATTCGGGCATGCTGTCCGTTGACCTTTAACAATTCATTCTAAATTAGTACACTATATTTAAATCAATTACTTTTGTTTGAATATTTCTTAAGTGACTAGTTGACACACCAAAAGATGGATTTCAATCAGAACCTTTTAGTGTTAGTGTATGTTTAGAAACCCATTTGAGGTTGACAAAAATAGTTAATCATACAGTATTTCATAAATTATTAGTACCAAAGACAACAATACTTAAAATACAATGTTTGTAGAAGATGATAAACATCTTTAACCCTTTCTCTACTATAGACTTCTCCAGCAGTTGGGACCTGTGTACTGTTGACTTGTGTACAAGTTGGAGGAAGATAGGACCCACGTAACGTTGACTTTTCCAGCATTCGAGAGCTCCTCGAATCTCTCAAATTCTTTCTTTTCATTTTCTCTACTTTATAAGAATGGAAGACAGCCCTCATGCAGCTCAGACTCTCAAGGGATTCCGAGTTGAAGCTTTATCTTAAAGACACCTCTTACAGGATAGGCACCGGACTAGATTGCACTATATCCAACCCCGAGACACTTGTTCATTTTCTCCTAGAATGTCCAATCTACAGATCTGCCCACACTACGTACTTTCCACATATGCATCCAGAAGTTGATGAAGAAAATCTAACATTGATTCTTTCACCTTTGAATAAGGACTCAATTTTCAGGCTCTTCCGCTTCACCATGGAAGCCCTAATGATGAGATCAGTTGTGCTTTTTGAATAGTAGCGAGTAATTTGTACTTTAATAAATTCATCTAATTTACTGTTTTTATTATTATAATTAAGATTTAAATGATGAATATTTATTATGATCAACTGAGGAATGTTTTTTTATTATTGTTATCGGGGTGGGATTTCTCCGTTTTGAGTGTTCAATTTTCTTCGGGGGATTTACATCCATCCGAAATAAATAATTATGTACATACGTGTACATATATATGTTGGATATTTAAGAAGTATCGGACAGCTCTCACTTCATCCAGTAGAGCAGAGTGCTGTTTCTAGTCCGCTTTTGGTGGTCAGGTAATACTCTCGCATGAGTGCACTATGCATGTATCCAGTCTATTGCATGCATTTTTTGTGTATTTCCTGGCCACTTACTGACAAAAGCGGGAGAAGGATCACTCTCCTCCAAGCTGAAATCAGTGCTTGATCGTATACTTCTTAAATATCCTTAATCTTACGGGCTAGAATGGCATCGGAACACCTGCTTCTGATGTCAAGGTCTCACAAATTATTCCCTCTGGAGCAGACCTCACTCCAGATTTGTGCTAGCCTAGTACTGACTTTTGTTTCTCTATTTTGTGTGGGTAGTGCATTTTATACATACTGCCAGGTCTATCTCCCAGGGAAGGTGATCCTGGGGTGCGTACTGTAGGTGACCTTATGTCAGTGTAAGTGCTTAGTGTACTGTGTGTGTTATGTGTGCAGTGTCCTGTACTTGGAAAGGGGGTTCGTATAGCCCCAAGCAACTGCGCTTTCAGTTGCTCCCTGCCTTATTATTATTTTTCTTTGTAACCAGACCCCTATAACTTTTTTAAACAAAATACAAAATTTTATCTATCTTTCTACTTTATGGCATTACCGTAACATGCTTTTAGTATTACTAGAAGATTACTAGAGTATTTTGAATGACGCTTTTGGTCATGTGAGCTATTCAGGCAAATAACAACCTGTTGCCCTCTCAGCCCATTTACCCGGTCAACCTTCGTCAAATTACCGTTAGTTTTTATACCTCTGTACCATGCGCCTCTGCGTATGAACAAGCTCTATTTCTTTTACAAATATTAAGAGGAATCAGAGGCATTAATTCAAGACTTGGATCAGTTTTATATTATTTCGATTAAAGGAAAATCAAATGGGAGAAAAATATGAAACTGAAAAATTTCTGAATAAGAATAATGTAATAAACCTGAGAATTCCTGAGGACAGAATGATGTAAATAGTTGTTAAATACAACGAAGCACAGACCGCAGTGATGCTAGACTTGACAACCATCAGTAAAGCCATCACTTGATGTTCTGCCAGTAGATAGCAGCCGAAGAGTACACCAAACCAAATCCCCCAATCTTCTAGCAGGCTTAGTCCAGTCACCCTAAATACATGCAATAACCATTAGAGTTATTAGAGACCCTAGCAGACGATGTACCAAAAAATACAAAAAATAAATACCATTAGAAAAACAATTAAACATAGAAAATTATTTATATCGCCACCAATTCACAATAACGTTTAGGCTTTCACACCATTTTCAAATTGTAGAAGAAAAATAAATAAAGTGCTAACTTCATCGTAAACCCTCTATTCCATCATTTATATTATATTAACATAAAACCCTATTTAAATTTTTGTATATAATTTAAAACTTATTTGAACTTAAAACCAGTAGCCTCCTTATTAAACACTGTATTCTAGAATTCTGGCCTAGAATACATTAATTTTCTTCTAGAATTTGAAAATGGCCTGAAGGCCGAAATGTTATTGTGAATTGGTGGTGATATAAATAAATGACATATTTATGGTCTGAGGTGTCGATCATTAAAATGTGATTTAATTACACTTTACCTCAGAATTTTCTTTTTGGAGAAAAGAAGGATATAAAAAGACAATAGAAAATGTAGCAAATGCTTATTTTCACATTCCTTCTTTTTATGAAATAAAAATAATATTATACTAAAACAAAATAAACATAATTCTAAAATTTAAAATATATATATATATATATATATATATATATATATATATATATTGTAATGATATATTACATTCACGAAAATATTTTTAAATTCAAATAACCATCAATATTTTGAAAAGCCCGCGCAAATCACAAACCATATATACAAATAACATCGTATTATATACGATCAAAATTAATAATATTTTTGGACAATACTGGTACACAATATATCCATATTAAATTTACATTCAGATAACAATAAATTAATTATTTGAAAAAAAAAAAAATAAATAAAATAATTATTTGAAGTTATGAAAAACATAATTATTATCTTTATATATGAACGAACATAATGCGGAAGTTAAGAAACAAGGATGCAAAGTTTTCCCTCTAGCAAAGCGTCAGTTGAGTCCCAGCAGCCCGCTCGAACGGAGCGTCTCTCTATTCTCAGCGTTGGTCGCGTGCGGAGCTTGAGTCCATTAATTACTGAAGCGCAGTGTATTGAAGCCTTATTGGAAGCAAATTAATTTAGAGGCACGAGACCTGGCAATAAAGCGTATCACATTGAAGAAGGAATTACTGAAGCGCAGTGTATTGAAGACTTATTGGAAGCAAATTAATTTAGAGGTAAAATTTATTTTTTTGTAATTGTTAATTCTTTTATTGTCATTTGTATTGTTTTTAATATTGATGTTTGTATCTCAGAATTGTCTGGAAATAAATATTATATCGTTCATTCACTCGGAACTTTAATCCCTGAGATTAAGTCAAATTCATATAATAAAACTTACTCAAGTAATTAAAATTTTTTTTTATTTCTTTTTATAAAAATTAATCTTAACAATATATTTATTTATTATTATTATTATATAAAACAGCGTGTCTACTACTTTTGCGAAAACCAATTTCAGGACTTTTTCATGACTTGAAATGCAAATTTCATACCCATTAAAAAGAAAATAATTTCAAAGAAAAAAAAATCCTTAACTATTAATTGAAAATTTTTTGTAACATTACTGTGATATCTATAAACTTACAAAGTGAAATTAATTTGAAAAGTGAAGAAATGATTATACTAAAAATGTTAGAATGACAATGGAATTAGCAGCCTCAAAAATATTGAACAATGGTAGCGGAATTCAAAATTTCTAAAAATATTACTAACTAAATATTTATTGTCAATATAAATAATTTAGTCAATTAATGTGTAAAGAATTTCAATATTTAAGTCTGCATGTTTGTAAATAATTGATAATTTATGCGTAAATGCCACAATAAAGGAATCTAACAGAGGAGGAAGGTGGGGAGACAGATAGAATTGTGTGGCCATATGAAAACAACAACAATCAGAAATATGTGGAAGTCGTTAGACTCCAGCAAAACTGAAATTTTGTGACATGGTTTCAAAAGTCATGGCTTCCTCATGATTTTTGTGTCCTATTTTCAATTTTGTGCAGTAGACACCCTGTATGCCTGCTTAATTTTACTTTCATATGACACAAAATTCAATTTATTGAGTAAACTTTCGTCTAAGTTTATTAATGTTGTATTTACAAGAACACTCCTTACTGGAAAATAATTCGTGAGCCCGCAGCAACAGCAAGAGCAGAAAATGGTAGGGAGAACAGCGAAGAACAGAGAAGGAAAAGAGGTCCGCTGTATAAATCTTCCTGTGCCTCCTGATAATATCTTGTTCTGAATGTTTCAACTAAAATAAATCAAGAGAAATTTCAACAACAATTATTTTCAGCCCCGTCAGAATTAGCCTCAAGAGTAAAGGAAAATCTGTCATGCACGCACACACATATATCTATATAAATAGATACATTGGAGTCTCACTTATACGAATGTGAGGGGGAACGGAAAATGTTTCGTGTAAGTGAATATTTTGTAGAACTGAATAGTACTATGTTTTGTGGCTATTTTAAAATAAAATCAATTCTTCATAAAAAGTCACAATTTTATTGTTTTTACATATTTTGTTGTTAGATAACGTTGTGCATTATTATATTTTCAAGTGTAATATCACAAATTTCTCCTCGATTCCTTTCCTCTTACCAATAACAGACGCGAGAGTTGACTTAGGTGATTTCAACCGTTTAGCTATGTCTATTTTTGTTTCTTTGGGATTGTCATCAACTTCTTTTAGTATTTTTATTGTGTCTTCAAGCGAATGTATTGTTCTTGTTTGTTTACTCATTTCAAAAAATGAAAGGACAATAGAACAAGGCTACTAGGACGACTACTGTATAGAGAACTGAAAAACGAGAGAATGGAGGGGAGATGAATCACTGGCAGTGCCGTGTTATTAGTGCGGAAACAAAGGAAATCACACAAGAGAGAATGCATAGAACACGGCTGGACTACTAGAATAACAAGGATGAACTGAGATGAGCGAGAGAGACAGAGACTGAGACTGGGGGTAAGTCACTGGTAAGTCTGTAAACGTTTGGTGGAAAAGCTCTTGTCTCTTCTTATAACTGAATAGTATTTACACCAGGGGAACAAATTAGCTTTCGTACAAGTGAATATTGCATATAACTGAATATCGCATAAATGAATAATTTATTACACAGGATTAAATGGAGTTCTGCCGGGGAACCAAAAATTCTTCGTATAACTGAATGTTTCGTATCAGTGAGACTCCACTGTATATACACGCACATTTCTTAGGTAGATAAAATATCAATTCATCCACACCCAGATGTTTCATAAGGAGTGGACAACTTACAAGTATATGCTGTTGATATGGCAGCCATGAGGTAGGCTCCATGCATGCTAAAGAGTATCAGACCGTAATAATTCACTCCAGCATGATCTCTTCTCTAGAAAAAAAATATAACAAACACATTTAGGAAAAATAAAGCAACCTCCTTTCCTTTCCTTCCATCATTCTCTAGAATATGGAAAATATTCGCTTGGAGTCGTTCTGTTTTGCATCTCCTGGGTGAAATAATTGAGTGAATACAAAATATTTAGATAGATAGATAGATATGGAGTTTGGCGCTCTACTACTAGGTTATTTACGCCTTCCAATATATTGGTTCGAAAAGGTTTGGGTTCTTTTATAAATGTTTGATTTAGGTATTTAATTAAATTTTGAGACGTCTGTGAGTTAGTGGAATAGGTGTAGTTCTTTGCCTGTGTGTAATGGTTTTATGCTTGGTTTAGTTACAGATTATATAATTTATTAGTTAAAGACCATTACAATCATTATCTTAAAATCCAATATGGCAATTATAATTTAAACCAAGATTATTATAATTTAAACTAAGACTATATAATTTAAACTAAGACTATGGCAATTATAATTTAAATTAAGAGAATTATAATAAAGTTAGACTAATTACGATCTTTTTGTAAACTTAAGATGTGATTTTAATATATTTTTTCTTTCCTTTTTTTTTTTTCTTTTTGTTTAATAATTTTTTTTAATGTTATTTTTTTTTAAATTTATTTATTTTTATTCTTATTTTTTATTTAATCCTTTTTTTATTTTATATTTATTTATTTATTTTTTTTCATATATTTTGCAGGAGGTTTGCATACAAAATATTTAGAAGAAGTTTAAGTAATCCCTCATATTCAACCGGGAGACATGAAGCAGTTTTCCATCGTCTAATAATAATTGAAAGAATATGAGATAAATCTTCTCATAAATAGAATAAAATTTACATTTGAAGGAAACTATCTAGCATTAACAACTAATTTGTTTTACAATTTTCAGTTAAAATTGAGGTTTGCAATCCATATGATACATCTTCCCCACATCACCTAATATGTTTTCAAGATTATGAGTTTCTCTGATATTTCTAGAATTTCAGCAAAAAGGTTAAAAACAAGTCCGACTCGCAGGAGTTGTGTCATCTTAGCGAGGTTCTGTTCATATCCGTAAGGCCTTTAGCAAAGGAATAGAAGCAAGTTAAGGAAGTATAGCGCCACAACAGGAAACTGACAATATCCTAAGCGGAACTGACTCCCCTGTCTTCTCAACTTTTTCTCTAGAAAAACACTATTACCAATAAGTTTATCATTTTCTAGCCTTCTTTTACTAAAATACTAGCTTTTGTGATGAATGGAATTTAGAACAAAAAACAACCAATTAAAAAGTGGGTTAAACAAACACAAAAACTTGTTCAAAAGAACAAAACTAACACTTTTGAAGTATTAAGCACTTATTTCTCGGATTGACATCGCCCCATCAAAAATTGATTCAGTACCTTTTTTTGTAGAGAATTTAGTAAGCTTTCGAATGGTCGCCTTCTACATACCACAATTTCCCAACCGTTTTGGATTTTTTTTTTTTTTTTTTTTTTTTTTACGGCTTATCGACAACTTGGCCATTAGCGCCAAACATTTTGGAGATATTTACAAAAATATATGAAGATCCCAAATAACATATTTTTAACATAATAACATTTTTTTTTTTTTTTCGAATAGTTCCTGAACTCTAAATGTAACCATAATTTAAATATCTTAGTTTAGATAAATTTCAAATATGTAGAATCCCACGATTATAAGTACCCAAACCGAAAATGATTTACAAGCAACTTTTTTTTTCCACTTTTCTTGAAAACAGTTACACATATCGCCATAAAAATGGTTTCATTCGTTTTCCTATGTCAAGGAAACTATAAAACGAGTACCTGCAGACATGTAATTTTCTCATATTTCTGTAAGAAATAGAAATTACTCTGACAACCAAATTTTCAACATAATTTGGAGGAAGTCACTTAATAATTGTACAAACATTATACCTGAGCATTGAAGAACACTATAAATAGCAGCAAAGCATAGACTGGAAACAACGCAAGCCTCAAGAACATATGAGTCAATCCAAAAGTTGTCAGGTTGAATGTTGACGCAAAAAAACGCCTACAACCAATTACAAAGTGATAGGAATTAAATTAGGAATGAAAAATATTATTAATTAAGCGGATAAGGTGATAATAGAACTTACTGATAGAGCGTGACGAATACTTGCATCCCTGAAGGGCGACTTCCTTGAAGAACAGCTTTCAGAGGCTGTGCAACGCCTGGACTCGTCATGTACGATACTCCATCGCTTTTAAATTTTTCTACTAAATCCAGTATTTGTGCATTTGACTCGAGGAATCTTTCACGACTTCTGCGATCAACAGTTGACAGACAGACTGAAAACAGTTTACGCATTTTTATAAAAGAAGATAAAAGTCTAATTAAAAATTGTGACATAAAGTCATTATGAAACAATCATAGGTCTGTGACCAAAAAAAAGTGAGATTTTTCCCATAATGTTTGCATGCTGAAGCCCCAAAAAAAAAATCTCAAAAATTTCATCAAATATAGTTGTTTAACAAAACTATATTTTTGAATATTTATCGCTTGTGATGTTATTCAACATTAAACCTCAAATTCGGTCAATTTGTCCCCCTGCTAGTTTGTCAATCTTATGAATTTCAACAGCCCAGGAATCATTCAGCATTCATGTTTCCCTGTCAGATAGATATGCAGACGACTTCATAAAAAGAGATTTTTTCAAAACAAATTGGTATGATGAAACATTAAATGTAAAGTTTTACTTACGGTAATACATAAGAGGGTTTTCAACAGCTGGACATGGGAAACCGATAGAAGTAAAATAATCCAACATGAGCCTAGTCGGACCAGAATAGAGAATATCTCCAAGGCATAAGAATGCCGCTCGATCTAAGAAAGGGAAAACGTCGGAGCGTGGCTTCTCCATTGTTAACATGACTGCACGTCCTCTTTTCCTGAAAATCAAAACAAACTAGATTTCATAAATTTCATTGGAGTAATCAACAATTAATTGGTATTTATCCCACAGGCTTTGATTGC
Source organism: Gonocerus acuteangulatus (assembly GCA_946811695.1). Classification (NCBI taxonomy): domain Eukaryota; kingdom Metazoa; phylum Arthropoda; class Insecta; order Hemiptera; family Coreidae; genus Gonocerus; species Gonocerus acuteangulatus. The sequence continues at coordinate 79,017,768 of OX328128.1, forward strand.
ATAGTTTAAATAGATAACCGATCAATAAATTCAAATTATTTGTAACTTGAGCTGCTGTTGCAGACCCTAACATCTTAAGGATCCTGATGAATAATTACTATAAGGCTCAAATAACAAATAATTTGAACTTATTCATACGCTATCTATTTAAACTATGCAATCATTAAAAGTTCGGGGACTAAGAAAATGTTTAACCAACAAAGGATCAGAAAAAAAATGGAGAGACAATGATATTGAAGGATACTGGTGCTACCTACAGAATCCACTACTCGCACTTGACATTAGCATCTCTAAGTCTTAGTGGTCTCTGTCTTTATTTCTTGAACTTTCTATGCGGTCCTATGCCGAGCAGGGACCAGCATAAACACCGGCCACCATTAGACCGAGTCCTTTTGTTTACCTCAAGCCCTAGTGGTCCGTGCAGCAGTCTACGGAATCCCACATTTTGTTTTAGTTGCCATAAAAATAAGTATTTTAATTCAAAATTTCATTTTTAATAACAAGAAAAATAATTCAAACAAATATTCGGATATATATGTTGAAAGTTAGCTATACTTTTCAAGGGAATGATACTTTCCCAATGTAATAAGATGGATTCCTTTTCATGTAATTCTCACAAAATCTTTAATATATCTTCGCACTCCATTTCAAAATACACTAGTTGATATTTGTACAATAAAACGGTAGAAGAATAGGAAAGCTGAAGACAAAACAACAGCCGAAATCGTAGGGATGACGAGCACAAAATACTAGAGGTCATTTCTAGACTCTGTTATTCACACGGAGCCTATCTCTTTTCGAGACGATTCCTTCCTCTTTGGAATTAAAATAAACAGCTGATTGTCTAGAATGGCAGGCTGTATTAAAAATATAAGGCAAAGGACTAGAGGGGGGAGGGGGAATTCTATGCTGAGCAGGGACCGGCATAGGACGTCTAGCATTAACTATGCTTGCCGGTCCCAGCTCAGGTTAGGACCAATATGACAGGCAGTGGATACATCAACAAGACTAGGTTCACAACATGTTTACGCCGGTTCCTGCTCAGCATAGGACCACTAAGAGTTAAAGGGCTTACAAATAAGTATAGGATATTTTTATTTATGTAATAAAGAATACCTGCTCTCTTACCTTGCGTAAGAAGAAAGTATGGATACGACGAGATATGTAGACAAGGGGTCTAATTCGGCTGTGGGTTCATCCAGGAGAAGCAGCACTGTAGAGGAAAAATGGAATATTTAAATTTGCATACATACTTAAGAGCTAAACAGGATTAACTGTTCATATTGCAGGAAATAAACCAATTCACACATATTTATCTATAACATTCAATATTTATAACTTTTACACATTCTTCAAAAATTTGTTGTTGTGTATATGTGATATAGATATGCGGCTCTAGGGAGCAAGTGTTGTTCACTTATAGATATGTGGCTAAAAATCCTCTCAAGAGACAGTTTTGAAAATATGAACACTCTAAAGAGACAGTTTTGAAGTTATCAGCACTCTAAGGAGACAGTTTTGAAGTCATCAACAATCTAAAGAGACAGTTTTGATGTTTTCAACGCTCTAATGAGGTATTCAAATATTATTTACTGTCTAGAAGAAAATTAGTCTGATATTAGTTTGGATTGAAATAAATGCTGTACTCCTTCACCAGTAACCGTCACCATTCCCAGAATATAATTATTTAACCTGGTTCTCTAATCAGTTGGACTCCAATTATTAAGCGCCTGTACTGACTTTTACTCAGCGAAGAAACGCTGTAATGAGCTACTTGATTCAAAGCTAAATCACTCAGCATTTGCCGTACCCTCGTGCTGCATGTATATCTGGAAACCTAGATACAAATATCCTCCACATTTTCATCATTGAAATACACAAAAAGTGAACAAATAAGAAATTCGTAAATAAACAATATAAGCATTATAGAAGGAAAGAGAAATGGGAGGAGAGAAGTCTAAAAAAAGTGTTTGAATGTCAAATGAAGCTATGTTTGAAACAATTTAATTAATTCTAGGCAGAAAAAGGAGAAGGTCCTTAGTACAAAAATCAAAACAAATAAGTTTTCTCATTTTTTATTTTTATTTTTTTTTTATTGCATAAATAAGACAAAATTTGTTTACTTTAATATCATTAATTATATTAACTCTTTTATTGGAATATACCTATTTGATTAGTAAGGTGGTATTTTGCTAACTGAAAAATCATTTTTCATTATTTCAACATATTTTCCAGCTGTTATATACAATGAAAAAATTCAAGAATTGTACGGAAGTAGAAATTTTAATGTGCAAGGCCTGAAGTTCGGTACAAGAGGGATGATACCAAAAGCCACTTACGACTTCTTTGAAATACTTGAACTTTACACGAACCGCCAAGCTATCCTCGCGGTATCAATTCTTATTGATTCCCTCGGGATTCACAGCAATCACATTTAAGGGAGCTGAAAAGCTGCTAAACATTTTTTCGGAGACCATTGTGTTTTAAAAACCATGTGACAAATTTAATGAGGTCAAAATTGCTCTACCCGGAAAATGTATTTTAAAAATATTCAGGTTTAAAGATAAAAATACTATTTTTTTTTTTTTTTTTTTTTTTTTTTTTTTTTTTTTTTTTTTTTTTAATTTTTCTCCTTATTATAAAATAAATAAGCAAACATCCCAAAATTAATCAAATGAATTTTCAAAAGAATGATTATCAGGCTGTGCATATAGTAACGTAATTTATAACCTTTATTTACTACGAATAAATCTTTTATTTCTTCAATGATAAATCTTTTTTTTTTTTTCATAAAACAGTTTCAAAATGTAAATGTTATGTTAGAAAAAAAGGTAATACTGAAGTTTAGCGTCCTCCAAACCGATTATTTTCACATTTTCCACTATAACAAATTTTGATGCACTAAACACGAATACGTTAAAAAAAAACAAAAAAAAAAAAAAAAAAAAAAAAACACGCTTTCAACTAGGAAGGAAGTTATTAAGCACTAAAGTTCACTTTTATGAAGGTTATAAAAGCTGGCATAAACAAGGTATTTGTAAACATGCACATGTGCAGGTATGGAGAAGTCCTTAATAAAGAAGTCTAATTGAAATTTGAAGGAGAAGAAGGCTAAGAAGAATGTCTAAGACGACTTTTGAGCAGACTTGCTATGCGTTTCCGCTCGCTCAAGAAGATATCAAGACTCTAGTCAATCCAACTCGCTAAAATTAATAGAATTCTATTCATTTTAGCGGAAACGCATAGCACGTCTGCCCATAAGCAACAGGTTACGACGGGTGAGGAGGCCCTTAAAATTTACAATTAAATATGCGCATGTTTACAAATACGTTGATAACGCCAGCTTTAATAACCTCCATAACAGTGAACTTTTTTTTTTTTCTTTTTTTAACATATTCGTGTTTAGTGCATCAAAATTTGTTATAGTGGAAAATATGAAAATAATTGGTTTGGAGAACTTCAATATTACAACAAAAAAAAATATTAGTAGTAAAAAAAACTAGGATTGAAAGTTCCCTGTACAATTTAAATTATCATTGGGATCTGTCATGGGCTTTGGCGGTATTGTTTCTTTTGCATTTCAGCAGATTTATTAAGATCATCAGCTCTTTTTCTTCCTCCCTGGAATGTTGGGAAGGAAGAAGAAATGCAAAAGATAAATCATTGAGCAAGGACCATACCTTCCTTAATGGACGCAGAAGCCGAAAAGGAAAGACATTGAACAAATCCAGATAGGAACTAAAAAATTAATACGAAGACAAGGTATAGTTGGGATTCGGCTAAGGAATCCCAACTATACCTTGTCTTCGTATCTCTGCAACGGCTAACTATCTCCATCTTCACTATAAAAAATTACATGTAATTTAATGAGAGTAAATACAGTAAAAAATAGTATATACCTTTTCTCCAGAGCTAAGATTTGCAGCATAGTGCAACGTTTGTTGCGTAGATAAGGATGGGATGAGATCCGTCCTGTGAGTTACATATCCACAAGCTTGCTGGAACCAGCTGAGTGTTAAAGGTGTTCCATCAAATAGAATCTGCCCTCTAGTCGCTCCATGAGCTCTTCTAGATATCACATCTAATAATGTACGTTTTCCACTACCTTTAACAACAAATTAAAGGCAAACCATATTATTATGCAAATTATATATTTTAGTATATATAATATATTACTCATAGATTTAAGTTTTAATCGATAACTTATACTTAATAAATTATCTATAAAAACTGAAATTAAGAAATGAAGGATGGGTCATTCCAAGTCAAATCAACACACTTTTCGGATTTAATGTCTCAGATGATGAATGATTGAATATCATCCATGATATTCAATCATTAGAATTTAAAAAAATAAAACGTTTGTATTCACAGTAAAAATCACACTGGAAGAAATTAAAACTATAACAAAATACCTTTAGATCCTAATACAGCAAAAACTTCTCCAGCCTTGACATCTAGAGAAATATCTTTAAGAATGAGCCCAGTTTCCACTGTTCCGAAAACCCTTTGAATCCACGAGCTTGGCTCAACCTAAAAGAAAATATTTGACTATAAACTCAAATTTAAAACCTCAACCAGGAGTTATAAACAAAGCATACCTGGCCTGAATGAAAAATATTCCTCAGTTCCAAAACTGTATCACTCCCAACCATTTTAATGTTTTATTTGCCTTAAAAGGAATGTAACATAACTAATAGTTATCAATCAATGAACATATCTTTGTTAGCTAAAAGTTAGACGACCATGGATTTTAAATGTCAAATCTATGAATCAACAAATGACACAAATACATTCATATCGATGCTATTGAAAAATGTCACATATCGATATGTATAGCATTGAAAACATCAAAATAACCAGTGCAAACGAATTACTGGAACTTTCAAGTGGACATTGGTAGGAAATGGTTTGTTAAAAAAGAGAAAATGTGAAATTTCTCAAGTCATTCTTTGTATTCATAGCATTCAAATTAAAAAAAAATAATTTATTTGTGAGCCCCCCTCCCAAGATTCATAACTTCATTGGGCGATGTCAATAAACTGAAGTAACTTCTATGAATTGGCGAATTTCGCCCCAAACGCCATCTTCCTTTGGGCGGATTCTGCTGGCTAACGAACTTGACCTTTCAAATTAGAAGACAGATTTTTGTACCAAATTTCATCAAAATCGGGCCCTTTTTGAGATTGCTAGAGTGTTAACAGACAAGCATATATATATATATATATATATATATATATATATATATATATATATATATATATACAATTTCGAACCACCTATATTTTCGTGATCTATGTGGTCTGAAACGAGAAAGTTTCTAGTCGGTACTTCCGGATTGCGTCGTGAGGTCAACCTCATAAGCGGGTTCTCCCTATGGCGATAACAATTACAAAACCGACAAACAAGGCATTTCTCCTTTCTAATTCAATATTTTCCACTAACTCCGAACCTCCTACCTAGTATTTTCACATGTCCTCTTGTACTTTTTTTCCCTCTGTGTGTCCTTCCATTAACACCTTTCCTCCTTTTCCTGTCATAAAACCTCTTTTATCTTTCCCGACATCTGCCACTCTAAATCAGGCGATGGGAGTTGCATTACAATGTTCTTTAGTGCAAGAGCGTTCTTAGGTTCTCCTCGAGAAAGATAAATGGCATTTAAATTGTAACAGCAACCGCTTGGGCTACATGGGCGTATATAAGAAGGACTGTAGCCCACCGAAATTTTGTTTTGATTGGTTAAAATGTGTCATAAACCCCTTAAAAATAAATCAAATAAGATCACTTAGTTCATAAAAAATATTTTATTTTGGGTATATTAGCATTTTATTTGGCTAAAACTATTCCAAGTTCTAGATTGTTAATATTCCATTCTCCGGAAATGGTCCCAGCCCTCCAGCCCGGAAATATGTCCTATATACGCCCATGTTGGACTGTAATCAGTACCCTGATAGATCTACTGCCAGTACAGCCCTTCGCCTAAATACAGACTTCGCCAGAAGGCCCTAGCACACAATCCTTAAAATGGATTTATACCCGTGTATGAAGTTTTATTACTTGGAGCGGCGTGTGTTTCTTGTAAAGTAATTATGTCTTTGTAATATTAACTTTAGATCAGCCTATTGTATTTGGGTGCCATTAATATTCTAATGTTCGATAACTGAACAAAATCATCAACATTTAAGATGTAGGGAAGGCTATACGATGACGTCAATAACTGTCGAAGTAATAATAAACATTTTTGGTGAGGCCACCTTTTATCTAATCACGCTGGTTCCTCCTTGCAGAATGTTTGTTGTCTTGCTTAGTGTATTAAAGAAATAATAGATTTTTTTATGAAAAACTATTATAGGTTGAAATTAGTTTTCATTGATTTCTGAAGAAAACAGGGGCATAAATTACACGACATAATCATTGTTTGACTGAGTGCCCTGAATAAATGAACTCATCCGAATCATTGATTGCTTGAAGAAAAACAGTTTAACACAATAACCTTCCCGCCCATTAAGGAGATTCTAATGTTGATTTTCTTCTACAGTATCTCCTGTTCTGAATAATCAATGTTTTGATTGACATGGCCAAGTGCTTGTGTATTCATTTGAGGAGCTGGTCGATAAATATCAAGGGAATAGGCAAGAAGCATATATATCTGTCAAATGGTGAGAAGTTTTAAGTAAACTCTTAGATTTCATAACTTTGCTCCATTCGAAATTATTTAATTTAGATATAATTTAAAAAATATACATTTTCGAAAATGACTTCCTCAGTCACTTCTGCTGAAAAAAGTTTAATTCTTCAAGAAAAAATTAAATGTTTGCTAAATTCCCGGAAATTTGATGATGCAATTTTATTTGTTGAAGATGACATTAACATGGAAACAATCCAGAGCAATTCTTCAGATATAATACAGCTGCTAGGAACTTACATTAAGAAAGAAACATTTGAACGTAATTATGGGCTATTTGAATGTTGTGAATCTCTCATGATCCATGTGGCCGAAGTAGCGCCAGCTGAGGATTCTATCTTTGAATTTATTGAATTAGCTGAGGGAAATGATCCTTCACTCTTTTCTCTTATGCTGAAAACAATGAAAATATCTCTCTTGAAAATTCTAGATAGTAAAAAACATGCTCTTAGCTGGTGTTTGGCAACTATTATTAGACATATTTATGAACTACCACAAACCGAAGACCTAAAACTCGAAGGAGAGGAATGTATTTTCCTTGAAAACTCTGACCGTGCTCTTCTAATGGCAGATACATACAAAGAAGTTCTTGACTTTTTAGAAGAGATACTGTCGCACATCTTGCATAATGGCTCTTATGAAGAGGAATATTCTGAGCTCTTGAAAAACACTCTTGTCACCTTTCTAATTAAATTATTAGGTAGGCCATTGATATACATGGATTTAGAAAGCCGGAAAACAAAATGTGAATTTCGTCATATATCGGAGAGGATATTGAATAATATTATTAGATTTCAGTGGGAATTAACTAATTTTTTAAATTATGTATCTCCATACAGATTGAAGAAAAAGGAAACAGTGTCAGATGGTGTGGATTTAGACTTTAACAATTTATCTTTAGGTGTACTGTATTATTTGGTGTTCAAAGAAAATATCAGATTAGACTGTATTTCCTATGTGTATAACCCAATTTTTCTGTTAGAAATGGTGGCGATATTAACATTGGACATGATTCTTGTTGAAAATAGTAGTGTTCAGAATAAAGGCCTTTCTTTACTTGAATCTATACTCTGCAGAGTTTCTGATGCTTCTTTAGATTTGGATAAGATCAATGGTGATTTGTTTGGGAATTTAGCACAATCTCTTTCTAACATAATGATTTATTCGAATGTAAAAGAAAATCGGCAGATTGCCGTTAGAACATTTAAAAAGTTAATAATTAAGTTTGACTCAAAAGGGCGTTACTATATTCTTTATAACATCGAGAAGAAGGTGAAGCAGCCGAATTTCATTGGATATATTATAAGTATTACTAAAGATTTTGTTGTTGAAGCTCTCAACAGTCGAGAGGAAATAGCCTTGCAATTCTTTACTGGCCAAAACCTTTGTAAAATTCTTGAACAGTTTTGTGTGCTACATAAAGGCGCTGAGAGCGACTTGATTGAACTTTCTGATCGAATAATAGCCTCATTGAACTTTGTACGTTATCTTCTTATCAGGGATAAAGAAAATATCATAGGGCTTTCTTGTTTTCTTCCTAAGTTGGAAAAGGATTTTTTGGAACCTCTAAAAACTGGTCTTTCACTTTCTGTTGCCCATTACAAGTTGCAGAAGACCGAAGTAAACAACGCTCCTGCGGGAGAAAAATGCGATGTCTCTGTGGGAGGCGTACAACTTCCAGCATTATCTAGTGAGCAAAAGATGAATATTCTCGACACAGCACTGACAACGTTCGATGTTATCCAAAGCCTTGTGGCGAGAGTTGAAGAATGTCTAGAAGACTATAGACTTGCTCTTTCTCTTCACAAAACAACTTAATTCAAATCTATCCTATTTACTTATTTTTATTCGATAATAAACTTTTAAGAACTTTTTCAATAAAATTGTGTTGTCAATTTATCGACCCCTCCAACATTTTTATAAATTGTGGCAAATGTTCTCAATGTCTAAATAGAATGGAATATGATATTTAAATAGACTGTTGAAAATAATTTGAGCAGAGATCATTCAGGATTACCTACTGGACTCGAATAAAGTTTTCTCAACTCCACGTTCTCATCTAAGGTAACATCCTTTCCAGTACTCAGCATCAGTTTGAAATGTTTTATATTCTCATGATTCGTTTTTTATTTTATTTTCATTGAGACCAGTTCGAATAAGTGAAATCAATTACTTTAAAGTTTTAAGCTCTTATTTCTCCGATTGACATCGCCTAATCAAAACTTTCATTAGAACCTTTTTTTTAGAGCATTTAATAAGCTTTCTAATGGTATTCTTCCGTTTACCAAGATTCTCAACCTTTTTCGAGATATTAAGGAAAGTAAACAAGGTTACTAAAACTTTTTATGTCTGTTAATAAAATATTTTATTCTAACCCTTCCTTAACTCCAAATGTAACCAAAATTTCAACATATTAGTTTTGATGAAAGTAGAACATGCAGAAAATGTTTCAACTGAATCCCATGATTCTAAGTACCCAAACCAAAAACGGTATTCAAAAAATATTTTTCCAATTTTCTCGAAAACGGTTAAAGCTATCGCCTTGAAAATGGTTTCATTCGTTTTCCTAGCCCAGGAATCATATAAAACGAGTACTGAGAAGCTTATGAACTCAAAAACGTACGCGTTACGATTTTTTTTACGTGAATTTCTCCCCAAACGCCATCTTCCAGTAGGCGGATTTTGCTGGTTAACGAACTTGATCTTTCGAATTGGACGACGGATTTTTGTACCAAATTTCATCACAATCGGACCATTAGGGAAGCCAGAAATGAGCGAACAGACAAATATATATATATATATACAAATTTGAACCACCGTTATTTTCGGTCTCTAGGGGTTCTGAAACGCGAAATTTTCTAGTCGGCACTTTCGGATTGTTTCATTGTATCAACCTTATAAGCGGGGTTCCTCCCTATGGGGGAGGGAGGAACCGCACTAAAAAGTACAGTGAATACTTTTATTTTTTTAAAAAAGCAAGGCTTGGAAGGGCCTTCAGCTGGAGCATACTGGACGTCTCAATGTCAGGAATGGTGTAAGCACTTTTCTTTAAGTACATTTTTAATTTTTGGAAAGGGCCACAAGTCAAATGGTGCTGAATCTGGAGAGAAAGACAAATGTAGACGAGGAAAACTTTTACTGGCCAAAATCTTGCGGTTCAGAAGACTTGCATTGCCAGGAAGACAAACTCTAATGCTGCTTTAAGGTCATGAAAACACCAATAATTACTGGCATAGAAATTGATGCAAAATTAACTAGCCATGTTTAAATAGGATTTTAAATGCATTGTCGAGATTTTAATATTTCACAATTTTTGGAAGGAAACTTATTTGCTCAGGTATTTATGGGTGTGTTTGTGTGTGCATGTATGCATGCATATATTTAGGTTTGTATTGAGGTTACTGTGTTGTGGGAAGTAGTGGAACGAATCTGAAAGGTGCTTTTCGGTTCTGTGTTTCCTTCAAACTGATTCAATCATCTCTCTACATAACCAGGACTTGTGATATTTTGTAGTTACGATTCTATTCCCCCCCCCCCCCATTAGATTTCATTTCTTTTTAGTGCTTTTCCTATAAATCGAACATTTATATATTAAAAGTGATTCATATTTGCGGCATCTAGAATCAAAACAAGACACATCACTATTTTTACGATTTTGAGATAACAGTTGATTTTACGAGTTCAAAATGTCCTCTATATACTAGTAAAGAAACCGATTTTCAAAACACAATAGATCATGCTGTTTTTTAATGTTGAAGTGGTAAGGTAGATTCAAAATAAGACATACATTAGTGAAGTTTAGAACTAAGTAAGACACCTCAAAAATAAAAATGCCTTCAAAATAGATAATATAACAGATAACTGTCTGTGATACTTACAACTTCTAAGAAAATGATAAACGTGTATAAAATTAAACATAAGACTTGTTCTGTTTTTGGTGTTTCCTGAACAATTTGGTTTCACTGATGTGTCTTGTTTTGATTCTAGACACCTCATTTGACTTTTTTATTAAAAATATTCCCTTTTTTGGGTGAATTATTATTGTAGGGTATTTTACTTTTTCTGCCCTAGGGGATGATAGCACGTCTAGTACTTTTTTGAAAATATTCAAGTACTAAGTATTATCACATTTCACTCTTACTATCCAAAATAGAAAAATAAAATAAGGATTATTTTATGGCTCTGGAAACAGACAAATACAATAGGAGAAGAAAAAGAAGAATGTTTGTTTTGAAAAGATTTGGTGGAAATGAAGACAGGTGTATTATATCCCCCTCTAATACTCATTTACAAATCTTTGTTTCTTTTTTGAGCTCCTAATTTATATACAATTAAATAAATTTAGGGGTAGAATTTCTGTTTTTGTAAAATTATGCCGAGGAATCTTTTGCAGGATTTGCTCTTAAGAACCCCACAAAAAACTAAATTTTTCAAATGAGAAAAGTTAAATTCATTAATTTGAGGAATTTCCTGGCAAAGATCTTGTCAAGATAAAGTTTTTCTTGTTCTTAGTATTTTAAGTACGCTCATAAAAGAAATTTTTCAAATCGAAGTATTTTACACGGGATTTATTTTAGATGCATGGGTGACTACCACATTTTTTATATGTTTTTACCTATTTGCTCCTGCATTAGCCTAAAACACCCACAGTCATCTCCGGCCTGTTCCACAGTTTTCTCTACAGTATTTTTTGTCAGCCCTAGTTTTATGAAGTCCATGCAGATTTTTATGGATCATATTTTCCTATATCATTCTGAAGATATTGTTCATGGTGAAGGTAACCAGTGTGAAGATATTCGGCGTTCGGCCGTAATAGTTAATTAAACGTTTTGTATAAAAATGAGTTTTTATTGCCGTTTTGGCTTGAATTATAAGCCTTCATCAGGGATGTATTTTAAATTGGCAGTGTTCGTACTAAAAAAAATATAGTTTTTATTTATAAAAAAATAAGTAACAATAACAAATTAATAGAGATGATAATTGTGATTAGCAATTAGTGACCATATTAAAAGTGTACAAGTTTTACATGAATATGAAGTTAAATAGAACTGTATACTGAGTAAAAACAATTACAGATTAAGATACTTATGAGGAGAGTAAAGCAATCCTTAGGTGCTCATTGTTATTACACAATATTTGATTGTGCAATATAGTAGATTGTGTCTAGTCAAAATTGAAAGGTTGTGCAAAATTCAAATTCTTAAAAATATATAGTGCAAACGGGAAAAGGTTGTGCCGCCTGTTGGCAATATTGCGCAATACCCCGTCAGTCAGTATCAACATGAGTTCGAGTATGCCTCGCCATGGTTACCAAGCAAGTTGATAAGCGATTAATTTCAGAATTTATTGAGCTCTTCTGGCTCTGTGGGATGTGAAGTGCAAAGATTATACTATCGTGCAAAAAAGGAGGAGCATTAAGGAGTGCTGGTAGAAAAATATGGCCAAAAATATCCAGATACTGAGGAACAAGAAGTGGGGAAAAAATTAATTCTTTGCGAACAAACTTCCAGAAAGAACTAAAACGGATTCTTGATACAGAGAAATGTGGTGAAGGTGCAGAGGATGTGGAACCATTGCTATGGTATTTTAAAGAAATGAGGTTTCTTCAAACTCAAGAAACACATACTGCTTCTATCAGCACGATGAACATATCTATTGAAACTTTCTGGTTGGGACAGATTCTACAATATATTGCCACGTGGCTGTACATCTGTGCCTGCGATTGCGCAATATATTGTACAACCACCAATATCACCTCCATATGATACAATTGCTTGAACAAACCAAAATATTGTGCAATATTATTGCCTATCTAAGGCCACTGTCCAAAATATTGTGAACCCCACATTGTGCAATAATGTGCCACCGGTAGTGTCTCTGGGCCGCTTAAGAACAGATTCTTGATAATGAATATTTTACTGTAAATTTTAAGAGCTCTATTAATCTAAACATATTTTATTTCAGGTTTCAGGCATGAAGGTCGAGCATATTCGACCGAATCATATAAAGAAAATATTCTTGATGAAAATGATATTTCCTCTAAGGAGAACGAGAAAGAAAAAAGATGCGATGGAATGAAAAAGCAAATTCTTGCTGCATCGTTGCCATTTGTTAATAGCCATGGGTGGTCAAAGAAAGCCTTGAGCGCAGGTTTGTATTATCAACATATAACTGACATTAAGAGATTAGTTTGCTTAGACTTCAGAATGATTTTGAATGAAGAAGTATGAAGGAATGAAAACTCCAACGCAGACTTGCAAAAGAGCGGATAAAGTATTGTGATTATTAAGCCTAACAATATCGTTCTGAATAAGAACTGCTGGATCATCAAGACTAATCAAACAAATGTTTAACAAGATCAAGCCCGAACACTTGTTAATTTCAATGACCAAAAATAAAAAAAACTCACTTTCTGTATTTTAATTTAATACAGAACTACTTTTCCCAATTAATTTTCAGTTTGAGTATTCAGAAACGATTGATTCCCTGATGTGTGACATTCATCTAATCTAAGATGTTTAAATTTGAATTGCTTTTGAAGTTAAGGAAGTATTAGAAAAACATTTTTTTATTAACAAACATGGGGTCTCGTGTGGTCTAGTGGCTAGCACCTTAGATTCATAAGTGGGAGATGATGAGTTCGATTCCCACCGATGCACAGTGTAACGAAGTAGTGAGGATTATGGACAAAAATCATTAACCACTAGTTATTTTCAAAGAAACATTTTTATCAATTGTAATCATCTCAAAACAAGGTAAGGGTGGGTTTACACTTGATAGTTATTGCAGGATATTTATATCAGAGAGAAATTGCGACTACTGAAAACCCATGTAAAATGTGTGTCTGCTATAAATTGCTACATGGTAGAATTTATTGCAGACATACATTTTACATGGTTTTACATTAGTTGCAATGTCTCTCTGATATAAATATCCTGCAATAACTATCAAGTGTAAACCCACCCTTACAATAGTATTATAATGCATAATATACGGCTATAATAAAAATAATTGTAATATTAATAGAAATAATTTAGCAGGTAATAATATTATTAATAACAATATTATAAAATATATTATAACTGTAACATATAATGTAGTAAAGGTATAGTAGTAAATTATACTTATAGTAATATTGCCATAGAATAATAATATTTTACCATTTTCTATGAAATTATTAAATAATTTCTTATTTCCGAGTTATAAGAGTTTTCTTCTCTGCGGTTAACGCGTTCCCACATTTTTTGTCACATAATATAGGACTAAACTTGCAGTCTTTTTAATATTGCTTAATATTTCTTTAGGATCATCCTGCAGATTAAATCGAATCATTTGCCCAAGGATTAATACCGTTTTCTTGGATTTATCCACATTTTTTTCAAATTTGGAAGAAAAAATTATGATGGATCTAAAAATAAAAATCTTTGGAATCGGCAAGTTTCGGCAAACTAAATTGCCCTGAGTACATTATACTTGAGGTAAACTTTAAGCTCTAAAAAACTTCATATGTGTTCAGATGAAGTTTTTTTGCTATGATCAATCAAAATTTTGTACTTAAGAATAATGTCAAAGATCGATGAAGAATAATTCAGGAAAAATAATAAGGGAGTAACTATCCATAATCAATTATAACAGATAAAAAAGGAATAGTTTTGACCTAATTTCCATCGGATCACCCAATAAAAACATTGTACTATCTTCAACTCGAGAGGCTCAAACTGATAGTTGGTATGAAACGGGTTTTAAAGACTTTTCCTTGTTTATAATACTGCTAATGTGTTTGTTGATCAAAATAAAACTAATATTTATTAGTTTTATACAATGTTAGTTCCTTGAATAGTTTCTAAACTTAGCTAGAGGATAAAAAATTAAATATAAGAAAACAAAAATTTAGATTTTTGTCCATTGGACGTTACACTGTGCGACGGCAGGAATTTTCTCATCTCGCTGCACCCTGGTTGTCGGCTCTAATGGCCTAGATGTCGAAGCGCTGTAAAACAAAATTAACAGACATGAAGAGTTTTTGAGACCTTGATATATTTTCTAAAATATCTCTAAAACGGTTGGGAAGTCGTGGTAAGTGGAAGCTAGCCATTCAAAATCTTACCAAATTCTCGACAAAAAAGGTATTGAAGTAATTTTTGATGGGGCGATGTCAATCATGAAATAAGTGCTTAAAACTTCAAAAAATTTAGTTTCGTTCTTTTGTCTCAGTTTACGTCACTTTCTACTTGTTTTTTTGTTTTTGTTTTTTTTTTTCAAAGTGCATTTAACTGTAAAATGAGTATTTTAGTAAAAAAATTAAGAAAATGATGAACGTATTGATTATAGTGTTTCCTAGAGTGAACATTGAGAAAGAGGAGTAATTTCCATTTGGGATACTGTCAGTTTCCTGTTATGGAGCCTCTTACTTCTCTTTGAGATTTCATTTTATATTTTTCACAAAAGATCGAAACCTAGCAATAAATGCTTTTATTCCTTTACTAATGGCACTAGGGAAAAGAAAAGAAACATGCTAAGATGACACAGCTCCTACTAGTCGGACTTTTTAAATTTAATGATTCCTTTTTCAGAGATTTCTACTCACCAATACAGAGATTTTCATATAATTTTGATAGCTTGGATGTAAGTGAATCTAATTTGTTTCTTTTAAAATAGTGGTTTTGCAGGTGCTGAGTCTGTTGGCTTCTCAGGAGTAGCTCATGGAATGTTCCCTCGAGGCGGAGCAGAACTAGTCGAATATTTCTATCATGTATCTAATGAAGCTCTAGTCATTGATTTAACTCAACTTGCTAAAGAGTATGAAAAGGAAATTTCTGAGTATGTATATATATTTTTTCTTATCTGTTTGTTAGGAGGCGAAATGGTCATAAGTGCTAAGGTGTATTGTCTAAGGTCTTGGGTTCGATTCCCATTATGGTTTAAAGGAAGAAAAGGCATTTGCCCTATCCTGGCTAGAAAAGGGTGGTAACCTGGAGAAAAACTATCCCAGAAATCGTTGTCATGTAAAAGTGGACATTAACATCTAAATAATAATAATAATCTGTATACAGGGTATATTGCAAGCTAATCACAATCCTCCTGGGGGTGAAACTAGACAAAAAATCTAGTTCAACACCACCAACCACACATTTCTATCTCACTCTGTTGCAGACATATGCCGTTCTAAAGGTTCTTTAGAATATACCAAGTTTTTTGTACTACAACTCCAATGTTTTCTGCTTGTACACATTTGTTTTCAATGGCTCATTACATTTTTGAAATCAGCATTAAATTTGCTTTAAGGCTAATACACATTCAATGTTAACAATTATTATGGAAATGAAAGCTAACCATGATGAGATTTTTTTTTATTCAACTTTTATGTAAGACTTACTGTAATTATTAACTCTTTTGTTGCTCTGAACGAGTTAACTCGTGTTCGACTTGCAGGGCTCCAGACGCTCCACACGAGATAACTCGTGTTCCACTGTCAGTGCCCCTCATGCTCCACACGAGTTAAATCGTGGTCCAATTAGCCCAGTATGTCGCTTTCCGGCCTAGTGCTATAAACTCGTATAAAATCAGTGGGACCTTATCAGATCTTCTTCGTATACTAATTGAAATTAAAAATTGTGCATGTCTATTATTATCTATAAAAAAAAAAAATGTAAAGTCGTACAATCGACATTGTTATAGCAATTGTTGGAGGTTGAAGCTGGCGCGCCTCGCTGCCTATTATTTGTAGGGTAGTACTCAAATTTGTCTCTCTAACCATATTGTTGCTGTTTATATCTTTCAGTTACAATTTGGATCTTGTTTAGTATGGTCGGTATAAATATTCTCCTTATATTATAATATATACTGGACATGATATCAGTCAAATAATTATATCATCATTTATTATCTGAGTCATTTAGTTTTCCATGATAGAAAATTTCTTCTAGTTTAGTATAATATTATGAATGAAAAAGACATTTAAAATTATAAGTTAATAATTCAAAATATATAACAAAATGATGTTGAGAGAGGCGAAAGAGTTGGACGGTAGTGAGGTCGAGATGAGGAGAGATTGGCGAGCGTATGGGGGGAGTTAGACGGATAAGCATGGAGCGTACGGGGCGCTGCCAGTCACTTCATTCGTCAGCAAAGAAAGGGTTAAATATATTTATTGATATATATCAATTTCATCAAGAATAATTTTCTTGACGAAGGCTAATGTACTGTATTAATTTTTTTTTTTTTTTACGGCGCATCTACATCAAGGTCATTAGCGCCGACATCCAGGGCGCAGCGAGCCGTGGGATGCTAAAATTCCTGCCTGGGGGGAATCGAACCCACCATCTCCCGCTTATGAATCCAAGGCGCTAGCCATTAGACCACGGGAGACCCCGTACTGTATTAATGTTATCCCTTTTGTCTGGCCAACATTCATAGAAACAAAATATTATTGTTGTTATTTGTTTCAGAAAAGGGATTCCTTCTAAAGATGTGATGATCGGTGGAGTCGAATCAAGGCTGAAGATGATCATTCCATACAAAGAGCGATGGCCCGAAGCTCTTGCTTTGATGACATTACCTCCAAATATACCAACCGCTCTCGCTAATTTGCTTACTATAGTCGATGATGTGTGCTACTATGCTGGCGATAGATCTGTAAATGTAAGTCAAGTCTTTTGTTTTAAATTAACCAGTTTAAAAGTATGTAAATTTAAACTATAGCCCGTTCAGTTAGATGGAATAGTTCAAATCCTGCTTGTGCGAAATTTTGAGGGAAATATTCCCGTGGTTCTGCCATTTGCATTACCATTTCAATGAACAACACGCTCCATGTAAGTCAATAAAAACTGATTATGTCTCGTTTAGGACCAGGGTTTAATGTTATCATTATTTAGCCAAAGCTAAGGCTAAAAACAATTTAAACTATAGCCTGTTCAAAAAGATGGAGTGAATGGCCGGGGCCTATATTCCCGAGAAATAGCCAGAAGAACTTCCTTTTATAACCTTATCAGTTTTCAACCATTACCCCAGTCGCCTCGCTTGTAGAATCGGAAACGTTATAGTTTAAATTGTTTTCAGCCTTAGCTTTGGCTAAGTATTGATAAACATTAAACACTATCTCCCCTGCCTGACCTCATAAAGTCTTTCCTGCTCCTAAACGAGACATAATCAGTTTTTATAGTAATCCACATTAAGTGTTTGATCATTAAACAGTCATATGCAAATGGCGAAACAGAAGGGAGAGGGCAGGGAGAAATTCCTGTTCTGACGTTTGCGCATGCGCAATTGAACTCCTGGGTTTATCTGGACAGGTTATAACTAGTTTGTGTTAGTGATGGAACTAACAATTTGATTTTCCCTTTATTAGATGAATTGGTATGGACGAAGACTTGCTCTGGCAGGTATTTACAAAACAACAGAACTGTACATGCTCTCGGATACTTCTCCTCAGCACACTAAAACTTGGCAGTTTCTTCAAAGAAGGATTGATGATGCTATTCAACTCGAGGGAATTCTTAAAAACTCTGAATCTGCTGGTATTTTCGCTAAAGACTTCGCAGCAGCAACGTTTACAGCAGTAAGTGCATTATTTCAAAGTAATAATCAAAGTTCTGTCTAATCTTTATTTCTTATTAGAATAAAGTTGACTGTTAAATACTAATTAAGTTATTTTTTCACAAAAGAAAGTTTTTTCTTTTCTCGAGGCTATGATTGCAAATATTTTCTTATTTAGAACATTCTTCTTCGAGGCTATGATTGCAAATATTATCTTATTCAGAGGACTCTTCTTTGAGGCTATGATTGTGGATATTATCTTATTCAGAGCATTCTTCTTCGAGGCTATGATTGCAAATATTATCTTATTCAGAGGACTCTTCTTTGAGGCTATGATTGTGGATATTACGTTATTTACAGCATTCTTCTTTGAGGCTGATTGCGAATATTACATCATTCAAAGTCTTATTCTTCGAGGCTATGATTGTGAAAACATTAGACTCTCCCTTATCCGTCGATCTCTCTAATCTGACCGGTCTCTGAGAGGAATGAGTGACAGGTCTCGGTACTCCCCGATTTAGACTGGCTCGAGGTTTCCTAGAAAACCTTCCCTTTCTAGCTAGCCAAACATTTGTTTCGTGGTAATTCATTGAATGAAAGTCAAAGAAGGCATATATGTTTTGTTTTAGAGGCAGGAACTTGTGTTTCTACTAAGACACCCGCGGCTGGAAAGTCTGATTTTAGCCAGTCTAGTTCAAACATTCATTGCGAGTGGAGTGCAAGTTTTAAACGTAATTTTAATAATATGTACCATTTTAAATATGCTATATCAAAAATGGTACATATTATTATATCTTCAAATAATAAGATTTTTCAAAAACATAAGTGGCCGCTTCTAACTGAATTCTCTAATCTGACTGCACCGTGGTCCGGACGACACCGGTTTATGGAGAGTACTGTATTATCTTATTCAGAGATTTTTTTAAGGCTATGGTTTTGATTAAGTTTGGCTAAAGTGTGTAATTAGATTCAAAGTTTTAGTTCATAAGGTTAAACCTTCTGGAGCATAATACAGAAAATCGATGAATCCTTCATGAAGTGAGCGAAGCGGAAGAATAAAACCACCAAGGGTAGAATTGATTTTCATTTACTATTGCTTTAACGAGTGATCCCCGAGGGAGGCAGTGAAATAAAGCCCATAATAAAAACCTTTGTCCATTACTATTTATTTAAATTTTAATGTATATTTATTGATAACAGGTTTTCAGGACTGATTATCTATAGGGCTGATGCCTTTTTTTTCTACCACCCGTAGGCGGGAATTGCTCCCTCAACATTATCAGCTACTCCTTCTTATTAGGACTTTATTTAATCAAGAATTGATTTTATTCAATAGTTCTTATTTTTACAGGCGAGGAATATACTTGGCTTGAACTGGAACAGATAACGCTACAAGTGAAGATAGTAAAATGTTACCACATTAGATTACTTTTTTTTGTAAATAAAAGTTTGATTTTTATTTTTTTATTGTTGCCGCATCCAATTTTTCTTTCTATAAATAATCAAATCTGATTTAAATGTTAAAACTATTTATTTTTTTAAACAATGACACGTCTCCAATGTATTCTAAGAACTAATAAATAACACAGTTGACACTCCTGCAAAAACATATTAAACTAATAATTAAGGAATTCATTGTTAGGAAATTATTAACTCATTAAATTTATGAGAGAAAATGTGTGGCAGAAAGCTTTTATATTCCAGTGTAGTTTGCTTCATGAAATGGGAAATCAGATATGTATACAGAATCAACTTCTCATACTGAGTCTCAATTTTATCACGCTTCTCATTCTTATTATGCAATTTTTCTGTTGTAAAAATAGGACTCATTGTTTTCAATCTAAGAGTACACACTTCGCGTCTAAACAATCACAGCGATTAAAAAGTTGGGAGCATTACTTCCCAATAGGCAAAATGATCGAAATACCTTATTTCTTGAGTCAAATGTTTTGTTTAACCCTTTTAGGCGCAATCATCAGAAAAGAAATTAAAAATCAAGTCATGCAAAAAAATTACTCCTTTTGGTTGCTAAGACACACCCCAAAGCCCATTTATTGCAAAATCAAACTTTTTTATTTTTAAAACGGCCTGAGCCGTTTGTGCGCTTTAAGGGTCTACGTAATGTGTACTTGAATGCAAACCCGCATGACACAGGTCTAGGCATTTCCCACGTTGCGGCCGCGATCTTTCGCGCTTATAATAGGATTTCCTAGCTGTGTTAGTTGCCTTGTCCTCTGGATTCTCTGCTTACTTATTTTCTGAATTTCTATTAAATCGGATCATTAGCCCGTTTACTCAAATTAAAATTTGTGAAGAAATATTTTTACTCTTTGAGACATTTATAATTACATAAAGCAGTAATTAAATAAATAAACTGTGATAAAAACAATCCGATCTCCTAGGCCTAAATTAGAATGTGGTTTCTTGCTCTTTCCGGTGTAAATATCCATATTTAATGCATATCCTGCCTCACTACAGCACAAAACCCATACTTTCGTCTAAACAATTATCATTAACATCCTAGCGACATATTCTAGAAAGATAAAGTAACAAACAATAGTATTTCATATAGATATACGAATTTTTGACGTACATTGTTGAAGGTAGATGTGCTTCTGTGGAAGGAAATCACTGATAACGCTTCAGAGGGTGAGGCGAGTTCGGGTACGCTAGGTGCCGTAAGACGACAAAGTACCACTATGTGGGCTGTCAAGGGGTTGAAAGGGGGTGGAAGGGTTGTAAATAGTTTTAACAGTCCCAGGATATCTATTAGAGCAAAAAGCTATTAGAATCGGCGCCGCAAACGAATTTTTGAACTTACGACGGCTTAAGCCGTCTTTGCCCCTTAAAGGGTTAAGACGGGTGCTAGACATTGTAAATTTAAGCTACTTTTTTTTATAACATTAAATAAGACAAAATTCAAGCGTCTACTAAGTAAAATTGTAAATATCCCCTCATAAGCTATAATTTGATTGCTAAGAGAATGGTGTTGAAACATCACCCAGACCTAAAAAATCAACCATTTACGAATAAATAATTAATTTTTTCAGAACATATTTTTTATTTAATCCAAAAGTACAAAATTGAAAGGTTTTATTTTAATAAATACATTTAATGTAATTGGATGTAATGTTTTATGAATGAATGAAACATCATCAAAGAACAACTAAACACAAGGTGATAAGTAAAGATGGATTAGTTGGGATTCGGCTAAAAAAAACATCAATACAATTTTTGTAAAAAAATCTATATTAAGGACGTTTCGGCTACTCTTTGGTAGCCTTCGTCAGCTAAAATGACAAGAAAAGAAAAAAAAAAAAACACAGAAATTAATACACAGAAAAAAAATTGATGAGTAAGATAAGTAACAGATCTATAAATACAATTCAACTTATTATAAAAGAACAATTTGATGTTCACTTTACCCTTGAATGTTCACTTTTATGTATTTATAGATCTGTTACTTATCTTACTCATCAATTTTTTTTCTGTGTTTTTTTTTTTTCTTTTTATGTCATTTTAGCTGACGAAGGCTACCAAAGAGTAGCCGAAACGTCCTTAATATAGATTTTTTTACAAAAATCGTATTGAGGTTTTTTAGCCGAATCCCAACTAATCCATCTTTACTTAATGTACAATATTAACCCATATCCCAGGGACCTGCTCAACAAGCATTTTACTTACAGAACCCTTTGCACGTATTATATACAAACAAATAATCTGGAGACCCTTACTGACAAACAACTTACTTAACCTCAGTTTAAACACTCTACAAAACAGACTCAGAACTACTCAACAGTGGCTTGATTTTTTCATGACTTAAAATGCAAATTTTATGGCCATTAAAAAGAAAATAATTTCAATTAAGAAGAAAAAGCTTAACACAGATTGCCGAGATATCTATAAACTTACAATTTTACAATTATTAAAACTGCATAACATGTACATTATGTGTTAAAGAGGATAGTTACAAGGGAAGAAACAATGATGATTTTAGAATGACTATGGAATTGGCAGCCTCAAAAATATTGAACAATGGTAGCGAAAGATAAAAATTCCAGAACTATTACTAACTAAATATTTATTGTCAATGTACAAAATTTATTAAATTAAAGTGTACACAATCTCAATATTTAAGTCTGTATGTAAAACTCTCAATATGACTAAAGAAAAATAAAAATATATGTAAATAATGGATAGTTGATGTGTAAATGCTACAACAAAAGAACAGAGGTGGAGGAGGCAGTTAGAAATGCACTGTCAAATGAAAACGGCAGAAGTCACGAATGTGCCGAAGGATTACATGAGACTCTGGTAAAACTGAAATTTCGTGATATGGATTTAAAAGACTTTTTTGTGATTTGCGTGCCCTATTTTCAATTTCGGGATATTCGAGACTTTTTCGTGCAGTCGACACCTTAGGCGATCAAAAGTGCTCGTCCACAGTAGTCCAACCAATGCCAGTGACAACGGTCTTCACTGACAGGTATGAATGTTTTATATTCGTTGGGTAGTGAAAGCTCGACAATGTTTCAATAAACTGATACAACTTGCCGACTATCGCTTTTCTTTGACTATCCAGATTAGCTTTAGTCTTTTCCTGAAGGGAATGCTGCTGAGTGATAGTGCACAAAAACAAAACAGCTCACCCCCATCTGTCCCTTGATAGAGGAAGTGAGTGGAAGGCGATCACGCTAGCGGGTGAATTCAAAAAATGCTCCATGAAAGACGCTGGACAATAAGGGTAATAACCAGTTGACAATAAAGTTAATCAAACATGAATACATAGTTTTATTGTTTTAATTAATTGAACATTTTTGCTTAGAATGAGATAATAGTTACATTACACAGTTCTGTTATAAATAAAGATACAGTATCATGCAAATACAATTTTTTAGACCTGTTAACAGATTAAATTGTAACTACATCTTTCCAGATAGTATACTTTAAACACTATAATTAACTTCATACTCAGATGGAGTGAACAACCATCATAGTCGATGTACAATAATTAAAAAACAAATAAACAATCATACTCAAATTAATTTCAGTTATCAATATCAATATGCACTCTTTAAAGGACAGTGACTCAGTAAAAATCTTTACAAAGGCTTGTACATATTTTTAGATGTTTTCTTTCTTATTCTTAAAGTACAGCAATATATAAATTTATAAATTGTTGACCAAAGTGGTAAGTGGAAGTTAACCATTTGAAAGCTTACTAAATTCTCTACAAAAACAGTTCTAAAGTAATTTTTGATGAGACGATCTCATTCAGAGAAACATGCTTAAAACATCGAAAGTCTTGTTTTCATTTCTTTGAATGGCTCTTTATTCATTTTCTTATTGATTGTATTTTTTGTAATTGAATTTAGCAGTAAAATGAACGAATTTTCAATTAAAACAAGATTTTTTAAATGAGAAACAATTTTTGCTTGTTTATAATAGAACATTCCGAGCGGAAGTCGAAAAGGCCGAGTATCAAATTTCCGCTATGCAATGTGTAAATTTTCATATCGCATTTTCTTTGGTTTTATTGCTGTAGATGTTTAATTTATTTTACAATATACTAACTATATTTATTCCAAGCTTTTCAAATGGCACCTTATAAGAATATTATGGAAGTGCACTGAGATGAGTTCCTGCCAGTCGGACTGTTTGAATTATGGGGATCAGATGATTGACTAAAAAGATTTTGTAAACATAGTTATGTATTATAAATACATTAAAAGTTGCACTCTTTTGGAACACAGACATATTTGAAACCACACGTTATTAATCAATTTAATGTAATACTTGAAGGTATTCTATCAAATCAATCGTGATATACAAAATCTTACTTTGTTCAAAATGAGCTGTCGTCAACAAAGGGGTTCAAATTAATAAATGAATGACTTGGAGAGAAATATTATACAGCCCAAATAGTTTTAATCTAGAAGATTCCAGCAATCAAAAACTCAGATTTATGTAAAGCGTTATACAAAACGAAATACATTCATTCAATTATTTCAATTCAATCAAATCTGCTCAGAGTCTTCAAATTATTGTTCAATATTAGTTTACATGACATAAGAAACAAAAAACAAACTTTATTGTGAATAAACAAAGAAAAAAATATATTTTGAATCATATATGCATGAAGGAATGACAAGACCTTTCTCTACTTACTTGAGATTGATCTTTATGAACTAGATGAACTGTCAGTCTCTTAATATTAGACCCTGTATTAGCTAAAAACATAAAATATTATACACACATTAAATCACATATATGAAGAGTAGCGATTAAAAATGTTATGCTTATTAAATTATATCACAATCAAAGATGGCATTCTACATAATCTTATCCATTTAAAAGAGTAAATTCAGATTACATTTCTCATAGAGATATAATGTATTAATGAGCAAATAGGATGTCATGGCACAGATATATGAAAATCAATAATCCTTAATACATTTTAAATAGTCAGCCTCTCAGTATGTTAATTATTTTAAGGATTCACAGCTATTTCTAACATTTACACGACATTAAAGAGGAAAAAACATGAAAACAACAATAATCAATTACAACAATTGTATAAAATGAAATGAAACATCCAGGCGAAGTATACTGGTAAAGTAGGAATACTCAGAGGGACATTTAGAATTAGTCATTAAATCTAAAGTAACAAAATATTATCCATAAATTGAGCCTTAGAAATTGAGAGTAAATATTTTGTTTAAATATAAAGTAACATACATCATAATTCTCTAAAGGATTATATATATATAAATAATCTTCAATACAAATATAACAAGAAAAGTAAATGTTTACACAGCCATATATTTTACACATGATAACAATTGGCACACAAGAAAACCTTATATAATTCTAGATAATATATAATATTAAATTTATTTAAATTATACATTATACTTGAGGTCAGATATAAAAAATATTTTCCATTCAAAATTGACTTTCTTCAACATATTTTACAATTGGCTGAGGAAGAGGAAGTTTTGGTATAATATCAGCACGAACATATTGCCTGATGACAAAACGACATAAATATTGTAAAGGCCTTACCTGAGTAAACCTCGAAATAGGTTGAGTCAATTTAATAGTGAAATTGTTATTGTCTGCAGGATCTCCTTTGTTAGCTTGCAAGGAGTGAGTCATTGAATGTTTTATCAGATCCTCTACAGTATCAAAATCTACACCTTTCTGAATACTAAACATCCCTCCAACATGGTCGATTCTACTGTGGTACGTTCTTCCGTGACTCCTGAAGCTAAGTGTAAGAACATACTGTTGACAAGAAGAGTCACGCACAAGGAAACAGCCATCGGATTCGCCTTCGAGTTTTGCACTCGCTTCTGAATATGAGAGAGGACCCCAATACCAACCATATTTTGCAAGACGAAAAACTTTTTCAGCTAATGACTCTTGGGGAATAACTTCCTCATTCTTAAATGGTATTTCATAAATATGAGAGCTGTTTTCGGAGCTCAAACTGCCATTACTAGCCTTCAAACACACAGTATTTTCCTCAATGTCAGATTCAGTAAGTGTATATTCCTTTGGGTATTTTTTACTTCCCTTAAAACATTGGGAAAAAGGATTCTTCCCATGTCTATCTAAAGGAAAAACATTCAAATGTTTCCAAGAAGTAATTTGATTTCCTGTATTACTATTTTCATCCTTTATTTTAGGTTTTTTCCTCATGCAATGAAATCTGAACATATTATAAAGTTACAACTCACAAAAGCAATCTCCACAATTGAAACTCCCCCCAAATCTCCTTAAGGCAAGTAACATTGGTTATTTTTAATAAGTGCATTTCATCCACGGGCGTTTTCCTTAGCATTCCAAGCCTGGCTATGTAAAAAATCCCTTATAACTCTGTTGACAAAATAAGATCAGCACAAGTACTATAACCTTGGTGGAGATAACTAAGTAACCTCGGGTAACCTTCCAGATAAACATGTTATGGTTGTCACTGACAGCAAATCCGAAATTCTATTTCATAAATTTTTGAATCTGTTAAAGTATTGGGGAGTCACATTCCAGTGTTAATAACTTTATCCTACACATTTTAGCCATTTTTTCTTCTAGACTAAAATTTTGATTCATCTTCTTTATGATGGGGTGTTGAAATAAAAGGTGTTATATGTTGAATTTTTGTTAATTATGAATCACAATAATAATCTTCAATGTCAAACTAAGCTTACTCATTTTGCTCCTCTTTCTCCCGAAGAGGAAGAATCCTCAGGTTTTACTTCATTGTTTTCCAGATTTTTTCGGAGAAATGGTAAGCTCTTTTAATACCCAAATACAAGAAAAATACATGTGAAAAGAAAAATTAATTTTTCCCATGAATTTTCAGATGTTGATGAAGGAAGAAGTGATAAAAACTCCAACAATGGTGAAAGTGAAACAGTGGAAATCCCTAAGGAAGAATTTGAAGTAATAATTTATTTCATTATTATTTATTCCATACAAGGTTTCCCTGTACAAAGAATTTGCTTATTATAATTTTGTTAGTTTTATTTTTTTTAAAACTCGAATCACTATATAAATTTTTAAATGAGAATAGAATAAAAAATATAATACTTATTAAACGAACCATATTAACCATCACACACACATTTCTGTTTACTGAGAAAACATTAAAAAGTGTGCAAAGACACAACAAATTTAAAGTATATGACTCGTATGATTGGGTAAATCAAAATAATTTATTCGACTATATTCCTCTGAAATGGTCTATTTGTTTCTTAGATCTATGGGAGTTTCTGTCAATATTATTATATCATTGGCATAAAACCACACCAAAAGCTCATTCTATACATCACCTTAATTTCTGAAAAATTTTTTGATAACCTGAATCAGAACTTGAGTATGTCATACTACAATTCAATATGTTTCCGATTTTTACTTGAATAGTAGCTTTACTAAACAAGATCTTAAGTAGCCTAAGGGTTTTAGTTCTGAACTAATACTTTCTTTAACAAACTGAACTCATATTAAAAAGTGTTTAGACTATTTAGGAATTAATTATCTATAGATTATCATCCTTTCCTCGGGGAATGAAGGTATAAACCTTTAATAGAAAAGTGAACGCTTTACTTTAGGCAGACTTGTAATTGTTAATAAATAGGAGGCCTGGTGGGCGTGAGTGTTAAGGCGTGTGCACTCTGAGCCTAAGGTCGTGGGTTCGATTCCCACTTAGGGTAGTGGTTTTTCCTCGAAAAAAGAAAAGGAATAAGCCCTATTTTGGCTAGAAAAGGGTGGTAACTAATAGATAAGCCATCCTAAAATTCGTTGTCAATAATTAAAGGTCTTTAAAATAATTAAATGTAATAAATAATTGATAAATGAATGTGCAGAGTTAGAGTATTTGTCTGAAGGATTCTCTATCTGCTCCAATTCAATACCCAATCTAAATACATTCACCTTTAGCTTAACATTTTCACATTCTTCTACAAGACAATTTTTTTTTTGAACGCATTCATAATTTTTTAGACAATTGCCTCAGAGAATCTAAGGTATTGGTTCATGCAATCATTTTAATTTGCTTAATGAAGTACCTTTTCAAGGTAGTTATAACCCTTAAGAGACGACAACCCACAAAACCTTAGAGCGGATCCCGTTTCAGTCTCCTGGTGGCATTAAAATAGCTGAGCCTCCACCACCCATCTCTTCAGGTAGCTTTCAGTCCCGAAATGATGAAATGGGCTTGTCACGAAAGTGGCTATCAGGCCACGAGGTATGCAAGCTCTTCACGAGTGGCTATCAGTCTCGAATGGGTTAACAATGAGGCAGAAAATTATATATTTCGTTCAAGCTATTTTTAATTGTTTGTAAACAATACAATTGTACCACTTCTTTGGGAAGGTTTATTTTTTGAAATTACTAATTTACATTATACATTTACAAGGAGAAAAAGAGCGAAGGAGATGAGGAAGTTTTGGAAAATAAGCTTCTATTCAATGTAGCCGAAGGGCGGAGCCTCCCTAATGTTTTAAGAAGAATAAGTAACCTATTAGCCGTTAAAAATTCTGTAAGTACACTTTCTTTAGAAATTAATTAATGAAAAATAATTTTATCTGTTGCCAGATTATTTATTTTTTTCCATTTTCTTATTGGTAAAACATTGAAGAAGAGAATATAGCTATGGAAACGGTTTTCAGGGAAAACAAACTTATAAAGACGCAGATTTGAAGCTGTATTGGATGCCTGATTCAGTTAGTAAAGAGTGCTACGATTGTGGTGAGAAGTTCACGACATTTCGAAGGAGACACCATTGCAGAGTAAATCAATTCATCTATTCACTTACAAATATATTTAATTATTTTGAAATAGCCATGTGAGGTTAAATATCAAAACCAGTCCCATTTTATCATTTTTATTTTTCTTAAAAGATGAAAAGTGCTTTGAATAATAATTATGCATCTCCCTCATCGAGTTTATTATTAATATTTTTTTTAGAATATGTTTATTTGTTAGTTTGATTTAAACAAAATAATTCAAAGAAGTTTACATTTTATGAAGAATATTATTGATAATTTTAGAATCATGCTGCTGCAGGTCCCGATTAGTAGGTTTGTGAGGTACTCACAAGTTGTTCTACTTACGAATACAGCCAGTGTCTTTTAGACACTTCAAGGAAATTTTGAATATCCTCGACTGACAGATGTGGGTTTTGCATCTACCAAAGCCATCATATTTTTGGTATCCACTGTCGAAGGGCGGCCGGACTGATCTGTGTCCTTCATATTAAAATTTCATCATGGAATCGCACAAACCATTTTTGCACCAAATGTCCTTTTATGACATTGTGTCCATAAATCCTATGAGCTGTTTCAGCAGCAATAAGGTCTTCATGAAAATGATAAAGCATCATTATATATACTGTAATGATCTAAAAGGGGGTGCTCTAGAAAGAGTCAGTTTCTGGCATAGCAAAGAGTAGCATTCCTATTCAAAATAAAGGCTAAGTTATATTACATAAGTCCATCACAAATGTTATCTTTTGTCAACCAATTAAATAAATAAAAGAGTAATAAAAGGGGTAGCAATTGGCAGTGCTTAGTTTGGCAGTATTTATTTTTTTTAAAAAAGGCAGTGTTAAATAAAAGAAGAGTCCAAATGTCTCGGCTAGGAGCGATAAGGCATCGAGAGATACAATTTTCCCAGGAAGATAAGAATAGAGGTGCTTCCAAAAGATGTCCTTTGAACATCGAGGTGGCGATCGCTGAAGACAAACACCCTTGGTATGTTGGGAGTAACGCCTCTATAAAAAGGGCCTTCCCCCACCACTCAGCATTCGAGCACCAGAGGCGGAGGACACTCGCCCCATTCGAGCATCAGAGGCGGAGGACACACGATCTCATTTCAGCGCCAGCCAAGGGCCAGAGCACACCCATTCGAGCGCCAGAGACGAAGTGCACACGGTCTCGCTGCAGAACCAGCTGGTCAGCCGACACCAAGCTCTCACTTAATCTTCACTTGATGGCCAGACACCACTCCATGATCTAGCAGCCGACCATCATTCTCCTCAACATGCCGACATAACTACAACCAGTCTACCTCTTCACTTCCAGAACATCATCCGTATCATAAGCTGAGTATACCTCAATAACTGCCAATCTTCAATTAAATTCAAAAGCTAGCTAAAATTTCACAATGGCCAATATTTATATTTTAATATATAAGTTAATATTTTAATTATGTGCTAACTTTTCTTAAATAACCCAACATTGATACAATTATGTGAGTCAAGCAATTTTTCTTTTTTATATCACAGCCATGCCAAATCTTAAATTATATCTTTTATTCAATATAAGTCAATTATTTCCAACTCTATTTTATTTATAATGAACCTTTCTCCTGGTATTTAATATGGTCTCAACACATAAAAGGACAGATGGTAAGAAGTGGTTCTAATTATATATTTCTCATGCTTTCCTTTCAGGAAATTTATTAAATTAATTTAATTATTCAAATGGTTTTATTCATAAATCCGTATGTGGTGAGTTTGGTAATTTTAAATGAACCCTGAGATATAATGAAAATATAATATAAAAACATTCTAAATCAACTTTTTCTATAACAACTTTCGCCAACACATCTTGGCGCCTCACGTGGGGCTGAATCTAAAAAAAAAAAAAAAAAATGCCATATAGGCGCTATAGAAGCGTGGCAGTCCACAAAAAGTGCCATCCTGTCGCCTAAATCCTGAACACGTTGAGTCGCGTAATCTTTCCCGTAGCTTTGTATTGCAGCCCGGCAGCTTAGAGAAGAGTTGCAGTAGGCGCGCGCGTGTTTTAAAACCAAAATTAAAATTTTTATTTTTATGTTTTCAGATTTTAATATTGAGACCATATATTTTAAAAAGTGTGTTTTAAGGTTCAAAACAGAAATTTTTATGAAAAATAAAAATTTTTTTAATGATATTAAATGTTTAGCAAATATTTTATTTTTGGCAGTGATATTTATTCAATTATGTGATTTTATTTAAGTTTTTACATATTTGTTTTGTCAGCTTGGCAAGTTTGCTACGACTCACATAATTGGATCAATGTTGGGAAATGTGATGGCAATTTTGAAAGATGCGCTAAGGATAGATATAATTCTATATATTTATTTCTGTATCTTTTTATATTTTATTTTTGATTTATTAATTTTTGGAACATATTTATAACTTTTTTATATTAAAATTACTTATTTTAACAATATGGAACATAACGAAGGTAATAGACGTTTCACCCAGAGTAATAGGGAGGAACTAAATTCGGGTTTCACGAATATGCAATTAATATTGGAACAAATGATGGCCCAAATGTTAAGTCATAAAACCGAATTAATAGAAAATCTAAAATCAGAATCAGAAAAATTAGGGACCATAATGACGCTCCGTGAAATCAAACCTGCTCCTCTTATAATCCGTGATATTAAACCAGTTCCTTTAATGATAAATGATCAAAGTAGTCATAAAATAACTGCTGTGTCCAACGAGCTATTTAATTCCGATGAAATTTATATTTTAAATAATTTATTCAAAATAAATAAAATTACAACAAAATTAAACAATAACATCTTCACTTCCGCCGAAAATTATATTTTAAACAAATTATGTAAGAAAAATCAAACATAAATTTTAAACATAGACTATTTAAAACCTGTTGAAGATTTTATTTTAAACCATTTATTTAAAAAAAAATATCTTAAAAGAAGAAACAGCAAAATTAAACCTAAAATTGACTATTAAATGTCCAAATTATTAACATCAACCTGGGAGAAACATCCTGTAAAAAATATTTTTCATCTTATCGAATAAAAATGGAATTATTCGGGAAATGTTTCATTCGATTCTTCTAAAATATTATCATGAACCGACCAAAGATGATGAAATTAAACATTCAACCAGTAAAGTATAACAATAAAACCTCTCTGTTTTGGAGCTCCTCCGGCGTTGGGTACCGGATTTGAGTGGATAGGGACAAATAAATAATAAATTTATTAATATTTAAATTATATTACCTATCAAAATTCTATGGTTTATTGATAAAAACCAATGTTTATAAATTTTTTTGACGCAATTTTCAAAATTACGAGAGGCCAAATCCATATTTTATTTTATTTTTAAAATCGTGTGCACAACCGTACACTAAAAACAAAAAAATGTTACTAAAAAAGTCATTGTATTATCCTTTTTAGCGCGGTTCCTCCCTCCCCCATTGGGAGGAACCCCGCTTATAGGGTTGATACAATGAAACAATCCGGAAGTGCCGACTAGAAAATTTCGCGTTTCACAACCCCTAGAGACCGAAAATAACGGTGGTTCAAATTTGTATATATATATATATATATATATATATATATATATATATATATATTTGTCTGTTCGCTCATTTCTGGCTTCCCCAATGGTCCGATTGTGATGAAATTTGGTACAAAAATCCGTCGTCCAATTTAAAAGGTCAAGTTCGTTAACCAGCAGAATCCGCCCACTGGAAGATGGCGTTTGGGGCGAAATTCGCGCAAAAAAATCGTAACGCTTACGTTTTTGAGTTCATAAGCTTGTAAGTACTCTTTTTATAGGCTTCTTAGGCTAGAAAAACGAATGAAACCATTTTCAAGGCGATAGCTTTAACCGTTGTCGAGAAAATTGGAAAAATAGTTTTTGAATTCCGTTTTTGGTTTGGGTACTTAGAATCACGGGATTCAGTTGAAACATTATCTGCATGTTCTAATTTCATTAAAACTAATATGTTGAAAGTTATGTTACGTTTGGAGTTAAGGAAGGGTTAGAATAAAATATTTTATGAACAGGCATGAAAAGTTTTGGTAACTTTGTACACTTTCCTTAATATCTCGAAAAAGGTTGAGAATCTTGGGAAACGGAAGATGACCATTAGAAAGGTCACTAAATTCTCTACAAAAATGGTTCTAAAGAAAGTTTTGATTAGGCGATGTCAATCGGAGAAATAAGTGCATAAAACTTTAAAGTAATTGATTTCGCTTATTCGAACTGTTCTTTTTCTCTTTGATTTTGGTACTTAGAATTATGGGATTCAGTTGAAACATTTTCTGCATGTTCTACATTCATTAAAACTAATATGTTAAAATTTTTGTTACGTTTGGAGTTTAGGAAGGGTTAGAATAAAATATTTTATTAACAGACATAAAAAGTTTTGGTAACTTTGTATACTTTCCTTAATATCTCGAAAAAGGTTGAGAATCTTGGGAAACGGAAGATGACCATTAGAAAGCTCACTAAATGCTCTACAAAAATGGTTCTGATGAAAGTTTTGATTAGGCGATGTCAATCGGAGAAATAAGTGCTTAAAATTTTAAAGTAATTGATTTCGCTTATTCGAACTGTTCTTTTTGTCTGTTTTATTCCTTGTTATTTTTAAATTGCTTATAGTCAGATAATGTATTTGACAATAAAACAGATTAAGTAAAATAAGAAGATCAATTTATTGTTAGAAATGTAGCGTTCAAAGAGAGAGATCCCAAGGCTTTCCAAATGCCTCTGAGCGGAGGCCTTTCTGCCCGACTTATGGTATAGCTGACCCATACAGGTAAGATTGTAAATCAAGACCTTTCAAGACTGGTTTGTTTGAGATTTCATTTGGATAGCTGTTTCACTATTGATCTAAATAAAGTAATAACTGTTTCTATTCTATGCCTTCATAAACACTAGAGATAAGAACGGAACCGCGCTAAGATGACGCAGTTCCTGCGAATCGGACTTTTTAAGTCGTAGATTCAGTAAAATGATAACCTGTTAACCCGTTAAAAGCAATAACATTATTAATAAAATGAAAATTTGGCACCAATATAAAATTCTAATGCCATTATTATTATTAATATCAAAAAGAAGATATCAAGAAATATTTCATTATCGGTCGTGATAAAATTTTAGACACGCAAGTGTAAAGGAATAGAGAATCGATAAAAATCAGGAAATCTCCAGTTTCTGTTAAAATCCTATTCCCATCTCGGGAATGCAGATAATAGGATAATTAACTCCCAAAAGCACAAATCCTCTAGGCGCCAGATAATAAAAAGATATAGCAGGAATATCCAGTCCCTGGGAAGATCCCTTATCCCTTATCCACCTCGAAAGCAGGAAGCTTTGATAATCTCTAACAAACAGTAAACAAGAGCAGGCTCATGCTAGTTCAAGTTTTCGACACGCGCACCGCGCTAGTGTTCTACATTGCCAAGAAGTTCCTATAATTGCCACAGCCCCGAGCAGCGCTCGCCTCACTCTCTATTCAATATAACTAGAACCCGCCAACTATAGGATGTTTTTAAATGAGAAATATATTTTTGAAGCCAATAAGGCTAAAACGAATTAATGAAGAGAATAATTAATGGTTAAACTACGTTTTAAATAAAGAATAAAATAAATAAAACTTAGTAATTGTTTAAATAAATATAAAGACAGACTTTGACAAGGACAGTTAATAAATATTTAAAGGGAAAAAACCTTTTTCAAAAGTTAATAATAAATAAAGAAGAAGTAGGAGTAGATAATAATAATAATTGAAGTAAGGGGAAGGAGAAATAAATAAATCTAATTGAATTTATTTATGAAATATATTGATTGATATATTTGAATTAAATATTTATTTTATATTGAGGGCTCACGGACCCATGAAGAGGCCGGAGTACCTATTATTTGTTTTGTATTAAAGGCTCACGGACCCATGAAGAGGCTGGAGTACCTTATCTACGTATTGGGAAATATAATATTATATTATAATAAAGGGGGGAAACTTATTAATAATAATTTGTTGAGTAATGTTATTCAAGAGTAAGGAATTGAATAATATTATTGAAGTGGAAGGAGTTTAATAATTATTGAAGTGGAAGGAGAAGTTTTTAAATGAAATGTAGAAAGAAGGAGTGACTGACAAAGAAGTTGACACCGACAAGGACTGATAGACTTTTGGCAAGTTATTTTATTACATTAAAATTTCAGTTTTTTAAAATGGGCTAGTGAGGGAACAAACTTTCTTGAACAATCGTTAGAGTTGTGTCAAATGCATTGGGTAAAATAATGAAATACGAATAAAAACCAAAATGAACTTATAAAAGAAAACTTTGAAAATGTTTTTCATACTGAAGATGGACACAGTAAACATTGAATGTAAAAAGTATTCCTTGTTTTTTTTTTTAAATGATTCTTTATATGAATCTGGAAAGTTCAATTTAATTTCCTGCTGTACATAAAAAAAATAATTAAAAAATAAATAATGAATAAAACTTAATATTTGAATGAGCTCAGGAAGCTCAGCCTTGAGCTATACTTATTTTTTTTTTTTTTTTGTCAATAGTGGATATTTTTAATTATATTATATTGTTATTTTGAAATTAAAATGATTAAATATTGGATTAAGGGTAAAATTAAAAATCAAAGAAGGAAAAAAGATTAAAAAAAAAAAAATATTTATATATGTAAATAGATAAAAATAATTTGTTTTTAAAATGTTTTGATATAAGTGACTTTATATTGGGATAAGCTGTATACAGCCATACAAAATGTGTTGTAAATGTAAATGCTATTATTGTATGTAATTTGTTTTTGTTATAAGACATAATTTATAATTTTTATTAAGACTCTTTAGAATATTTATAATTTAATTTAGAGCATATAAGAAAACAAATTTAAACTTGAAATGAAACCTGTTAATAGTATTCAGTATTTGAATAGTAATGCTACCCTGAGCCGGAAAACAAAATCATTAGACCAAATTAAATTAAAAAAAAACAAAAAAAAAAAACATGCTAAGCAGTTTTTATTTTTTTTACACCGGAGCCCACCCGAAATGTAATGATCTAAAAGGGGGTGCTCTAGAAAGAGTCAGTTTCTGGCATAGCAAAGAGTAGCATTCCTATTCAAAATAAAGGCTAAGTTATATTACATAAGTCCATCACAAATGTTATCTTTTGTCAACCAATTAAATAAATAAAAGAGTAATTAAAGGGGTAGCAATTGGCAGTGCTTAGTTTGGCAGTATTTATTTTTTTTAAAAAAGGCAGTGTTAAATAAAAGAAGAGTCCAAATGTCTCGGCTAGGAGCGATAAGGCATCGAGAGATACAATTTTCCCAGGAAGATAAGAATAGAGGTGCTTCCAAAAGATGCCCTTTGAACATCGAGGTGGCGATCGCTGAAGACAAACACCCTTGGTATGGTGGGAGTAACGCCTCTATAAAAAGAGCCTTCCCCCACCACTCAGCATTCGAGCACCAGAGGCGGAGGACACTCGCCCCATTCGAGCATCAGAGGCGGAGGACACACGATCTCATTTCAGCGCCAGCCAAGGGCCAGAGCACACCCATTCGAGCGCCAGAGACGAAGTGCACACGGTCTCGCTGCAGAACCAGCTGGTCAGCCGACACCAAGCTCTCACTTAATCTTCACTTGATGGCCAGACACCACTCCATGATCTAGCAGCCGACCATCATTCTCCTCAACATGCCGACATAACTACAACCAGTCTACCTCTTCACTTCCAGAACATCATCCGTATCATAAGCTGAGTATACCTCAATAACTGCCAATCTTCAATTAAATTCAAAAGCTAGCTAAAATTTCACAAGGGCCAATATTTATATTTTAATATATAAGTTAATATTTTAATTATGTGAGTCAAGCAATTTTTCTTTTTTATATCACAGCCATGCCAAATCTTAAATTATATCTTTTATTCAATATAAGTCAATTATTTCCAACTCTATTTTATTTATAATGAACCTTTCTCCTGGTATTTAATATGGTCTCAACACATAAAAGGACAGATGGTAAGAAGTGGTTCTAATTATATATTTCTCATGCTTTCCTTTCAGGAAATTTATTAAATTAATTTAATTATTCAAATGGTTTTATTCATAAATCCGTATGTGGTGAGTTTGGTCATTTTAAATGACCCCTGAGATATAATGAAAATATAATATAAAAACATTCTACATCAACTTTTTCTATAACAACTTTTAAATTCTTCTTCCCCCCCCCCCCAAAAACACCACAATACATAATTCTAATCTGTACACTCACAAGAGGAGCTTCAATGTAATAATATCAATCACTTTTAGAAAGTTACTAAAACCATCTAGTAGTTGCAGAATTTGTATTATGAAAAAAACTATTAACAATAAGTGTTTAATCTAAAAAAGTGATTA
This sequence comes from Gonocerus acuteangulatus, assembly GCA_946811695.1. NCBI lineage: Eukaryota > Metazoa > Arthropoda > Insecta > Hemiptera > Coreidae > Gonocerus > Gonocerus acuteangulatus. The sequence goes on from OX328128.1 coordinate 79,054,670, forward strand.
GTGACTAAATTTGTGAATCCTATCTTCCAAAGAGGATTCATTTATGAGTGTGTATATATATGTTTTTATTTATCCATCACAGGGAGATCCGTAAATGAATTTCTTCCTGGAAAGTAGTAAAGAGACACTGAAAAATGTTACAGGTGGTTTTTTTTTTCTAAGAATATCATTTCATAGTTTTGTTTGAAATAAAGTGATATGGGCATTTTTGTATTTCAGGTGTGTGGTCAAATATTTTGTTCAAGATGTTGCAATCAAGAAATTCCTGGAAAAATCATGAACTGCACAGGTAACTCTCTCTTTCTTTTTTTTATATATAAGTAAAGTTTAATTTCACTCGTAGGCTTCCATGGTCCGTGTTATTACAGACATTATGGTCTTCGGGTTTTGACTGTGTCTTCACCAACGTTTTGCCAATCATACTGCTGGGTTCCCCAGGGTTACGTCTTAGAATGAGGATGTTGTCTAGCTCACTGTTAGTCTTCTCTTCCATGATTCTGATTGGTCCGTTTCCTCCTTGTTTCATCCTGATTACATCAGGATCGTTGATTGGTTTATCTTCTATCCTTCTTGTTAGTCTAGGTTTAATGACTGGGTACCACAATTTACTTAGCTTGTAACCATATTCTTTATTATAATTTTCCGGTTGTTTCACTATTTCTATAGCTTCTCTAAAAACTCCCTCTTGGTAATTTTCTGTGTTGAATAGAATGTTGGCCTTATCAAATTTAATTGCATGGTTTGTGTTCTAGAAACGTTCCGCCACCGCCGATTTTTCAGTATTGCCATTTTTTACAGTCATCATATGTTCTGCGATTCTTGTTGATACCAATCTTTTGGTTTGCCTGATAAACTCTTCTCAACAGGAGCATGGTATACTGTAAATTCCTGGTGATCTCAGCTTTAACTTGTCTTTAGGGTTGTTAACCATCTGGCTGATTTTTCAGTCAGTGGTATAAATTGTCTTGATCTGATATTTTCTTAACATTTTGGATCTTCTCCGTTATTCCTTTCACGTATGGCAGGATTACTTTTTCGTGTTTGGATCTTCTGGAACTTCTCTTCTAGTGAGCTTTTTTTTGCTTTTTCCATATGCGTCTTTATATCTTCATGGGTTCGTTGTATGATTTTACATTTTATTCTATTTACTTATTTTTCCCCCCTCTTTTGTCTATGCAATTTTTTTTATTCTTTTCTCTTTATTATCTCCCCCCTTTTTTATTATTTGTTTATTTTTTTATATTGAACTACTTATTATATTTTTATATTCTTATCCCCCCTTTATATAGTATCATCATTGCTGCACCCTCCCTCATCTATTTGCTCCAGTCTTCCACAATCCCTCCGTATTCACTCTATTATTTTTATTAATATGTACATATGTTTTATTCTGTTATAAAGAAAAGGCATCAGCCCTATCCTAGACTAGAAAAGGGTGGTAACCTATAGATAACCTGTCCTAAAATTCTTAGTTAATAATAATGGATGTTAACATTTAAATAATAAGTATTGTAAATAGTATAGTTCATTTGTTTGCTGTTGTCTCTTCTCTAAGTATAGAGTCAGAGTTTTATTTTAAATTTGTATAATCAACCAAATGTATTTATATGTCATTCTTAAGGAACAAAGTCCCAGAATAAAGTTTTTTTTTTTATTTTTTTCATTTCATTTCAAATTTTAATAGTTTTTATTTTATTTTTATACTCACACCTTAAGTAATTGATAACAATATACAACTCTGTAGTGCATAATAATTGAATTTTTTTAATATCATATATTAAATTAATACTCATTTATTAATGAAATTCTTGAAAGCTTTGTATTTTTTTTATTTCTATTCGCAGGCGACCTACGAGTATGTACTTACTGCGGAAAGGTCGTTTTATCTTACTTACAATCGCCCGACATGGCTACACATTTATCAGCAGACTTGAGAGCGCTACAAGAAGATCTTCAAACCAAATTCGGAGATCCTGTTCTGGTGACGACTGTTCATCATGGTGGCAATTCTAGCATCACTCCTGACAGGGAGGATTCTGTTGTTAGAAGGAAACCCTCACTTGGTTATCAAGAAGAAAAGTTTGCCAATGCTAGGTAATTTGTTCTAAATCTTAATATATGGTTAATGATCTAATGTTGAATAGTGGAAATTTAAAATGGTCTAAGCTACGACAACTTGAAGAATCTTGTTTCTTTTTAGAATATGGATTTGTATGTCATAGCCTACAATTTTTTACTTTTAGTGCTATTGTAACAAAAAAAAAAGTTTAAAACTCCCAACAATGGTATTATTTTTTAAGGCTAAAAAGAAATTAGCATTTATAAGTCCAACTCAACCTTTTACGCTTCGAATTCACCTTTTACCACTTCAAATTTAAATAGCTCTTAGTTTCCTAGTTGTTTCTAAATTATTTGGGGAATTAAAATACATTCAAAGAAATGCAGATTTTTTTTTTTTTATTTCTTTTTTTTTCAACAACAAAATTTTACAAAATTAATTATGAAAATGTTTAAAATTGTTTAATAAGTGAACACTTTATCAATATAAATATATTTCTAGATTTCTGCAATAGGTAGGATGTGTTTTAGTAAGTTGAATGCTGTGAAGGGTAAAATAAGGCGGCCGGAGTATAGTATTGACCATAGTATCTCTCTAGTATGCCGAATGGTCAAGAATCATCATCTGAAGACTGATTTTTTTTTTCTCTCAATAATATTAACTAAATGGAGCTTTAACCATTGCAGATCTGATGCTGGTCGTAGTTCAATGCGATGCCTATTGGATGAAGCAGTTATTTCTGGAGCACTTAATATCAATACTCATAGATACAGACTACGAACATACCCTAATTGTTTTACAGCTGCCCATCTTGTCGACTGGCTAGTGCAACAGAATAAAGCTGCTACTAGGTGGTTATTGTCAACTTATTATTATTAGTCACGATTGTTTAAAATTTAAAGAGATTTATCTAGTTGAATACAATATGATATTATCATTTTCACGTTGCACATTAATTTCTCAGCAAAAATTGAAAATAAATAAGACATCTTCATAATATATCTTCTGGACATTTGTATTCTTTTGAAAAAAAGATAAAAAAGGTTTTGTTATTTTTTACATTGTATTTTTAATTGTATTTATAATCTAAATATGGACTCTATAAAAAAGTTGTTTGATTACAACTCAGAGTGCCACCCACGCCTGCATCATGCTTGAGTCAGCTCTTCTCTCTTTCTAATTTCGGAATTTTCTTGTTATTTATTGCCTTCATCCTGTGATAATGTTAAGCTATTAATCGGTTTTTATTTCTTATTGCAGCTTATTTTGTTTCAATTAATGCCAGACTTTTTTTTTACTATAAAATGGTATCATATTTTTTAATTTTCTCGATATAAAAACTATTTTTAATGTAAAAAATTGGGGTTACCATTTTAATAGACCTATTATTAAATTTTGTAAGTATAGAAAATTTAATAATATAACGTATTGTAATAATTTATTTATTATTATATTTTTTAATTATTTAAAATAAGTATATTTATTCAAAATGTAATAAAATTATGTCTCACGTTGGTTAGGCCATAAATGTAGTGATTAATATTATTTATAATTTAATTTATTTGAATAAATATAGAATTGAATACTTTGTTAACACAAAATCTTGAGTCATAATACGTTCCAGCAAATTAAAACATATTAATCATACGTTTCATAGACATATACAAAAATGCGGTCAATGATAAATTATCTAACTATCACAAAATAATATAAATGCACGCTATATAATAAAAATTAACTTGTATCTGTAGAAAAATCTTACAGTCGTAATCCCCAACAATATTCTTGATCCTGCGTTTAGTTCTTCTAAGCTTGCAATTTTCATTTATTGAACACTCAATACTACTTTTGAACATAAAACATCCTCAACGGGGAGATTCTCGACGCCAACTGACTAGAGAGAAACTGATGGCCGGATGACTAGATCTAGTATATTTCTAGGTTCTGATTGGATGAGAGAAGCCTTCTTGATAGGATAATGGAAATTTTTTTTATATCCACATTCTATATTACTATGAAATATTAAGATATATTTGTATATATTTAATATTATTATATATTCCAAAATTTATGTATTTAAGTATTGAACAAAAAATAATATTCTTTTAATCTTTATGTTCCCCCCCCCATTATTTTTAATTTTCAACACTTACTATTATTTATTTTAATTGAATTTATTTATGTTTGAGGCAATCACAACAGTATATATGGATATATATACCCAGATTATGTATCTCCTTATATTTCAATTATTCAAATAATTAAGTAGGAATTTCTGAACTATTAGACGTAAGAGGGAACAGAAGGGCTGGGTTTGGTGATTGGCCTTCGGGGCAAGTTGGCTACCAGCCCAGTCGGCACTCCACATAAATTTGCACTTCCGTTGCTCTGCTCGGGAAATGAACACCACCCATTTATCCACGAACAATGGATGAATGCTTTATACGCTCCATATTTAGTGCCTCATTAGATCTTTCACTCAACAAATGTATATAAGCCTTATAATAAAAATGCGTCTCTATTCAATTTTCAGAACGGAAGGAGTAGTCCTGGGACAGGCAATGCTGCAATCAGGATACATGGAATGTGTGAGTCTTGATACAACACAGTTTACTGATGGTAACTCTCTATATAGGATTCTCCCGGTAGAAACTGTTCGAGAAGAAGGGCGCACTGATTCAAGTGCTGGTAAGCTTTTCGACTCTTTCCTCGTTCATGTATTTTGAATGATTATTGATCATAGAATGAAAAATGTTGTGAGAATGTTATTTGCCATGACCCCATTTGGCAGAATTGAGCTACAAGAAAAAGAGTCTGAGCTGTGCCACTTATAATCTTACCTGAAAGGATCTAATCAGCACCAGAAAAATCACAATGTCCAATATAGCATTGAACTATTACATATAAAGCAGCGGATAACAAGTTTAGGAATAGAGATGAAAAAACTGCTCTCACAAAACTGGAAATATGGGTAATTTGTATATTTTTCAGGTGTAGTGGTTAAGATCGATAGGTCGAGGGTGGGATTTCAAAAAAACGTTTTTTTCAATTGTAAATTTTTGAAAAACAACTAAAATGTGAGTAATTTGTATATTTTTCCAGAGTAGCGATTAAGAAAAGCTTTAAAATGATACCTCATTTGTGAAAATTTATGAAGTTATGGCGTACCAACAAAAAAAAAAACCCTTGTGAAATAATAATATATTTAGATAAGAGCAAGTGAATTAAAAAATATATATGCATCAGACATCAATAGTTCGTTTTCGTTTGAACAATTTCAAAAAAGGAGACACACAAGCATGTATCACCCCAAAACAGGTAAAATAACTGTTTAGTAACAAAGGAATAGGCATATGACCTCCCACCATATATGCGTCTAGAGACGCTAGGGGCACTGTTGTCATGCCCACATATATGCGTCTAGAGCATTTGAAGGTCAATAAAAACTTCTGCTGAGCGCAAATATTTTTTCTAAGAATTCATTGATTATTTTGGGATTTTCTCAAATAAAAAAAACATATATAATAGGCGTTATCATACAAGGTCGTGGTGTATTCCATTACCTCCAAATCAAATTTAAATTAATTTGAATATTTGGTAGAATACTGCAAATTATATTTTAATTGTTTCAGATTCTGAATCAGAATATGTGCCATCTGAGGCGAGTATTAAAACGTCAAGCTCAATCTTCAATTTAGACCTTAATCTTGAAGATAAAACTGTACATTTAAGTAAACCTCCATCAAAAAATGAAGATCAAATTTATGATACTAATTCAGGTAGTTGTCATTTAATATTTATGTATTTGTTGTTGTATAAAAAAAGAACGAGGGTTGAGGTCTGCCTCAGAATACTTCTAACCCATTATATCGAAGAATATCCACTTAGCTAGCTATCTGGAAATATAAACCTGAAATACATAGAGAGGATTTGACTGGTAGTGCTTTTGAAGAGAATTATTCTGTTTGGGGTCTCCCCATTGTCTAGTGGCTAATGCCTTAGATTCGTATGCGGGAGATGGTGGGTTCGAGTCCCACCGGCGGCAGGAATTTTCTCACGGCTCGTTGGGAAAATTCCTTGCTGCACCCTGGGTGTTGGCGCTAATGGCCTAGATGTTGATGCGCCGTTAAAAAAAAAAAAAAAAAAAAAAAAAAAAAAATGTTTTTTTCCCTTGGATTCAGACATTCCTTGTTACATCTTCATCTTCTTATTACTAAGTAGACTACAAATATTTTTTTACTATAATTTATAATATGTATATTAACTATATATTTAAGCATATTTCTTCTCGTGAAGGCCAATGGTTCGCTAATGACCGAACTTTAAAATTGTTAATTATAAATTAAGAGACATTATAAATAATTTTCATATACTTTTTTCAACAAATCAATCTTTTGCTATATGTTCCTGTCTCCCTAAGGAACCTTGAAGTCGAAGGTTGTTTTATTTCATTCGTTGTAACTGAATCTTAGCTTCATAAAATCCTATATTTTCATTTAGTAAGCGTAGTTACTCTTCTCTTTCAATTAACACCCACTAATAATTCCGGCTCAGAGTATCTTAAGTGGAAATTGGTAACGTTCTATATGAGTAAATATTGGGTTGCAAAATAGGTTTGTAGCATTTTTCACTATTTCAATTTAATTCTCTCTGTGTTTATAAAATCATGTTTACTTGGTCAATAATGTTTATATATTCTAAAGGAGGATTTGTTAAGGTGCTTTTATGCCTGAGTTTCAACCGAGATTCCTTATCTTTAAGTGGTATTTTGCTTGCTCAAAATTGAAGAGAAAAAAATTCATTTTTGTCATTTAATAATTTTTTATTTCAGAAAAGGAAAATCCGCTGTACAGGATAACAGAATTAGCAGTGTGTATGGCAATGATGCCTTAGGAGAAAGCGCCGTCTATAAGTGGTTTGCTCGGTTCAGAACCAGAAATTTGGACTTGGAAGACTCAAACCACTTGTATCATCCTTCAACTATTGATGACGACCAAATTCAAGCATTGGTCACAGACAACCCTCACTCTACGACACGGGATATCGCATAAACGCTTAACATTTCTCATGCAATTGTCTCAAGTCATTTAGGTGCTTCGGGATATGTTTCTTGTTCGGGATATAGGTTCCTCATAATTTTATGGAAAATAATTTATTGGACCCCATTTCCATTTGTGATTCCCCCCTGAAAGGCAATGTTAATGATAAATTTTTAAAGTGGTTGATAACTGGGGATGAAAAGTGAGTCCTGTACAATATTTTCACGTTATTTCGGGCCCTTCAAAACTCTCTTAACGGGAAACACTTTTATTTGCTCGAGGATTGCAAAATGCTCATAGAGGAGTTAATTGCGCAGAAATCTTAGAAGTTCTGGATGGAATTAAAAAAATACCTGAAAGATTGCAACATGTAATTGATCAAAATGGCCGTAAATAATGGAATAAAAAAATATTTACAATAATCTGAAGTTTTTATTGAAATCACCAGTAAAAATGCTACAAACTTATTTTACAATCCAATAATAGTCTGCAAATTGTCCAAAACTTGATTCAAAGATTTTTCAAAATTAAATAATATACTTGCCATTCTTTCATTATATCTTGTCATTATAATGAGATATTATTTGTTTTGCAGAAAATAATAAGAAAAGCTCTTCTGCCAGTGATATTGGTGAAAGTGGAGTAAAAGCAGTTACAGACATTTACTCCTCAGGCAGTGAAGTTCCTCCACCCACTGATTGGAACCATGTGGTCGAGACCAGTCTCACTCCAGAGGATAGAAAATCTTTCAATATTCTTAAGTAATTCTTTCATGTCTAATCTTATTTTAGATATTTCAATATTTTGGGGGGGGGGGGGGAAAGAAGAAAAGAAAAAGAGAGAGAAAATTTGTGGAAGGGATATTGTTAGAAATATTAGGGACGATAAGAAGCAACTAAGAATCTTGGAGGTTTGAGATAATCAATACACAGGTCTGCAAAACAATGTTTTGATCAGTTCCATGAAATCTTTTAACTGAATATTACATTTTTGGTGTACTGAATCCAAAAATGGCTGCCATTTTTGTCCGCCAGATACAGTTTTCTTGCATAATTCAAGGTGTGGGAACATATTAAACGCAAAACGTAGAAAAAACACCATGATTTTATTATGTACAAACTAAAAAAAAAAAAAGTTTTTGTTTTCAATAACAAAAAAAAAATTCATTGACGACTTTTCATGACATGATTTTTGGCATTTTTACACCTCACCTTCTTCATTCCTATTTGGATACACCTCAAACCCTCTTCTCTCTTAACACCTCGCTTTCCTTTCATTCGTTCCTGGGAGTGATATATGAAAGTCAAAGAAACCTGTGCAATTCATAAGATTGAAAACATGGCAGCAACTACCGAATTATAGGTTTAAAACTGAATAACGACACAGGCTTAGGTAATTAAAAAAAACAAAAAAAAAAAAAAACAGTTTTACTAAGAAACTTGACGTCATGACATTTTTTTTCGGTTTCAGCATGCACAATGGGATCCAGTCAAAGAATATCTTGCAGTTTTTTGGTCGCAGACCTGTTATTTGTTGCATTAATCTATCATGATAGCACTAACATTGTGTGTGTGTGTGTGTATGTGTGTGTGTTTATAGATATGTTAAAATCCGCAGTATTTCTGAGCCAGTTAAGCAGTTTTAATTTTTTCTGTTGTGTACTTTGAGCGTAGGTCACATAAGTATGTAACATCTTACTACCTAGATGCTAATGATCTTTGTTGTCAGAGCACCTGAAATTAAAAGAATGGACCATTTTATATAATTTATATTTGGCCTACATGTATTATGACCTTCTCACAACTTCTTCAGGCACAATAAGAAGAATTTTCAACCGCTGTTCAGTCAATTTCATAAAAAAAAATAATTTCAGTCTTTATGGGGGGGGGGGGGGGTAGGTAAAATGATGTGCTTTTTTCTTGCTCTAATATGTTCGCAATTACATATATTAAGAAAACAGTTTTTGTTAAATGTTATGTTTTCTAGTGTGCTCAATCCTAATATGTCATACATCTCCCACCATTACTTACAGTTTCAGACAATATCCAAAAATGTTTCTCCTCATAATATTTTTTCTTCTCTACAATAAATAAAAGTATACATACAATTATTTCTATAAATATTAGTACAAATGTTTACCTCCCTAAAAAAATACTTCATTTTTATTTTTGAGTGTCATTTTTATTTTATGCTTTGTTTTAGGTGTGCATTTTCCCAACACTGCAGCAACTACTTCCGGCAACTTCTCAATATGGAATCAGTTTCTCAGTCATGGGACGAAGTAATTTCTCCATTAGTTTTGAGGGCTGTTGACACTATACGGCCAGAAGTATCCCGACCTGACGACATGGACATGAGACTGTAATTTTTTTTCTCTTATAAATTTATATCAATTTAAATTTTTGAAAGTTTTTTTTTTTTTTTAAGAGCAAAGTAAAAATGTGTCTAGGCAGTAATCTAATATAATGTAATAATAATAACATCTACAGCTACTTTCTTCTAGACATTATTCTATTGAAATCTACAGCTATGCCAATCATTGTTGAACGAAACTAAAACTAAAATTAAAACTACATTCACTTTTTAGAATAAACTAAATCGAAACTAAAAATTGCAATCTAAAAAAACTAAAACTGAAATTAAATTGACTGATGGATATTAGTTGAACTGAAACTATAACTAAATCATTGGGAATTGATTAAAAACTGAATTAAAGCTTTATTTTAGTTTAGTTTTACATAAATCATATCTTATTTAGATAATTAAGTAAATTATTAAAACTAATAGAACTTGTTTTCATTTTGTTTTATATAGGCTGAAGTCGTAGTTGTAAGTCGTAAACTCATTTTTCCCCATTATAGTTCATAAATATACACTCTTTATTTAAACTAAAATACATGCATACCTATTTTTTTACCCTTGTTCTGAATAAAAGTAAGCAATAAACTAATTAGTGAATTAAAAACTAAAACTAAACTAAAATCATATTTTTTTCAATGATTGAACCATTAAAATAATTGATTTTCTATATAAATACATTTATTTTCAGGTTTTTTATTTAACTGAATTATTTCTCTGGAAGTAAGACATGTTTACTTTATTTTTTTTTTTTTTTTATTTTTTTTTTTTTTACGGCGTATCTACAACTTGGCCATTAGCGCCGGGCTATCTACAGGTTGCCACCCTTTTATAATGCCAAAAGCACGTGGTCAGTCACCCATTCAGGTACTGGCCACGCCAGACGTTGCTTAACTTCGGTGATCTACGGGAACCGGTGTGTTCAACGTGGCTATGGCTGTTGGCGTTTACTTTAATTGTTCTCATTTAAAATTAAACATTTTTTTTTTTCAGATACGTACAGATTAAAAAAATAGGTGGTGGTGATAAAAATGAGTGTTGTATAATTAATGGAGTAGTCTGTTCCAAAAATGTGGCACACAGAGCAATGCCTTCGAGGATAGTCAATCCAAAAATCCTCCTTTTGAATGCCGCTATCATGTATCAGAGAGTTGAAGGAAAATTTGTCTCTCTTGAACCAGTTATAATGCAGGTAAATTCCCTCTCTCTTAAACCCTGATTCATCTTTTGATATTTTTTTTTAATGACAGTTTTCTTTTGAGAACCCAAAGTAAAAGCAGGTCATTAAAATTGAAACCAACAATCAACAATACAACTTCTTCTTTTTTTTTTCTTAATTAGTTAACAGAGTTTTTTGTTTTTTTTTATATATATTTGATATTTTACTTTCAGGAACAAGAATATGTTGACCGTGCTGTTGCGAAGATTGTGGGTCTTGGCCCCAACGTAGTCCTCGTCGGAAAGAGTGTTTCACGTCTTGCACAAGAGTCCCTCCTGTCGCTCGGAATTACACTTGTTCTCAATGTGAAGCCTTCAGTACTCGAAAGAATAGCTCGAGTGACCGGTGCTGATGTAATAACTTCTGTCGATCCTCAGTTACGTAGTCCCAAGTTGGGTCAAGCCAGTTTGTTCTCTGTCTCCTCTTACATCACTGAAACAGGTATTTTTTACGATTTTTTTAGTTCATTTAGGTCTTGATTGACAGGGGGGGGGGGGGAGGTGAGACACAGTCGAATAATTTTTTTCTTGCCTGCTTAGGGTATGGGGATCTTTATTAAATAATTTCTATTCTCTTGTTATTGTTGAGGGATGGGATTAGTGTTGCACAGGCCATATTTATGTAGTTGTTAAATATTATAAATCAATTTATTTTTATTTAAATTGATTATTATAACAAAGATATTATGATAAACAATATTTCATGAAATACCAGTGTTACAAAGAAGAGGGTCAAAAGCGTTTCCTATTTGTATACAAAACAAGATGGTCCTTATTTATTTAAACGAATGTAGTTTTATTGATTATATGTTCAATAAGACTACATTTCATAACTAAAATGAGTTCTATTTCTGCCAACTTAGTGGGGTAGGCTTGTGGGGATATTTTTACAACTAGGACACTTGCTCTATTTATGAGAACTGATTGAAATTTCTTGACGCAAACAGCGAACCTGTTGGAGAATTTTTCAACTACATCCCCATACGGGATCATACGTTCTATTAATGAATTCTGTTCATTAGGGAGGAAGAAGACACTAATGATGTTCGAAGGCTGTCCTTCTCCACACCTTGGTGCTACAATATTGCTTCGCGGTGCTCCAGTTTCTGAGCTTGCTAAGTTGAAGAAAGCTACAAAAGCATATATATTTGCTTTGTACAATTCCCGACTTGAACTATCCTATCTTATGGATGCCGAAGCTCAGCCTCCTAATCTTCCTGGCAATTTATTTGAAGAAACAGATAATGAATGGAAATCTATATGCTCAGAAAATCCTCCTAAAAGGATGAGGTTCATTTTTTATTATTTTTTTTAATCATTATTAAATTATTATAATCTAGAACAAAAAACTAAAATTCTTTCGAAAGAAGAAGGTTAAATCTAGTAAAGTATGTAGGATTTTTAAAAAATATTAACTTTTCGAGGATGGTGAACAATTTTTCATTTTCTATTAAAAAACCCGTCGAAAATCGTAATAATTCAATGAATGGAAAAATCCCTATGTACTTTACTAGCAAATATCATTAGGAATCTGCAGTTAAAATTGCACATCACCTGATTTTAAAAACATAGTTTTGAGAAAGTCAACTTTAAATTTACTATACCAAAAAGTTCATTATTTCATTATATATATAAATGTATGCGCCCACCAGACTTTCTCAGGCCCCGCTCTTATATTTACATGGCCTCATCGAGTTGGCTTTTCTCACATTCTATTTGGGAATCTTCTCATTATTTAATACTTTAATCTTGGGATAATCTTATGCTACTAATCTGTTCTTATTACTACTTATTTAATTTCAATTAAGGGTTGATTTTCTTTTTTAACATATAAAATCATAGCTTCTCTTCTTTTCTTTTCTCGTAATATGAACAATTTGTAATGTTACAAAATTGGGGGTTACCATTTTAACAGACATTATGTATTAAATTTTGTATCTATGCTTTTCAAGGATCAAAGCGTGCAACATTTCTGAACTCAGATTGCAAAAGAAAGAAGTAATGTTTTATCAAGTTGCAAATTCAAGATTCTTAGCTGTTATTCTTATTTTTTAAATTTCAAGCTGATCAATGAAATGTTTTTTTTTCCCCTCCCAAAGTTAATGAATATAACTGGTTAAAATAATTTTGGAGACATTTTTAATTTTGGCATAATATTTGTAGACTAGAAGAAAGGAACGTGTGTGAGGATAACTTGAATACTAAAAAGCCTGTCTCCGCTGAAGCAGTGAGTGACTTCAGCGATCCTCTCAGAGCATACGTCGATCAAGAAGACGAGCTTCTTACAGAAACTGCTACAAACCAGCAAGAATTTTCTGTACTCGAAATACCTCTATACAATAAGTTTCGAAAAGCTCTTGAAGAGAGTATTCTGAGTATATCTCCTTACCTGAAGGTTTGTAAGATTACCATATAATATCCCATATATTGATTTAAAATAATGATTTGATTGTGTTGGTTTTTAATTACTATCTAAATTCATTTTATATATCAGGATAATAATCTGTTATTGATGTTAAATTGTTTTCTAATGGTAAACATAATATGTAAGTTGAAAGTGAGGGTGGAAAAGGATCAATGAATTCTTGAAGTAACTTTGCTCCCCACAATTGTTTTAAACTTAAACTTATTTTGCGAAATTTCATATTCAGTGTGAATATGACTTGTCCAGTCAACAAATTATGAAGATTCTAACCCGGATATAATGTTTATTCCCAACATTCAAAATTTATGGATCTTAATATGAAATTATAAAAATAATAGTAGACCTTAACATGACTTAACTTAAGATTCCTGATGATGAACCTAAAAAGGTTTGAAACGTTGCAAATATAAGTTAATGTTTTAAACAATTTTGGGAGCAACTCCTGCTAAGTTACAAGGTCAACATAGTATTCAAATTTAAAATAAAACATTGATATTCCATTCTACTTTAAGATTCTCAAAAATTGACTGCTTTTCCCCCAGAAAATTATAATAAAATCTTAAATAAATTGACTAATATATATATATATATATATATATATATATATATATATATATATATATATATAAAAGTCCTGTAACATACAAACATTTTTTTTGTTGTGTGTTTAACAGTGTATCAACGGGCTATTAATGCTGACATACAGATATTATTCACAGTTCTGGTTCTTGACCATATAGCACACAAGTGTGGTTATGCTCTGGCAACTTGATTTTTTCCTTTGCAGGTACCCATTACAGGCTGGGTGGGCCTAGGGACGACCAAGGACCACAATTCTGACCCTTGATCGATTTCATTCGAAATAAAAATCTTTCAGTGTTGCCCGAGTTTGAATTCAGGTCCTCCTGTAATTGAGTCAAGAGCTGAACCACTTGGACCTACTCGCCCCCAAGTTACTAATATCTTTGAAAGTATAAAATTTTATGTAGAAATAGAAGTAATTAATGAAATTATTTTCCTTAATGTAAGATCATTAAGAAAGACAAGAAATTACAGGATCATCAAATGATTTTTAGTAAAAGAAGTCCATAAATTACAATTTGAATTTGAATTCGGTTTGTATGATGTACGACTCAGTGCACCTAACTTGTAGTATGTTTTCTTGTCTACCTCTCTAAACACCAGCTCTCTTAGGCTAGCTTACTCTTTGGACACTCGAAGCCTGCAAAGTCTTTGTGTCAGGCAGTCAATGTGGACACAAACTATCTCAGGATCCAAACAGGCCAGAATATGAATATTTCTCTTCTTCTTTTCCTACTTTGGCCTTTTTTCCTGCTCAAATATATATTTTTATTTGGATATTTTCCGGTAGACTTAAACAATTCTCTGACAAAGGGAGTATACAGTGGCGGGGTTACCGATTTGGCCCATCTTTTTTCTGACGATTCTGCATAAAAAAATAGTCGAAACTTGTCCCAGCGTTCCATCCAATCCGCCTTAGGAGCTTAGAAATAAAATAAAATAAAATAATGCTCACGGTTTCAAGTAAACCAGCTTAGGGGAAGGTGTTGTACCTTTGACCACTTTGCACAATTGAATTTTTTTTAGCTTGAATATTAAGGCTAAATTCATTTTTTTTATTTCATTGTAATTAGTACTTTACTGTTTATCATATTTAATTTTTTCAAGGTTCTAACTTTACATTTAATATTTTTTATTAATTTTTAAAAAAATAATCGTACAGTGGTCAAAGGTACAACATGTAGTTGTACCTTTGACCATGGGTTGTTGTACCTGTGACAAGGTAAAAACAACACAGCAGCGCAGAAAAAAAATTGTATTGAGTAATATTATAATTAATTGTAAGTTTAATAAATGCAGGACATGGATGTAAGCATAATAAAAAGCTATTATTGATATTATGTTATGCTTAATATGCTGAAAAATCCAGTCCAATCGATAAACGCTTTAACTGTCAAGCAGATCCACTAGCAATAGTAGGGTATGGGAGTTTAGCCACAATGTCTTCAACATCAATATTATACAAATTTTCATCTTCTCTCATAAACTTGTCACTCTAAGTTTGTTTTTTCAAATATTGGATCATATATTCGACATTTAATACCACAGATCTCTGCGACTAAATATGTAATAGTCTTTTTACTTTTATTTTTAACAAGTATAAAATTTCCTTTTTCCACATCATATTTTTCAAATTGTTGCTGGTTATCGACTTAACTCACGACATTTATCAGACAGATCAACGTCACTTTCTCCTGAAGAAATTTCCGTGTCAGTATCAGAATCTGAACTGTTATTAGAATAATTTTCTTTTTATTTACCACTTTTTAGGAAGGGGTTTATTTGTACGTGGTGTCTTACGTTTAGGGGGGTGCTTTCGTTTTTTTTTCACCTTCAATAATTAGCTTTTCAGGATACGAGGTTTCCCTTTAGGCCGGGTCCCTATTTGACATTTTACTTGCCTCCGCTTTTCGATGAGGTCTTACAACTTCAAGTGGAACGATAAGGGGCGATAGGTTCGAGCTGCTACACTGAGGATTAATAAAGTCGGTTTGGACTTATTTAATTTATTATTTTTTAAATTCTTTAAGCAATTGAAGAAACCAATATTACTTTTTTTTTTTTAAATTTATAGCAGAAGAACATAAAAGTTGAATTATGTAAAAATTACTCAGGTGTGTTGTGCCTTTGACCTGGTCAAAGGTACAATAACTAGTCGTGGTCAGAGGTACAACACCCTGGTAGTGTAAATTAAAATGCATGCTAACAATTTTAGGGTTAGGGCGCTTCGACATGTGTAGACTATTTTTCGATCCAGAATCACCAGAAAAAAATGGGCCAAATCGGTGACCCCAACACTGTATAGTCCCTTTTGAGTCTTAGCTACTCAGAAAAGCCCATGGCCTTATTATTGAGATAAACATTTTCTTCTTCATTAAGATTAATTTAATCACACAATGCCTTGGAATCATATGTTCATATTATTCAATTTTTTGAATTTCATTTTGTTTACATTTCTGTTGGATTACTTTCAGTTCAGCTTGCCTTATCTTGAAACTGAGAATGGCCGAAATTGTCCTCTGAGAATGTTTTTTGGTAAAAAAATCTATTGGTCAGCACAATTCTCTGACCAAGCTCTTCGCCCAAAAGGAGTGCCATGCTATGAACAACCAACACTTATTAAAAAACTGGAAAGTGTAAAGGTATGCTTTTATTTTAATATTTCTCTTTAATTTCTTTGGCTTTTTATTTATATGTACAAATTGAACACATTTAATTGCAAGTATATTCAAAAAAAATTTCAAAATTGATGAATGCCAATGCCTTTATAATTTTTATTTTCTCGTTTTAGCTTAAAGATTTACACGATTTTGTGAAAGCGAAATTGACAGAGCCAGCCGATTCTCCTGAAGTGCAGAGACTACTTGCGCACTATCGAGCAACTGGAGGCAGACTTCCACTCATTGACTATGAGGAACCTTCTCCGAAACAAAGCATAGTTTACGCAGGACCGAAGGATGTCCTGGATCCCGAGAACCACCAACGACTTGCTGTCCTTCTATCCAGCTACTCACCTGTCTCTAGAGTATCTCCTGAATTTTGTGTAAACCCTTCGTAGGTATTTATTTATTTAAAGTTTAATGTCCACTACACATACATTACAATTGTTCAAATAAAAATAATATTATGAAGTAGATATAGTACGGTAACAGCTGACCTGTTATCGTCCTAGCAATGCATGCTGCCTGGGTGTGCAGGCTCTCTTTAAAACCACCTAAAAATTCAAACCCCTATAAAAATACTTAAAAATTTGAATATAGAAAAAACCTTTCTTGGTGAGTGTCCATGCAAAATTTCAAAGTTTTCTGTCAAGTGGTTTGGGTTGGGCAATGATAGGTCAGTGAGTGAGTGGTATTTGACAAATATATAGTAGATAGCATGTGTTATTAATTTCAAGGTATATATTATTTAATTCCATTCTTCATTTGCAGGATTGTGGAAATGGAACTTTACGGAAGGAATGACATAGCTCTTGGTTTGTTTCTGGAACGCTATTGTTTCCGATTCGATTGCACATCTGCTTCATGCGATGTGCCAATGTCTGCTCATACAAGAAGATTTGTACATTCTCAAGGTGCGCTTAACATAAAACTGAGAAATCTTGAAAGTCCTTTGCCTTCTGGTAGAATTCTCATGTGGACTTGGTGTCCTAAATGCGCTATTGTAAGCAATCCGAATGTTCATTTCCTTTATTATCCTTGAAATTAATTCAGAATAAAAGCTTTATTAATTCTTTACTAATGATTATTTAGATTATAATTTTTGAATTCTGATTATCAAGTAAACATTAGTACTCTGACTGTTGGTAATGTAGAAAAGCCAGGCTGGGAATCGGACCCAGGTATCTAGAGCCAGCCTTTAATAGGCCACTATATTTTGTTTAAAAAAATTACACCTTTTTCTTGAAAGGTCTATCATCACTGTTAGTCCAAGAGCTAATAATGCACGTTTCATGAAGTGTTTTATGCACATTGAAATTTTCCTATAGTGCTTCTCTTGGGTAGATAAGATGGTGTTTGCTATACATATCGTGGAACACCAAGTGCTGCGCATAGGGGAAAGGTGCAAAAAATATTGCCCAAAAATAGAGTTTTTTTTCAGAAGCCAACTATCTTTATCTTGAATGTAAAATTAAGACAATTTTACAATGAATCATAAATAAGGCAGGCACTTTTAAGAAAGATAACTTGTAAAAAAAAAACAAAGTTTTTTCTAACAAAACGAAACAAAGTTCTAATATTATATGAGTGATTTATTCACACTGCCATTTAAACCAGTACAGCTCAACAAGATTATGTGAGCAAGAGCCAATGAGAGCGCCGAGAATAACCACAACATTTATTTTCATGTTTGCTGATCATTAAACCCACAATAAGTGTCTGTCCTTTTGTAATTATTTTCAATTATCATTATTGGAGATGCTGTTAAAATTGCTGCATGAATAAAGCACTTCATTTAATATTTAAAAAAAAAAAAAACACAAAAAAACTAGGAATTTGGTTTTTTATTTATTTTTTACATTTTAACCCCCTTAAAAATGTTTGCCTTATTTATTATTCATTGTGAAATTGCCTTAATTTTACATTAACCCCTTAACACAGGCAAGGGCCGCTTGAGCAGCTACTGTTCGCTGAAATTAAAAAATGATGCGAGTGAGGCGGAATTGGTTCCAATGCTTCCTGCTAGATGCCGGGGTATGCCAAAAAATAGTATTTGGAGGTCTTGGGCCCAAGGAGCCGAGATATGACGAAGTTGGCCGCTAAAGCGGTCCTTGCCCATTCCCGCACTCGTCTTGTGTCAGTGTTGGCCGCGCATTATTGGCTCTCTGGATCACTCATCTTATCCGGAAATCGTTTCAAAGTATGTAATAATTCTTTTAAACATTCTAGATTAGGAATTAATTGATTTTAATTGAAATGAGTATATCGCTTACATGTTATTCATTGATTCGTCTCATAAGTACCTTACTCTCGTGAGACTGGAAGGAAAAAATACTTTTTTTGGCATTCATAATGAAATGGTTTTCTCAGTTCTGTCTTAAATGATATTGTGGGCTAGCATTATACTATTATTATAATTTTTTTTTCTTCTTTTTTTTTTTTTTTTTTTAAAGCCTGCCAATCTTAAGGTAATGCCATTGAATGAACCATTTTCATTTTCGCGATCTTTGCGACTTGGAATCGGCTTTACGACGTATCGCGGGCATTGCATATCAGGGATTCCCGATGCCTGGAATGGGCAAGGGCCGCTCTAGCGGCCAACCCCGTATTTATGGGTACAATTTTTTTTTTAACATCCTGGGTTCATATTTAGTAAATGGATGCCCCCCAGACTCCAAAATATAAATTAAAAAAATTCCAACATAGCTAGCGAAATGTGCCCGTTAAAGGGTTAAAGATAGTTGTTGTTTCTGAATAAAACACTATTTTTGGGCAATATTGTTTTGGACCTTACCCTATGTGCGGTACCTCGGTGTTCCACGGTAACTCTAGCCAACACATATTTATCTTCTTATCTACCCAAGAGCTGCACTATAGCAAAATTTCAAGGTACATAAAACACTTCATGAAACGTGCGTTACCAGCTCTCCGACAGTTATAATGAAATTTAGTTGCCTACAGTTTATTTAATCTATTTGAATACTTATTAGCCGAATATATATACCAAAAAATCATCTTGATACAATCCCTTCTTCAGTATTTATTATTTTGAAAGTAGTCTAATGTTATACTATTAAACTGGACTAATGAAATGTACTCATTCAAATATTTGTCTTAAATGTGTATATGTTTACTTATTATTTGTTCTTGTGTAAGCTGTAAGTGCTGTATAATACTAGATTTCACCTTCCATATCATGCATAGTTTTTTAAAAAAGGGATTGAAAACAGTTTAAAAAAATATTTGCTAATGTTGAACGCTTTCATTGCTCTGAAGGAGTTAATTCATGCTCGACTAGAAGGACTTCAGACACTCAACACGAGATAGCTCGCTAATTTGTAACTTCTCCCGCCTAGTGATATTAACTCGTATAAAATAAATGAGACCTAGCAAGAATAATGAGCGTTCTCATCTTCATTAAATCCACATCAGAGATCAATATCTTATCCCTGAAGCATCTAAAGTAGTCATAATGAAATAATGCATTACATTTTCTGAGCATTTTTAGAATCTGTAATGACTACAACTATGCTGCAAATGTTAAAGTAACCGAGGCTTTACATCTCAATTATATTTTATTATTTACAAATAGAGTTTCACCCGGTCCTTTAAATATACAATTTTTGATTTGATCAATTCTTCTTCTTATATTAATTAGAAATTATGCACTGTGAAAGTCTATTATTATCTATAAACAAAAAAATGTAGTCCTCCAATTGGTACTGTTATGGGTAATTGTTGGAGGTTGAAGCTGGTGCGCCTCACCGCTTATTTGCACGACCGTACACAGATTTATATAAATTATATCAATCAAATAATTATATTGTCATTTCTTATCTGATTGATTTTCTTTCCCATGGTAGAAAATTTCTTTAAGTTTAGTATAAAATTATCAATGTAAAATTCAGTTTAGCTACATTTTCTCAAAGCAAACTCAAGTCTAAGGATTTATTTCTTAATGCCAACTTTGTAGAAAACTTGATTATTCTCAAGTTTGTGTTATTATTATTGTAGAAGTCATGAGCACAGATTCGTAACAAAAATTCTTTTGCTCTAGGTAACACCAATTAGATGTATGTCTCCTTCAACTTGGGCTTTGTCGTTCGCTAAGTATTTGGAATTAAGATTTTATGGAGACATGTATACATTGAGGGCTAAAGAAGATTGCTGTCATTCTTTGCATCAAGAGTGTGTACAATATTTTGGCCTTGATAACACTCTGGCTTCGTTTACGTAAGTTATTTCATTTTGCACATTGTGTTCCAAAAAAAAAACAAAAAAAAAAAGATTGATGACTCAGTTGTTTTATGGCTATCATAGGTTCAGAATATTTTTAAAGAAAGATTGACTCATCTTTGGATTAATTTTCAGAAATAAATCATTTATTTATTTTAATTTTAATGTCCACTTGTATATGATAATGATTTTTGGTATGGGGTTTCTACTGGTTCTCATTCTTTTCTATCTAGGATAGGGCTGATACCTTTCCTTTTTTTTTTAAATGATAAGCCATCACCCCTAGTGGAAATTGAGCCCACGAGCTTAGGCACAGAGTGCACACGTCTTAGCACTCACGGCCATGGGACCTCAAAAATTTAATAATTTAAAAAATATGGACCTCAAAATGGAGTTTAAAATCACACTAGACCTTAACACTATTGATTGAGCCAATTTGTGAAAAAGCACTTTTATTGTTACTAGCAATTGTTGGACTGAATTAGTTGAACATATGGTCCTAGATAAAACATCTGTCTTGAGTTTGATTATTCAGGGTAGCTTCAACAAACACTACTTAATATAAGGTGCCTAATATATTGTTTCATTGTATTCCTCATTAAACATAATTTTATTGTTATTAGTAGCATAGGAGATATATTTTCCTTACTCTTCAATTTATTTTATTTTATCTAGATGCATGATGATGAACCTGAATAAGTTCGAAACGTCGCCAATTAAATGAATGTTTTAAACAATTTTGGGGAGCAACTCCTGCCGTTTTCTACAAGAATCCATTTAACCTTCCCCACCCTCACCTTCAACTTAAACAAAATTAATGATGTAGTGAAGTTAATTTGGTGCCCTGATAGGGGAGTAACAATCAATTCAATTAAATTTTACACATTCTGATCAAACGTCTAATAATAATTATGTATTGTATCTTATAGATTGTTGTAAATTCCAAATAAATAAATAAAAAATAATAATAATTACTTAGTTAATGTTTCATAATTCTTAGCTAAAATTTCAATTAAAAATAATGACTCGACTTCGGATTGGTCACATTTAAATAATTTTATTGTCAACTAAAAATATTTCCTTGCATAGTATATTCTCATGAAACTATACATATCTCCTCTATGAACAAGAAACTGCTCTTAGGATAAGTAAGATTGTTGAGATAAACTAGATGTATGCGAGAAATACATGCTCAGCTTCCAAGATCACCAAGACCACCGCTTAGTATCAATATAAATGGGAACAATTCTTTGCTATGTTTCAGGTATTCTAAGATTTCTGTCTGGGAGATTTGGCTTCCCCCAAAAATTTTGAAGACTGAACGAGAGCCTTTTGAAGATCGAAAAAGTGTCATAGAAGAAGAGATGAAAACTTATAATCTCATGATAACTCAGTTCTTCAATTTGGTTTTGAACAAAATTTTTTCACTGCCCTTAACTGACAGTAAGTTTTATTAATTTATTTTTAAATTTAAATAAAACCATAGCTTAACCCTTTCCGTAAGCAAGGAGCCCCGAGGAGACGTGTTCTGCTGTACGGGATACTCACACCCGGCTTTGTTCCCCCTGTACGGGATACTTATCCCACTCTCGGTCATAGCGCCTCGACTTTCAGCGATCTCCTCGCCGTACTTAAACTCGTCTTTTATCATTTTCATTTTTATTTTGCTTACAATGATTATTAATTTTTATTTAGGTTGAATTAGTTTGGCGTTTAACTAATTATTTTATGTTGAAAAACTTAATAATAAAAAAAAAAACAGGTTTTCTAAGTTTAAATAAACACGATTATAAGATCTTAATACTTCAGGACTAAAAGTGAACTGATTTTGCAAATAAATGCTTTTAGGAATGTACAGAAGTATAAAAACAAACGGTAATTTGACGTGGGTTGACCGGGTAAATGGGCGGAGAAGGCAACGAGTTGTAATTCGACTGAAAACGACCAAAAACTTCATTCAACTGCCATCTAGTAATAGGCAGGAATACTAGAAGTACAATACGGTAACACTAGATAGCTCTAAAGTCTAGAAATGAGAAGATAAAGAATGCAAAAGATACGCCGAGCCCTCGACTGCTGTACAAGTCCACGGTACGTGGGTCCCATCTTGCCTCGACTTCTACACAAGTCCACGGTATGTGGGTCCCGGCAGCTCTCGACTGCTGGAGCAGTCCACGGTACGGAAAGGGTTAAGAATACTTTGAGGGAAAAGAAGGCTTTTTTAGGTTAAAAACAGAATGATGAGAGACCAATTGGTCAGTTTTTATGGCAGATTCATTTTTCAATTTACTCAGCTCTCACAACATTTAAGGAAATCATAATGCTTTATTATTTAAACTTTTCATAAATTTTAGCAAATTTTTAAATATGTTATGATTAAAAATGGATTGGCTTGGTAGGAATTTGTTCAGCTTATTGATGTTAGTATGATTGAAGACGAAGTTGTGACATCTTTACAGCTCTCATTTAAACTTCATTGCTGGGTGATTTCATCTTCTCTTACTTCCCAGCATATATCGTAGATACAAATGCAAAGTATCGAATGTCAAAAAACGCATTTTTCATTTTCAATTTTTCTGATTGTCCTTGGACTGATGTACGTTGTGGCAAACTCTCAAAAATGAAAGAAAAATAATTATCAAACACAAAATTACAGAAAATCAAACCAATGAATGTGCATTAAGTCTAATTAAAATGCATCATAGGCTAAAATATATATAAAGTCATTTATAAGGTACCAAACCACTTTACACATTCGATACCTTGCATTTGTATCGACGATATCATCAACGGTTTTTTAAACAACAAATTTTCTCTATTACAGCCAGAGGGCAGATGGTCTTTGACCATTGTTGGGTAGAGATCCAATAATTTCAATAACGATGATGGCTGGAAATTATCTAGGGTGCGGATATTGGCCTTGTCCAGAACAGGCAGAAGTGGTCAGAAGGGATTCACTGGCAGCAGGCTAGAGCATGTAGGAGTGGTCAGGACTTTTAACTGAAAAGGATTAAAAGGCAGCAGCCCAGATATAAAAAGGCCACAAAACCGAGCACCAACGACATTTTGCTTTCAGATAACGAACAAGCATCATGAAGCCATCTGAGGAAGCTGGCTGTAATGCCGGAGAATATTTGTGGTTTAAAAACCAGCACTGATGGTGATATATGCCGGGAAGTAGGAGGTTAGGGATACGGTGTTTAATTTCTAACAAAGTTTATTTTTTAGTCATTTATTTATAGACGTACTCATTTGCTGCAACAAAATTAATGATGTAGTGAGGTTAATTTGCTGGACACTCTCATTTAGTGTATCAAGATCTCTGCACAAAATGCACTTGAGTTTAGGCAAACTGTAAGAATATTTTTGGAGACTCAGTAATTTATTAATGAAAATAATATATTTCCTATTTTTTATTAATCGTCCAATTTGAGTGTAAAAAAACAAATTAAGTTTATTACCATAAAGCTCTATTAATTTCTATTTCTTTCTCAAGTACTCTGTGATTCTAGCTCCTTGTACGACAGCTATGATCAACACCTTGAAACAGGCACTTCAAAGAGATCAAGCTGCATTCAAAACTAGAGTCGAAGAGATTCAACTCAAGTTAGCTCAAGCTGTCGAAGATAATGCTTCTGGTTTGTGCTTCTAGCTATTTCGTTTTTTAGAATTTATAATTATTCTGTAACAAGTCTAATTCACTGATTACTAAGCACCTAGTTCTTATTTAGAATATCCTCTTCTTCTTTTCATTAGCATCACTAAGGAAATTTCCATGAATATATTATGGTATTTTCATTAGCTTTACTAAGGAAATTTCCATGAATATATTATGGAATCATGAATTAGTTTTGTTCTGACTACTATATTCCATACATTTTAAATTAATTCCCCTTCCAATAAATATACAGGCTGTCTACAGTAAGATATCAGGACCTTGGAAGTGAAAGAGGCAAATCTCGAAATCCGGATGTTGGGAAATAGAAGTCAAAGTTCTAGAAGTGCTTCCGGAATGCTCCTCTATAGAATGCTGATTCGTAAACCTGATTGAAAAAGTATTCTAATGAAATTCAATGTTTTAATGTGAATTTATACGAGTGATTTATGGTAGTAGGGGAGTTTCAGACTCGGGATTCGCCCTTGAAATTGGACATTGAATTTTTCATAGATGATGCTGTTATTTACTTTAACTTTAAACTGTGAGAGAACTAATGGCAAAGCGTTGTGTTACCTTTTGCCCTTTCTTTTCCAAGGGCCATCCATGATATCTCCTTTCCATGATATCTCAAAGGCTTTATTTCCTCAAACAAATGGTCTGATCGAAAAGTGTCAGCTCGTTACTTGTAGCTTAATTAATTGCCATCAGTTTTTAAATTCATCTGGACTTGAACACTTAATGCAGGAGTAAAAGTAGCAGGGTATAGTCCTTTACCTCTAAAAACCAGGAAACGGGATAATATTCATAAATTCACTACTCCTAAATCTCATTAAACAACAACCAATGGATGGGGCAGAATTGTAATTTTATGTATGAGATCTCAAAAATTACTTTAATTTTCTTCTTTTCTGTTGTTTGCTTTCCAGATTTGGGTTTCGCTTAGAAATTTCAAAACGGTGTAAATCCCTTATTTCTATAGATTTCAAAATGGAGGCTGGAGACAAGTTCATGGCTTTGTATTAGCTTTAATACGTTACCGCCCAAGTAGAATCTTGTCTGCCTGGCTCGACTTCTGATTGTGTATCAAGCCCGCATGTCGCCATAAATTTAAAAGCTAATGAAAAGTTAATAAATTAGAAGGCATGGCATATAACTTTCTTTTTTTCCCCCCATTTCACTGTTCCTTTGGCTGTGAGAAGTTCTTGAGCCATCTTAATACATTAATATAAAGCAGTTCCACACTCAGGGTGTCAACTGCACGAAAAAGTCACGAATGCCATGAAAATGTCACGAAATTGAAAATAAGGCACGAAAAAGTCATGAATTTTGAAACCCTGTCACAAAATTTCAGTTTCTACTGGAGTCTAACATAAGGGCCGGTACTTGGGCGCATTCGTAATTGTTGCCGTTTTTGTATGACGACGCAATTTTATCTGCCTCTCCCACCCACTTACTCTGTTAAATTCCTTTGTTGTAGCATCAATTATCCATTTTTTAAATATATACAGACTTAAATATTGAAATTCTGTACACATTAATTAACTAAATTGTGTACTTTGACAATAAATATTTAGTTAGTACTATTTTTAGAAATTTGAATTCTGCTATCATAGTTCGATATCTTTGAGGCTGCTAATTCCATAGTCATTCTAAAATTTTTAGTATAATCATTTCTTCACTTCTAAAATTAATGTAACTATTCTCTCTAGCACTAGATGTACATTTTATACAGTCTTATTTTTATTTATTTATTTTTTTTTTTTTTTTGGCACCGACATCTGGGTCATTAGCACCCGCACTCTTATTAATTGTTTAAATATATGTATGCCAAAATTGTAAGCTTATAGATATCATGGTAATCTGTGTAAGATAACAAATCATTTTAAGCTATTAGTTAAGGCTTTTGCTTTTTGATTGATATTATTTTCTTTTTAATGAACATGAAATTTGCTTTTCAAATCATGAAAATGTCACGAAAAAGTCCCGAAATTGGCTTTCACAAAAGTAGTAGACACCCTGACACTGTTCGATGGATTTAGCCAATCTTCTTAGAGAGAATTGTTTTTGATCGGATTATTTTTCCCTTTGAGGACAAATGGTTCCGTCTATTGCTTAAGGAGTTAAGTCTCTTTACGAAATTGCTGACGCATACAATGATGATTTTATTCTTGCAGGTGCCCCCATTTGGTGCCTTGATGATATGTTGGTCATGTTGAAGAGATGTTTTGCTGAATCTATTGATGAATGGAATTCTAGATTGGCGAATGCTGAAGCTAGTCAACCAAAGAAAAAAGAAGATAAACGGAAATCTTTGGAATCTAGATCGTCACAGAACACCCTTAATGATTTTATTGAAGGGGTAATAGATTATTAATTTATGTATTTATAGTCAAGAAATGTGAAGAGAAAAAATGTGAGAGATATACTGCTGGAGCAGTCAACAATTCACAGGGCCCTGTATCTCCTCGACTGCTGGAGCAAAAAAAAAAAAAAAGGCGGTAAAGAAAAAGAGCGGCTTTTCTGCTGGAGCGTTAGAGAAAGGGTTGGGTATTTTTCAAAGTACTGGTGTTAGTGGGTTTGCTCAATTCCAGAAGGCGAAATAAATTTGTCTTTCTAAAATTCTTATGTTTATTATCCCCAAGGCCTTGCAACAAGAAAAACTAAATGCAACAATTCTGTCATCTGCACTCGAGTGCCACCTCAATAGCTACCTTCCTTCGGAAATTTTAAAACTGAACCACATGGTAAATTTGTGTTACGAAATACCCGGTTGTTAAATGTATGATCTTTTTTAAGTAAAACATACTTTTACTTACATTAGTAATTGTTAAAATAAAATTAATGTGATATGTGTTTCATGTGGCAGGTAAACAAACAAACGGCCACACCTCAGGCTTACTCAGCTATCAAAATAAATAATAATATTAATAAAAGATAAACTTAGAATAATTTTTGAAATGTTTAGGTTGCCGAGGGTTTCAATGAAGATCACTTGGAAGTTACTGAATGTCTTGTTGTTGAAGAAAATATGAGCAGTAGTACTGGTGGAGATAGCACTGAGCTTCGACTCCCTTCTGATTTTATTGAAGCTGAGGCATTAGACACTGATGATGGTACACAATTACTTTTATGTACTTATATTAAATTATTCTTTATAATTATTAACTTTATAACGGCTAAATTTTTTGCGGGAAGAGCATCTCCACAGATGTGATGATTGGGCTAGATCTACTTACACCATAACTGTGTAATAAGATCACAGCGTTCCTGGTCTCGGCGACCCTCATCGTTCCTTCAATACCATTTACTATGACTCAAGCCGATCGTGGCGAGTGCTGAACCTAGACAGCATATATGTGTCTAGAGCGCTAAGAGCACTGCTTTTTACACCATATATGCACTCAGAGCGTTTGAAGGGTTAAACTTATTTACAATATTATTCTTTTGAAATAGTTAATATCTTATGTAAAAAAAAAGAAAGGCAGGTAGAATAGCAGCCCATTCTTTTTTTTTTAACCAAGAAAGCAAATATATAAATGGCTAACAGCTCCACTAGTGCGTGACGAATAATTGACCACTCATCATACTACCTTTACGTCCTTTATTTCATGATTGTGCTGTTTTGTACCCATCTGCTTTCTGGGCATTGATGCTGGAGCACTATACCTTCTCAGGTTTCACAGTCTATATATTAGGTTTAGACTGTGAAACATGACAGTCCAACAGATCCAGTGTGTGCTGGAGCTTTTTGTGGGAGTGGTTGTGGCAACAAAGGCAAAGAGGGCGTAATGACAGTCAAGGGGGCAGCCCAGCATACCTACCTAATTAGAGATTTAATATAATAAAATACTTTGGGCGTGTTGGAATTCTTTTTTCATGTAAAGGGGTCAACAATCTATAAAAGGTTGGAATCTATTGTCTATACCAATGCAATCATGTCATTATATGAAAAGAAAACTCCATAGAGCTAATGCTAACGTATTGCTTAACACTTTCAGGACCGATGGTTTCGAAAACAATTTCCCACTCTAAGTCTTCTTTCTGTATAGTTAATTTGGCAAACATATAAAAAAATAAATAAGTGAAGAAACTTTTGAAACGATGTACTTTTAGTAGATTAATTAAAATGTTAGTAGTGTCAAATATGCCACGACAACAGCTCCTCATCCAGTAGTTAACATTTCCTGAAGATAAATCAAAAACAATTACTTTGGATATATGATTAATTTTATTTGAGATTGTAATATAAATGTTTTTGCAGGCGATGGGAACACTCAGATAGCAACAGAAGTCAAGCCACCTGTGAGCGATAAGAAAAGTGTTAAAACTATTCTTTCACAACTGCTTCCTAATTCAGCTCAAAACAATGCAATACCAGTAAGTAAGGAGTTAAAGAAAAATAAATCTAGTTAATTTATATTTAAAAATTAATATCTTAGTACATTTTTGGGGGATGATCTGTAAACAACAGTGATTGCTGAATGAATAATTAGCGGCTGTTCAGTTCCCATTAATGTGATTGCTGAGAATCCCCAGGGAATCAATAAGTATTGATTCCATGCAGACAGCTAACTTGGTCGTATCAAGTCCCAGTTTGCCAAGGAAGTCACTAGTTGCTTTTGAGATCGCCCTCTTGTGCTGAACCACAGGCCATGCACAATATAATTTCTGCTTCTATAAGCTTTTTGAAATTTCTTTTTATAATTTTTGCATACATTTTTTCTCTCTCTCTCTCTGTCAATTGTCTCTAGGCCAGCAGAAAAGGCTGGGGCTCAATCCTACCTAGGCAGGAGGGTAGCCCCAGAATCCGAGGCCGACTCGTCAACGTCCTGGATAGCCCTGAGGGGTATATCACACGTGCTTGCTTGGAGTGCTCGTGAACTTGGGATCTGACTTTCATCAGGGCCCTTGTTCACCGACATGGCTAACGGTAAGCGATTATGCCACAGGAATGGGACCTACCCTCCTTTGGAGTTCAGGTTAGTCCCCGCCTGTTTCTCCCTTGGAAGGAAATTGGAGGGGGTTTTTAACCTCTGGGCCTGTGATCCAGTGCTGCACGCCCAGGGTGCTTAGCACTGTGGGTGCTCAAAAATAGTACTACAGGAGGTGTTGGTGGCAGGGGCCACATTGTGGTTCACCTATTGCAGCGTAGTGGTCATATGGGTTCTGAACTGAGCGTGACTCATTGCACTTGGCTCCAGGGCAGAAGCTGTGCATAGTAGGTCCTTTTTCCGAGGATCATCTCGTGGACCCGACGGAATTGCAAAACTCCGGGGTCTGTTGAGGACTATAAAATGTTGAGCATGTCCCCTTGCTGTTTCCACTTTCTTGGCGCACGCACACTCTGTCAATTGTCTCTGCATGCATTAGACTGTTTGTCTCATATCTGATTGTCTGATCAATTACATATGCAGCTTTTGTTTTCTTGCGAAACTCTATTATGTCAGCATACCTCAAAGAACAATCATCATCTACACTATAAATTTCTTCATGGCATCGGAAGCCTTTTTTATTAAAGGGGAGCGATATTTCTGTGTTTAAGGTTATGGTGTTGTCTAGTGACAACTAATCTTCACTTTCTACAGTAGTACTCTGGTCTGTTTAACCCTTTCTGGACTAGACTGTGTATAAATTTGTCACTCGCTCAGAAGGCGAGTGACCCTGTCACTCGCCCCCCCCCCCCCGTCACTGCGGCCCTTCACCCCGTCTCTCTCCTCAGACGGGGCTGTACTAGTGCCTAAACGCTCTGATTCTCGCTCTACATTCCGTGCTATTACGCTATTCCTAACTCATTTATTTATTTCTCTCTGTTGTCTTTAATTTACAAATTGCCCAGTTACATTTTTTCTAATTAGAAATGATAATTATTACCTTAGCAATAAGAAAAGATTAATTCCAAATATTTTAAACTAAAATTATTAATTTCGTAAAAGATTTTTTTTTTTTTGATTTGTGTGTTCACTTATTAGTAATATATATATAAATATATATATATATATATATATATATATATATATATATATATATATATATATATATTCTTATTAGTGCAAAACCCTTTACACTTAACACCTTTGTTCTACTGAAAGAAATGTATTTCCCTTGAAGCTGTGATGCTTCCACTGCGATTTACATCCTTTTACATCAGAAAAGGCCAACTGTCTTCCTGGAAATCCTAAAATGGTCTTCAATAACACTTCCTTGAGCTGAGGAAGGACAAGAGTGTGATATATCTTCTTCCAAGAAGTCTCACACACTTCACTCACTAATATGCTGGGCTTGAAATGCTAACGCCAATATATTGGTGCTTCCTCCTCTGGGCCAAAGCCGCTCACCGCCAATATTTTGATGCTTTGTCATTTGGGCAAAATCTGCTCTCCACCAATATATTGGTGCTTTGTTGTGTAAGGGTTAAAATGGAACAAGATAAAACATTTCTCAATTTCTTGTCTTAGGATTCAAAACTTTTGAATAATTTTGAATTATCAACAAACAAAAAGTTTATTTTTTCAAATATTTGTCATAATATTATAGATTAATTAGGCAATAGTCTACAATATTGACTAAAACTTTTCCATTTAGAAAAAACATTTCATGATTTAGTATTGATCGCAAAAGCATCTTCATCACATACCAATTTATTTTGCACAACATTTCTTTAAATAGAATACTTTTTTTATGTTTTTTTTCAGAGCCCACTTGGCCTTACGGAACACCACACTCTCCCACTGGGTTATCTGATGCCGATAACAGTCTACGAAAGAGAACCGTCGTCTATTATTGCTTATGCTTTGAGTTCGCACGATTATAAGCAAGCTTTAGATGTTCTACGAGCTAAGAATTCAGAACAGCTCCCATCCAGGTAAAAATAACCATTCCATATTATAGAATTTTATATTGGCCATTTGTTCGGGGCATACTTCTTATTTATAGATGTATTTTATCTATTTTACACTTCTATTACCTATTTTTCTTACCAGGTAAGGTCCAAAAGTTTCCGGCCTGGGATAGAAGGAAAGGTGAAAGAAAAAAACTGGTTTTACTGTTTTTCAATATATTCTCCTCTAAGTTCAACACACTTAATACAACGCTTTGGCAACATTTCTATACCATGAAAAAAAAAATTTTCTTCTTTGTTAAAAAAATGTTCTTCCACTGCTGGTTGGAGCTCTTCGTCGGTGTTAAATCACCTTCCACGAAGGTAACTTTGAGAAAAGGTAGAAATCGCTAGGGGCCAAGTCTGGGCTGTAGGGTGGATGAGAGATTTCTTGGAATCCACACTCCTTCACAGCGGCCTTGGAAATCAATGCTGTGTGGACAGAGGCATTGTCGTGAAGGAGGCGGACCCCTCTGCTACCAATGAGTAGCCGAAACGTTCGAAATATCGATTTTTTAAAACAAAATCATATTGAGGTTTATTTAGCCGAATCCCAACCATTCCATCTTTACTTATCACCTCGACGGCTAACTATCTAATCATCATGATATATATATATATATATATATATATATATATATATATATATATATATATACTAGCTGATCCGGCAAATGTTGTTTTGCCTTATACATTGTTTCTAGTGAATATTTTGGTAGTGAAATAATAATCCTGTACCTGTTTCGGGATCTCGTTGGGTACTTATATTAACTTCAACCCAGGTTAGAGATGTGAGTCTCGTTCAGAGATCTAGATCATCAGCGCAGGTGCATAACTCATTAGCATTTCTATTGGCCTATTCCTATGGGCAAACCTTTGACCGTTGTGTGTTGTAACCGTCTTGTTTACTTTGTTTTCAACAAAATTCACCTAGTTCAGGATTGATGACAATAGCGTGATTATCACTTTGTAATTTGTGCATGTGTGATTTAAATAATTTCAACAATCCAATCTGCTCATTCAATAGATCGCCCAGCTCACTGACGATGCGCCTGGAAAACCGTAAATTTGACGTTAAATTAGCACCAATGTGCATCCACGGGATTGGCGAGTGCGCTTTTGTAGTCCTCACCTCCCATAAAGTAAATTTGTAAAAATTGATGTGGTTTGTTGGCACTGGCAGCAATGATCCCACTTTGATAAATTTGGACTTTGATTTTGAATGTTGAATTAAATTGTTGACCATTCGCAGCATTATGTTTTACTATTCCCGTTGCTCCGAACGATGTCACGTGGAAACATGAATTGAATGTTGGAATTAACTTTAGGAACAGGTTAGAATCTGGAGCCACTTTTCTCTTTGTCAAAAGATCATATGTTGAATAAAATTACATTTTATAATTTATTTATTATTAGTATTTAAATGTTAATGTCCATTATTATTAACTCCAAATTTTGGGACGGGTTATCTATAGGTTACCACCCTTTTCTAGCCAGGATAGGGCTGATGCCTTTTTTTTTTTTCGAAAGAAAAGCCACCACCCCTAGTGGGAATCGAACCCACGACCCTTGGCACGGAGTGATAAGTGCTCATGCCTTAAATTTATTTATTATAATTAAAGTACTAATATTGTTATTATAAAATTGGGATTGGTGGTAGAAGGTTGAAGATTTAGGGTTTATGTATTTTTTAATGCCAAATCATAAAAAATTAAATATTTTGTCCAAAAACTAAAAAAATATTTTTTGGGGTGGGCCACCTTTATCACTTTGGGTATAAAATTAGTTATTAACCAGGGACCGAAAATAACTATTAATTTTTATTTCAAATGAGTTTCAATTAACCTTTAATTTTTATTTTTTGAAAATAAAAATTTCATCATAATTTATATATTTTATTATTTTTTTAAAAAAATTGTCCAATAATTTTTATTTCAAAAACTTAAAAATAAAAATTATTTGAATAATGTTATTTCAAAAAATTTTTAAATAAAAATTTTAAATAACAATTTTTTATTATTTTAACTTTTAACATTATTTTAAATTAAAAAAAAAACAATATTAGTGCCATAATGAATAGGTTTATTGATTTTAAGAGCTCGCACACATAGCGACTAATAATGAATAGAAACAAAAACAACAACAAAAAAAAATAATGCACAAAAACAAATTCTAGAATATACAATATACACTCATACAAATCAATTGGATTTAGACGAACTTTGATTCAATCACATAAACAAAGAACTTCTAATAAACAAAAGGTTCCAAATCAAGTATTTACTTATTTGTTCCGAGGATAAGAGATATTTAATAAATGAGTTTCACTTAACCTTTAATTTTTATTATTGGGAAATAAAAATAAAAATTCCATCGTAATTGATATATTTTATTATTTTTTTAAAAAAAATTTCTGATTATTTTTATTTTAAAAATAAAAATTATTTCATAACAGTTATTCATTAATTTTAAATATATAAATTATGAAGTAATTTTTTTGTCATAATTTTTAGGAAACATTTAATTTTTATTTCGGTCCTTGTTATAAACCTATTCTCAGACCAACTAAATATACATATTAAATTTCATCAAAATCGGTTAAGCCATTTCGGAGGAGTATAAACACTAAAACTGTGACACGAGAATTTTATATATTAGATATATAGCTGGCAATTTTTTTTTTCTAGTCCAACATCAAAGAGAAGAAACCTTCTTGAAGTTTCTAAGGATTTTGACAGTAGCAATCAAGGTAGCCGTGCTGGTGTCCTTTCATTTCTACGAACTCCATCTACTGGATCGTAAGTATGATCCTCTAATCAGTCAATTGTAGTAACCAAGATAGCCCTGCAAGAGTTTTTCTGAGGAATATGCTTTTTAATACTAATAACCTCTTACTAGAGACAAACTGACAAGATCCCCCCCCCACTCAATTCCTTTATTTCTCAGTAGTGGTAACACTGTCATTAATTTAATGTGGTGCATAACACTAATTCCTCTTAAAAATCAATTTGAATTTTAAATTAAAGAATTTTTCTAGCTTGTACATGACTTGTAATTTATTTTAGGTCTGAGAAATTGAGACCTGGTGAAATAGTTGCTTATAGTTCTTCTCCATCTGATGTTTTCACTGACGATGAATTAAAAGATGGGAAAGTGCCCAAAACTAGGGAAAGTTCGCCGTATATAGAGGTAAAAAGCTTCTTTCAAATTTTCTCTTTTTAAATAAGCCACTAAGCTGTGCACTGCTTTTGGATGAGAATAAAGGCCGATTCCCGCTAGACCGTGTCGGGTCCGGGCCGGTGAACGAGTCCATTGAAAATGCTGGTATGATTGTTCCACCGTGTCCTGGCCCGGTCTAGCGTGAATCGACCTTTATCCTGTTGTCCACTTATAATAAAACATATATATATATATATATATATATATATACACACACATATATATACACATACATACATAAACGTATATTGATTGATTAAACTAATTTCTACTGTTATCATCGCTCTTCTCACAGATTTGTTTTTCTGATACGAGAGCTAGTTTCCGAGTGAAGGTATACTTTGCTGAAGAATTCAGTAGGCTTAGGTCTCTAGTTTTACCTGAAGGAGAAGAAGGATATATTCGATCTCTTTCTCGTTGTGTTGCGTGGGCAGCTTCTGGTGGAAAATCAGGATCAAACTTCAATAAAACAAAAGGTCTTTCTTTTCATTTTATTTATTTAATGTTAGACTTGATCCATTTGATTGGTGTTAATAACTATTATATTGCTTTTTTAGATTGAACACTACTTTTGTAAATGGATTATTATGGTTTAGTGTTTATTCATGATACACTTACTGGCTAATGCGCCAACCTCATGGGTACATTTATAGTTTACACGAGCCTAGTACTTGTTTCCTAAGCGCTTGTTGCCAACAATATTTAATGTAAAATTAAGGCAATTTTACTCTAAATAATAAATAATGCATACACTTTTAATGAAATTAACGTGTAAAAAAACCCTAAGTTTTTTTTAATATCAAATGGACTGTTTTATTGACCCTGCGATTTAAAGACAGTTTCCAATAAACATAATTAAAAATAATTAGAAAAGGGCAGATACGTTTTGTGGGGTTCAATTATCAAACATGAAATTAAATGTTGCCTATAATAGACTACAATAGACAGTCTAAAAACCGTGAGAGCACTGATCATCTGTGCAGTTGTGGTTGTTCTCTGCGCTCTCAGTTCTTGGTCACATGGTTAAACTACGTTTAATGGTGTTTAAATCGCAGCATTTATAAAACACTTCATTTAAAATTTAAAAAAAAAGTTTGTTTTTTTTTTACATGTTATCCCTCATAAAAGGGGGGTGTGTCTGTCTTATTTGTTGAAAATTTGCCTTAATTTTACATTAAAGATTGTTGGCTTCATACCTTCATATCAACCTAAGAGCACTATACCAAAACTTCAAACTGCATAAAACACTTCAAGGAAAGTGTGTTACCAGCTCTTGGACTACTATGCTATATTCTCGTTGTCGATTAGAAAATGATACTGTAATCTGTCTCTTTAGATTTCTTGTTTTCTATTTTAAACTTATTAATGTAAAAAACATAACTAAATTGCTGTATTCTCCAATATAAAAATATATTTTTTTTTTTCAGATGACCGATTTATACTGAAAGAAATGACTCGGATAGAAACACAAATATTTGTGGAATTTGCTCCGCAGTACTTTACCTATATGGAAACATGTGTCAAAACAAAAGCTCCAACATTATTAGGAAAAATACTTGGAGTCTATAGAGTAGCATGTCGGAGTGAAACATCAAATACTACATTTAGGTCATAAAGAATAACTTACACTGAGCTTTATAATAAAATTTTCACAAAATGCACGAATATGTAATAAGGTGTAATTTAATTTTCTATTTTAGGTCAAGTCTTCTAGTTATGGAACATCTTTTCCATGCTCGTGTTGTGGAAAATAAGTTTGACCTGAAAGGATCGATGAGAAACAGGCTTGTCGATACGACCGTGGGCGCTCATCGAGAGACTGTTCTCCTCGATGAGAATCTCTTGAATAGTAATTCATCATTTAGTACAATTTAAAATAGTTTCTTGAAGTAAAATTATATTAATCCCTTTATCTTTTAAAAGCAAGGCTGGGAATCGATCCCAGCTTACTGAAACTTCTTTAAGAGGATGGGAAATTTAAGAGGTCCTCGCTTAATAGCCCCAAAGTCGAACTGCTGGAAAAGTCAGCCATAGGGAAGCGACAAACGTAAGAGGAGTGACAGACTGCTTGTCAGGCCCTTCTCAACTCTTAGTCCAGACAACCGTTCAAGGGGCATGGCATGCCTTTACTGCTACACAAGTCAACAGTAAGGAGAGGGTTAATAGACAATAAACAGCATTTACAGAGATGTCACTGGTTTTATGATATTTTCCAAGAGCTGACTAAGCCCTGTAATAACGCACTGGGACAACCCCCATTTTCAATCTCTTATTGAGGCTTCATTTCCCACTCAGCAGAATATGTTCAAGTAAAATAGAGAAATAGGTTTTTAAAAATAACTTAAAACTCAAGCAAAGATATTCATTTAAAAAAGTAGGGTACAACAGTATTTAAATATTGTTTAAAAATTCCATAAAAACACCTCATAGATGCAATAGCAATATTGTCGATCTCCTTTTCCCAATAAATGTAGATTCTCTGGAGCTGAGAAATGAAAATATTGCTTTTATTTGTGCCAAATCCAACTTTCTTATCACAGTACCCCTATACTCAGGGGACTGATTTAGAGTATTTTTCTGTTCATGTAATACAGTAGACTCTACCTAATCCTACGTCTTCGGGACCATGGTACAGTCCAATTAGAGAAAACGCCGGATTAGAGAATTCAGTTAGAAGCGGTCACTTAAGTATTTGAAAAACCTTATTATTTGAGGATATAATATTTAATATTGCATATTTAAGTAAAATTTAGGTACAGAATTATAAAATAAATTCAAAATATGTAAATCCTTGCTGGTGTATTATTTAAAAGTGCTTATGCATGTAAAAGTTTCAAGGAATAAAAATATGTAGGCAGTTAAACGAAATAAAAAATATTTAATTACTAACTAAATCACTTATATATGCATATATTATTACAATATCAAAAATTAGTTACATGGAAAATCAGGCATTCCAGCCGCATGAGCCTTAGTAGAAATATTTATTTTCTTAGTAGAAACACAAGTTCCTGCCTTTAAAACGATACATATATGCCTTCTTTGACTTCCATTCAATGAAATAGCACCAAATAAATGTTTGGCTACCTAGGAAGTGAAGGATTTATAAGAACCCTCCAGCCCTGTCTAGCTCCGAGATCTGTCACTCATTCCTCTCGAAGACCCCCGGATTAGAAAGAGCGACAGATAAGGGAGAGTCTACTGTATTCACATCACTGTAATAGTAGAAAAATTAGATTTTCAGCAAACTTGCCTCGTACTGCTTCCGTCACAGATAAAAGAAACATTTGATTAATTTCTCAGCAGGATTGCCTAATAATTCTCCCTTTTTAACATCAGGCATCCTTCTACAAGTTTGTCATTCTTAATAAGAATTTTGATCATAAATATATAAGTTTGTTTATTAATTTTATTTATGTACATTCACATAAAAGAAGTTTTTGTTTATTATTTATTTTAATTTTAGTGACATATGATGATCCTCTATACATTCTTCCGCATTCAAAAAGTGTATTGATGCAAGCAATCCAGAACGATACTCAGTTCCTGGCAACACAGTCGGTCATGGATTACTCGCTCCTTGTTGGCTTGGACATATCTAATAGAGAATTAATTGTTGGAATAATTGGTAAGTTTCATTATTATTATATATTTTTTGTATCCTGTCAGGTGTCCCATCAAGATAATATTATGGGTATTGCTAAAAGATTGGGCTTGCAAGATGGTTAGAACACCGGGCTGCACTGAAAGAAAAGCTGCTTCAAATCCAGCTTGAAAAAAGTTGACTTTGTAAATGTTTATAATTATGCAATTTTATCAGTATATTGGACATTCTTTATTAGTAAATTTACTATCTATTTGTAAATATTCTAAGCCATGTTTTTTAAAGTTCAACTAAATAAGAAATGCATTTATTAATTTTTCAATCGCTTAAAATAAACTAATTTATCTTAAATATGCAAATATTTAACCCCCCTCCACCCCAAGTTATACATATATTTTAAAGCACATTAAAAAATACCAACTAGAAATAAGTTAAATAAAATGGTGATATGAAAAAAATTGCTTGAAATATGTTTCATTAGGAGAAGGGTTAAATATTTTCTTTTGGTTGTAATATGTAAGAGATATACCTCATATAGTAATTTAAAGTTATCATTTCAACAAGATTATTAGTATTGAATCGGAGCCTCCTCCTTCAGCAGGGCTCTCTCTAAATAGTAACTAGTAGTAGTTTATGTCTCTTCAGGTGTATTGCTTTCTATTTTAAACTTAATAAGGTAAAAACATTGAACAATTGAGGAATCGCGGATACGAAGGGCGAACTCAACAAAAGGTAGTTTTGAGGAAAATGCGATTGAATATTTTTTCCATAAGGGCGAACTCCAGTAGATATTCAAAGCAGTTTTTTGTTGTGGGATGTCTCATTGTTAATTAATTTATATTAATAAACAAATTATATAATAATATACCAGGAATTTTATTTATATCATATCCAGCGGACCGGTAGTGGAGTGTTGCAGTTTCCAGCCAACTTGTTTTCATTCTCTGTGTATTTTGAGGGCTAAAGAAGGGTGAACTCAACATGAAAACTATACCTGTTGATTCTCTGAAGTGCCTAGATTCGGATGGCAAGAAAAAATAAATTGACCGGATGTTGAATTTGCCCTTTGTATCTGTAACGCCTCAACTTTTGGTCCTAGATATTTTGTTTTGGTTCTAATATTCAAGACCAAGACCTCCAGCCACTGACCACAAATTACACAATTTGTCTTATTATTGTTTCAACTCTTTATTGGCAATACAAAAAGTGGGAGGAATTCAACTGGAAGACCTCTTTCCTAGTAGGAATAATTTGGTTTGAATGTGCAGAGGAGGTGTCCTAGCTTCAGTTAGCTATTCCTGCATGTGTGCTTGACAAGTGAAATGAGTAGCACACATATAAATTCATTACTTTGAGAGGAGATCGTTGACCGTTGATGATGCAAGGTAGGGATTGTCGGGGTTCGGTCACTGCTACTTAATAAAACTACATTTTATCATAAAAATGGCTTTATTGTGCCGACGTTTCGGCTTGAACTTCAAGCCTTCATCAGGGCTGTAAAAAACAAGTAGGACGGATGTAGTACTGAAATATACACATATATATATATATATATATATATATATATATATATATATATATATATATGCCTACAAACATAAATACACATACATATATACATACATACATATGTGGAAAAAGACAAAAACATAAAATACTAGAACATAATATATAGAAGTGAACATAATATATAGTGTTTGGATTATTAGGAAAACAGATATAAGAATAACAGATTACATATTAGATTAGATATAAGAATAACAATATGGGCTTACCGATGGGAAGATAGAGAACTATTCCTCACAAATGCGGGATCATTTCTGACAGTTAATACAGGGAAATATAGGAAGAAAGGAGTTGGTGAGGGGGAGGGGGGTTCTGGACCACCCAATGGACAGAGAACATAGAAGATGAAAGAAAGAGCGGCAAAGTACAGTAAGGGGTCATAAAGTCATAAAATGCTGTGTTAATGGAAAGGGAGGCAGGTATAAAGGGCTATATTGCAGGCGGTATAGGGGATTAGGATGGAGTTTTTAATAAATGGAAGATGTTGGAGTAGGTAGAGGAGATGACTTCTTTGTCAATTTTGTCATTAACTGGATAATTTTCTAGGTGGATAAAAATTGATTCGGAAAGGAGGCGTTTTTCTTCGTTGGATTCAGTGGAAAGGATGGAGTATTGGTCAAAACCAAAGTCATGTCCGTCTGTGATGGCATGTCTAGTTAAAGCTGTCTTTATGTCTTTATTCCGTACATCATTTTTGTGGTTGTTGATACGTTTTCTTACTGGGTTTTTAGTCTGTCCAATGTACGCACTATTGCAGTTGGGTGTGATGCAGGGGATTCTGTAGACTACATTGGTCCTGTCTTTTTGTGGGATAGGGTCTTTAAGAGTCGTATGTAAGTTTTTCAGTTTGTTCTGTGTCGATAGTCCTAGTTTTAGAGTAGGGAAAGTATCGCGTAGGGATTTTTGGATTTTTTCTGTGAGGTTTGGGATATATGGGAGGCCTCTAAATTGAGGGACAATATTATCTTGGGTAGTGGGGATGGGTTTAGGGTTATTAAAAGAATTTATGAGACGGGTGATAATGTTCGTAGGAAATCCATTGGTAGTAAGAATATCGAGGAGTCGGGATTTGTTGGCAGGGTGAAATTTGGTGTCGGATAGGGAGAGGGCTCGATTTATTAGGTTGCTGGCAGTATTGAGGATTTGGTGTTTGGGGTGTGAGGAAAGGTAATGGAGAAGTCGTCCCGAGTAAGTGGGTTTGGTATACCAATCAGTGGATATAGAGCCGTCTGTATTTCTAATAAGGAGTATGTCAAGGAAAGGGAGGGAGTTGTTAGTTTCGGTCTCGATGGTGAATATTAACCGGGGGTGGTAGGAGTTAAAGGCTGTTAGAATTTCTGGAATCTTATCAGGATTAATTATGAGGAAGAGGTTGTCAACATATTTTTTAAGGAAAATAATATCGTCGGGGAACATGGGGAGGATTTGGTCAAGGAGGTCATTAAGGGTAATATTGGAAAGGTCAGGAGCGAGGCAGTTACCCATGGCGAGGCCAGAGATCTGGTTGAAGAATTTATCTTGGAATAGGAGGTATCCGGATTTGCAGCAGAGGGATAGGGATTCAAGATAGGAAGATCAAGATAGCTTGGTGTGTGGTTCGAGGGTGGTCCAATTCTTGTCAATAATCTCTTCCTCATAATTAATCCTGATAAGATTCC
The DNA here is from genome assembly GCA_946811695.1 of Gonocerus acuteangulatus. NCBI lineage: Eukaryota > Metazoa > Arthropoda > Insecta > Hemiptera > Coreidae > Gonocerus > Gonocerus acuteangulatus. The sequence goes on from OX328128.1 coordinate 79,095,829, forward strand.
AGAAATTCTAACAGCCTTTAACTCCTACCACCCCCGGTTAATATTCACCATCGAGACCGAAACTAACAACTCCCTCCCTTTCCTTGCCATACTCCTTATTAGAAATACAGACGGCTCTATATCCACTGATTGGTATACCAAACCCACTTACTCGGGACGACTTCCCGAAGGAAGAGATTATTGACAAGAATTGGACCACCCTCGAACCACACACCAAGCTATCTCGATCTTCCTATCTTGAATCCCTATCCCTCTGCTGCAAATCCGGATACCTCCTATTCCAAGATAAATTCTTCAACCAGATCTCTGGCCTCGCCATGGGTAACTGCCTCGCTCCGGACCTTTCCAATATTACCCTTAATGACCTCCTTGACCAAATCCTCCCCATGTTCCCCGACGATATTATTTTCCTTAAAAAATATGTTGACGACCTCTTCCTCATAATTAATCCTGATAAGATTCCAGAAATTCTAACAGCCTTTAACTCCTACCACCCCCGGTTAATATTCACCATCGAGACCGAAACTAACAACTCCCTCCCTTTCCTTGACATACTCCTTATTAGAAATACAGACGGCTCTATATCCACTGATTGGTATACCAAACCCACTTACTCGGGACGACTTCTCCATTACCTTTCCTCACACCCCAAACACCAAATCCTCAATACTGCCAGCAACCTAATAAATCGAGCCCTCTCCCTATCCGACACCAAATTTCACCCTGCCAACAAATCCCGACTCCTCGATATTCTTACTACCAATGGATTTCCTACGAACATTATCACCCGTCTCATAAATTCTTTTAATAACCCTAAACCCATCCCCACTACCCAAGATAATATTGTCCCTCAATTCAGAGGCCTCCCATATATCCCAAACCTCACAGAAAAAATCCAAAAATCCCTACGCGATACTTTCCCCACTCTAAAACTAGGACTATCGACACAGAACAAACTGAAAAACTTACATACGACTCTTAAAGACCCTATCCCACAAAAAGACAGGACCAATGTAGTCTACAGAATCCCCTGCATCACACCCAACTGCAATAGTGCGTACATTGGACAGACTAAAAACCCAGTAAGAAAACGTATCAACAACCACAAAAATGATGTACGGAATAAAGACATAAAGACAGCTTTAACTAGACATGCCATCACAGACGGACATGACTTTGGTTTTGACCAATACTCCATCCTTTCCACTGAATCCAACGAAGAAAAACGCCTCCTTTCCGAATCAATTTTTATCCACCTAGAAAATAATCCAGTTAATGACAAAATTGACAAAGAAGTCATCTCCTCTACCTACTCCAACATCTTCCATTTATTAAAAACTCCATCCTAATCCCCTATACCGCCTGCAATATAGCCCTTTATACCTGCCTCCCTTTCCATTAACACAGCATTTTATGACTTTATGACCCCTTACTGTACTTTGCCGCTCTTTCTTTCATCTTCTATGTTCTCTGTCCATTGGGTGGTCCAGAACCCCCCTCCCCCTCACCAACTCCTTTCTTCCTATATTTCCCTGTATTAACTGTCAGAAATGATCCCGCATTTGTGAGGAATAGTTCTCTATCTTCCCATCGGTAAGCCCATATTGTTATTCTTATATCTAATCTAATATGTAATCTGTTATTCTTATATCTGTTTTCCTAATAATCCAAACACTATATATTATGTTCACTTCTATATATTATGTTCTAGTATTTTATGTTTTTGTCTTTTTCCACATATGTATGTATGTATATATGTATGTGTATTTATGTTTGTAGGCATATATATATATATATATATATATATATATATATATATATATGTGTGTATATTTCAGTACTACATCCGTCCTACTTGTTTTTTACAGCCCTGATGAAGGCTTGAAGTTCAAGCCGAAACGTCGGCACAATAAAACCATTTTTATGATAAAATGTAGTTTTATTAAGTAGCAGTGACCGAACCCCGACAATAAATTCATTACATTTAGTCTAATCTTAGAGAAAAAAAATCTTTCATTTCATCTCAAAGTAGCAATTAACTTTTTTTTCCAGATTACATCAGAACATTTACTTGGGACAAAAAGCTGGAAACGATGGTTAAGAGAATCGGGCAAGGAGGGAAACAGCCTACAATCATATCACCAGACGAATACAGGAAACGTTTCATCGCTGCCATGAATCGATACTTCCTCCCAGTCCCTGATCGTTGGGCGGGGCTTGGTCTCGGTATCGATGACTGATCCTATTCTACTCAGCAATTACGCTTTTAGAAAATGATGTAAATATTGTAAATCACAACATGAAAATCAATTTATTCTACAATAATTTATTGTTTGTAAAAAGTTTTAGTTATAAACTATACACATTCCATATTTGTGCAGTAACTTGTCACTATAAATAAATCACTTTGCTAAGTTTTAATAGAGCCTTCCTTCATTTTCACCTGATCCTGTTTAACCTTTTAGGGACTATCTAATACGAGCGTATTGCGGTTCTGGCAGCCTGAGAGTCCGGGGCGGCTGAAATGCCAAGTGGTCTGAATGCTTTTTAGCTGCATTCACATTTCTGTTTCTTTATGCGTATACTTTTTTTTTTTAAAGTTTCCCATCATCCAATGTTCACGCCTGAAATACTCGGAAGTAGTCCCCACAGAAATATTTCCTTCATACTCAGAGTCTGATGAAGAATTAAAATCGCTATCAGATTTACAAGCCAGTAATTCCAATAATTCTTCATCAGTAAACACTTTTCTAGACATATTGAAAACAATATACGACAGAGATAAAGGTCGGATAAATGCTGAATGTCTGGAACAATTTTATCTAAATCAATCGTTTCTGAATGCCCAAACAAAAAATTAGTTAGTAAGACTAGACATAGCCCCTCCAATAATTAAAGGGTTAAGACATCCGACTAAAAAGTTGCTTACTTTGTTTCCCTAAATTGGAAAACCTACAAAAAGTGTACCGTAACTGCAAGCCTAATAACACAAAAACGTAAGCCCTTCGAATTTCGCCCCCCAAAAAAGTGTGCCTGTGGTCGGATTCTGCTGGTCAAGGAACTTGACCTTTCAATTAAGACAACGAAATTTTACGCTAAATTTCATCAAAATCACACCGTTTTTGGGGCAGTTAGAGAGAGAAAAGATAAACAAAAATATAAACATTTGAACCGTAGGTATTTTTGAGACTTATGGTTTATGAAAAGTGAACATTTCTCATCGGCACCTCTGGATTGCGTCATAAGCGAGTTTCCTCCCTAAAAGGAGGTAAAAAAGCATCTTGGCGTGGTCGGGGGACATTCCTTTTATAGGGTGGAAACCTCCTTGTGAGGTTCACCTCATGAAGCAATCCGGAAGTGCCGCCACGAAAATTTTAAGTTTCAGATCCCATAGATCAATAATATACCGGTGGTTCAAATTTATATGTATATTATTATAATATAAAATAAAAATTTTATATATTTAATAAGTTATTTACGTTACGCCTCTACGTTGGGAGCCAAAATGTTATAATTTAAATAAAAAAATTTATAATAGCCACACGTTGATGTGCCAAAATGTTATAATTTAAATTAAAAGAATGATTTAAAATATTTTTAATTAAAAGAATTGCGCCACGTTGGGTCGACAAAATGTATAATATTTAATTTTAAAAACTCTTTATCTCAGGGGTCGGGTTCAAGTCCAGTAAAGTAGAACAGAGATAATTTTAGATAATAAAATAAAAAAAAACTCATGGATAAGCTACATCCAGGCATATGGATAAACAAGCATTACCTGATATAAAGCCAGCTTCGTATTAACTGCATATGACAGGATCTTCATTACAACTGTATCTCCATTAACGGATTGAGCCTAGGCTTCATGAAAACTGATGACCATATGAGACTAGCTATGCCCTGAACTTGAGCTGCATTAGGACTGCATCTAACTGGATCACGATTTAGACTGTAGCTTCTTTTGATCTGCACTACCGTATGAGATTAGATCTTCCATTCAACTGAACTGCACGTATGTGACTGTATCTTCTTTTCAACTGAACTGCACAGACTGAACTAACTTTCATGGCAGGAGCGTCCTACCGGTATCCAATGCTACCTGTATCGACTGCTAGATAAATATAACAAATAATATTTGTTCATCCCAATGAATTTAACATATCAATGAGCTTTTTGAATTTTCAGAATTTTCTGTGTTAATTTTAAAACTTTTAAATATGTACTGTAAAATATCATTACAATATATATATGTCTGTTCGTGCTCCTGACGGCTCAAAAATGGTCCGATTTTGATGAAATTTGGTACAAAGATCTTTTGTCTAATTAAAGGTCAAGTTCGTTAACCAACAGAATCCGTCCACTGAAACATGGCTTTCGGAGCAAAATTCACGCTAAAAAAAAATCCGAACATTTACATTTTCAAGTTCATATGCATGCCGGTAGTCGTTTTATAGGTTTCTTAACGTAGAAAAACGAATGAAACCATTTTTAAAGCGATATCTGTAACCGTTTTCGAGTAACATTGAAACACCTACTTTTCCAAACTAATTTTCAGTATGGGTATCCAGAAATGATTAATTCAGTTGAAACTTGTTCCAGACGTTTGTTATTCATCTAATCTAAGATAGATACATTTTGGTTCCGTTTGGAGTTAAGGAAGTACTAGAAATAAAATATTTCATTAACAGGCATGAAAAGTTTTGGGATTCTCATATATTTTCTAAAATATCCCGAAAATGGTTGGGAAATCGTGGTAAGTGGAAGGTGACCATTCGAAAGCTTACTAAATTCCCTACGAAAAAGGTTCAGATGTAATTTTCAATGGGGCGATGCCAATCCGAGAAATAAGTGCGCAAAACTTCAAAAATGTTAGTTTTGTTCTTTTCAACTTGGTTGTTTCATTGTTTACCTAACGCTTTAATTGGTTATTGTTTTTTTTTAATTGCATTTAATAGCAAAATTAGTATTTTAATAAAATGAGGTAGGAAAATGAAAAATGTATTGGTAATAGTGTTTCCCATGGCGTGGTTGAGAAGGTGGGGGTGTAATTTCCATTTAGAATACTATCAGTTTCCTGTTGCGGTGCGTTAAATCTTCCTTCTCTTTAAGATGTCATTTTATATTTTTCACGAAAGATAAAAAAAAAAAAAAAAAAAAAAAAAAAAAAAAAAAAAAAAAAAAAAAAAAAAAATCAGCCCCGTAATAGAACATGAGGGGCAGATACTGCAGAGGTATCTGATTCATGACCATACTGTACCTAGGGAGATAGTGTGGTCAGTACTATGCTCTGGCCGCCTGATTTTCCCCTTACTACTTCATCTGCTAGTCATTAGCACCAAGGTACCCATTATTAAATTAATTAAAGGCTGGGTTGTCCATAGGGACGGTCAGGGAGGCCGAATTCAACCCATGAATGAAGACACTAAAAGAAAAAAACTTTAGTGCTTGCTTGGGATTTGAACTCAGGTCCTCCAGCTCATTAGTCCAGTGCTCTACCACTGAGCTAACCTCGCCCCCCAAAAGATCCAAAGACCTACCAATAATTATTTCTACTCCTTTGCTAATGAGTCTAGAGATATGAATGGAACTGCGCTAAGATGACGCAGTTCCTGCGAGTCGGACTTATTTACAATTACTCAGTATTATTTGAAGAGTAAATATTTCAGCTTCTAAAGAGCATTATGATGTAAAACAAGCGAATTCATTTTAATAAATCATTTGACAGTTTTGATACATTCTTTCATCCCCTTTCCGCCTACATAACACACACTTACATTCATTATCTACTTGTTTCTTTTACTCATTAAAAGAAAAAGTAATGGTGATTTGGAGGAAATTGAGGGAAAAAAGACAAGCAGAAGTTTTTAGGATTCAAAATCAAATCAGGGAATAAATTTTACTATCAAGTTTTATTGGAACACAATAAAGAAAATTTGGTAACCTAAAAATGATTTCTGTGACTTAAAAATAATGTTAACTTTTAGATTTGTAACTTAATAAAAGCTACTTTTTATGAACACAATTTTCTATGGCAAGCACACTTTTAATATATTATAATATAATAAATTATTTTAATCTAATATACATATGAATAAATAAGTTTGACCTCTATAAATTTAAATAATTTTTTTTAATTTGGCTAAAGAGCATCACAAAGAATGTACGTATCTATATAAAAAAGTGGTGCATAAAGCTTGCTAAGGTTGCAACACAGTCGCAAAAAGTTCCGTCGTAATGAGTCTTAGACTCAATCCTTGGGCTTCTCAGTTCTTTGGTATTATTTTTTAAAACAAAAATAGATAACTTAAATGCAACATTTATACAAATAAGAGAAATATTTAAAATTATGTGGAGTCCTTTGGTAAAAATTAATTAAGTTCATTTTGAAACATATTAGACTACAAATTTTTCCAGAATAATCCATGTAGGAGATTAAAACGAATCTAAAAGATGGTATTTGTTGACTTTGGTAAAGATTTCTATGTAGCTTAACATTATACAAAGCATATTAAAACTCAATTCCCTTATTTCATATTGACTATGCGTTACATTTACATTACTTACAACATAAACTTAGATTAAATTAAAAAATAAACTATAAATCAGACAATAGATATGGTGAGATCTCTATATTAAAATAATATTTAAGCACATCCTGAAACGCTGATGGAATTAGAATATAATTTTGATAAGGCGTAGGAATATCTGTTTAGAAGAAAGAGAGATGAGATGTTTGCTAAGATCTATCCTTTCTAGGATAATTGAGAGAATATCGTAGACCGTTGGGGCTGCAAAGGTAGATTTAGTATCTTAAAAAAACTATATTTTTTATAAGAAAATTTGTCTTATTTCTTGCCAAAGTTTTGGTTTTAAATTCAAGCCTTCATCCGGTGATGAGAAGAAGGAGGACTGTGCCTCACGGATTTATTAAGATACTATGAGGCCTCTGGTATGATACGAGTGGTTAGCATCAGAGTGGCACTGCTCACATTAATGTTAAGCTGGAGTGCAGTAGGAATGAGGGAGGACTGGCTACAATAGGCAAGAGAGGCAGGACGGTGTGGCTTGCAGGTTCCAGCCTGTTGCTCACCGCTCAGCCCAGACATTAAATTTTGCCTCGTCGCTCACCCAGACATTAAATTTTGCTTGCCGCTCTCAGTTGTCTTCAAGCTTTTGACTACTGAACATGGCAGAAAAGAGTATATTAGATGATAGTGAATGTGAGCTTTTAATTTTGGGAGTGCTAAGTATGGAATGACAGACACAGTGATTTTAAAAATACTATCATAACCAAGTAACTAAGGGAAGATGCTGTAAAGGCATTAAACTTGCAAAGTAAGACATTTTTATTAACTAAATATTTAAAATATCAATTTTTTAAATTAATATATTAATTTAAAAAGTATATTGGAATACATGATAACGGATGCTTAAGGAAATTACCGCCCAGCCACTTTGTATCATAGCCGGCGCTCCTCATTGCTCTGTCGATCACATCGTACACGAGGCCTGAATGAACCCTCACTAAATCTACTTTCACTTCCAGCATAACATTCAAGTCATGAGAGAATCAGCAGAGGTGAATATCTGCCTGACTAGGGCTCAAGCAATTATTAGTTTTGTATTAAATATTTCAAAAGGGCTTTTATTTTTTTAAACAGGTCACTGAGCGGTAAATGGAACACTTGGCCTGAGCACTTAATCTTAACTAATTTTATTCATTAGTTAAACTAAGTTATTTGATACTATACTTTTTAATCAGGCAGACTTTTTATCACGAAAGGAGAGTACAATTTCAGAAAAGGCATTCCGTGCTTTCTTTTGGACATTCGATTAATCAAATATTCGGAAAATTATTTGCTTAAAACCATTAATTTTAGAAAGTCTTAATTAACTCACAAAAAATCAAGATGATTTTAAATTTGAATGAGGTGCAGAGATTTGTCTCGAGCTGTCTGTAATTTCAGATCATTATCATTTAGAAATGAAAACATCAGCTATACAGCTTTATGCAAGAGGAGAGGATTGACGATCAGTGATATTATTCAATACAAATGAGTTTTTTATCGGTTCATATTTTGTCTTGTCAAACAAACATTCAACAGGGCTGCAAGAACAAAAAGGGCAAAAGGAATAAATAAAAAAAAAAACAAAAAAACACAACCAGATTAAATAGAATCTAATAAATAAACCAAAATTAATAGAAACAAAAAAATATTCTCTTTTTAACCTACTCACTGGGTGATTTCATTACCTCCTACTACCTAGCATATATCACCAGTAGTGTGCAACCTGCTGCGAGATATTTTACTGTCAGCTAATGAACAAGCATCATATTCCGCCTGAGGGAGCTGGTGAAAATTTGCGGTTTAAAAAACACTGCCACTGTTGTTCAAGTAGGAGGAGGAGGAGCAAAAAAATGTCATGGTTTTAGATGTGTCCTGAAAATGGGTATAACAATCGGATTATATAGCTAACACCTCATTCACTCTTCAACAGATAGACCCCTCCATGTAGACATCCTACAAAATTTAATGCTTATTCTCAATATTTTTTGTATTTCTATGAAACTTTCAAATAGTCCTGAACATAGGAAAGAATACACGGTACTAGTGTCGACTTTAAAACTTCTCCGCTCTGAGTCGTGTGGAAGATTCGGTCCACGAAGAGGGAATATCAACTTTGGTTGAGACGTCGGGATCTGAAGCATATCGAGGGACAATGAATATTATGGAGCATAACTACTTTTCTTTATTAATTATTCACATTCTGCCATTTTTAATTGAAGTGTATGTTATTTAGGAATTTTGATTTTGCTTAACCCTTTCCATATCGAGAGATGCTCATGGTGAAAGGTTCTCCTGAACGGAATAGTCCCACCCTGCCTCGGAACCCCTGTACGGGATACTTTTGCCACTCTCGCTAGCACCTCGACTTTCAGTGATTTCGCCGAATTAAAATGATGATTTCGTCTTTTCTAATTTTGATTTTTGTTTTGTTTACAATCATTATTAAATCTTATTTATCTTGAATTATTTTTGAGTTTAATTAATTTTTAAGTTGAATAACTTTGCTTAAAAGAAAGTTATATTGTATGCGTGTAAAAAAGAAAAAAGTTTTTCTGTTTATCATTTATGTTATTATTTATATGTTATGAACAAGCAAAACACATATACTCAATAACTAGGTCCAATAAGTTTCTCATCCTCCTTTTTGATCCGTGACTTTGGACACGACACCGGCGGAGTTAAAAACTTTTTTTTTTTATTTATACACAACTTATTTACCGAAACAAACGCGGCTCACAAGGGTAAAAACCACACTAGAATATCTTCTAGTATTAGGCAGGAGTACTAGAAGTACAATGCGGTAATGCTAGATAGCTCTAAAGGCGAGAAATGAGAAGAGAAAGACAGCGAGAAATATGAGGAGCACTCGACTGCTTGAGAAGTCAATGGTTAGTGGGGCCGAGCTGCTTTCGACTGCTTGAGCAGTCAAGTATAGAAAAAGGGTTAAGAATAATAGTAAATAGTGAATTTGTAGCTATAACCAAGTAGTTGTTTTCCTTCTTCCTTACTTCATCCATTCAACCCTTAACTGGTTTCTATAACAAATCTACACATATAAATGACTATAGAAAAAAGATAGCACACACAGAAAAAAGTAATTTTTCACTTACGACTAGATGTACTATGAAGCTTTCATAAGTAATTTTATGTAACTTTATAATTAATTAATTAATTAATTTAAATCAGTCTTATTAAGATAATTCAATTTACGTTAAGTCCTGCACGATGTGCTATTTGGTGAAATGAGTGAGATGGTCTGGACCAGAAGAAGCAACCCCAGGCTTGCAACAAGCACATTCATTTCAATTCATTCTCAAATAAATCTCTTCTTATACAATAAACAAAAAAAAAATATAATAAATCAAGAAATTCATTTTAAATAATTGAACTAAAATACTCCCTTAATAATATTACGGTAACAACACATAAAATTGAAACTAGCTAACACTTTTGACAAGATAATCCAATAATAATAAAATTAGTAAAATTAAATAACATAATTATAATGTTTATATACTAGGAAGCCTACTAAAATAGATCATAATTCATAAAAAAACGTGTTATTTTTTTTTTTTTTTTGTGATGTCTAAATTAAATGTTACAAAGAATGATTTACATAAGATTTTGAATCTTTTTTGCAATCAAAATGAGGCAGTATTTTTAAATATTTTTTTCCTTGTAACAACTCAAATTTTTGTTTACAATTAATTTACAAAATAACGGAAGATTTGTATTATTCATTCATAAAACTCCAAATCTCAACTTGAATTGAAACGTTTGAACACATTAAATACATTTTTAATAGAGAAGTTAAAAGTATTCTTAATAACATCCCCTTACAGGAGATAGAATTTGAATGCGAAGGCAACACTAACATGAGCTAATTAGAGAACAGTAAAAAGCGAATAATGTTCCGACAAAGAAGGTAAATAGGAGCAGAGGATAATATGTTATCAAGGCTGATAGGAACAATTTGTAGCCCGTTCAGTAAGGCCCGGTGCACACCGAAGAAACTGTTTTCATGAAACCAATTTCATTAAAGCGGTCACACAGAATAAACTGTTTTCCATCAGTTTCGTGATTGATTCAGACGACGATGGACATGGGTTGTGGTGGTGGCTAAAAAAAGTACTAGGTTCACCTGATGATTAGGGATCAGCAACACAGCTGTTTTGTTGTAGCTCGCGAACTAAAACAGAGATCCTGATAAATTTATTAAGGATTTTTTTAGGATGTCGAAGCCAGTTTTTGATCGCTTATTAGAGCTAGTAGATCCGCTGATGAAACGTGAAACTGAAGCAATAAGAAACCGATTTAACGAGTTTTATTAAATCGGTTTCATGAAACTTGAGTTTCACGAAACCAGCTTCATCAGTGTGCACCGGGCCTTAGATAGAATAGTTCTAAACCTGCATGCTCAAAATTCTGAGAGAAATATTTCAGACCATTTTGCCATTTGAATTTCTCTTACAACGAACAAGCTATAGCCTGTTCAAATAGATGGTTTAGTTGGAGAGCAAAGGGCGTGGCCTATATTCCCCATCCATGAAATTGGCGGTAAATATTGTTTCTGTTATAACCTTATCACTTGGAGGTTAAAAACGTTTTTAGTCTAAGCTTTGGCTAAGTATTGAAATATTAGACACTATTTCCTTTGTCTGAGCTCTCGAAGCCTTCCCTAGTCTTAAACGAGGCATAATCAGTTTTTATAATGTTTCACGTATCTTTTTGCTCCTTGAAATGGGAGTTTGCAAATGGTGGAACTGTTGGGAATATTTCCCTCAAAATTTCCACGCATGCAGAATTGAACTTTTTTGTCTATCTGAACGGGCCATACCTCTCAACCTTGAGCACCTGAGTGTTTTTGAAGAATTAGAGCCCTCTATGAATGAACAATGAGGAATTCCAATGAGTAAGGAAACTCAGAGTAATTACATTATTCAATATTAATCAACTTATAGAACATAATTCTCTCTGCTCCTAATTACAATCTTTCCTTTCTTTCAAACTATTAGTTTTTCTACTCCATTTCTAACTCAAATAGTTTACAATCCTGGCTAAAATATAACATTGACAATTTTATTTCTCTAAACAAGAGTCTTTAATGATTTTTCACAAGTAAATTAATAGTGAAATACGTTTGTTGTCACATAAAACCTAATGAAATATGAAGGCAATAGATGTCATGATCAATATTTTCTACGTGGAATAGGAAAGTTGGCTTTTTTTATTCTATTGAATTGCTAGATTTTGTAGGAATTCTTCCCATGGTCCTATCTCATGATTTACAGGTACTCTGTGTAGCTCTAAAAACCATGGTGGATTCTAAACCAAACAAGAAGCTCAAGGAACTGTGGTAACTTCTACAGAACAGATGTGCCAACTCCGAAAACCGAGGCGCCTTCTACAAGTACACTGTGTACCTCAATGAACCGTGGTGGCTTCTTCAGGTACACTGCGTTCTTATAGAAACCGTCGTGGGTTCTGGTGGTGAATGCTGATAGATATTTGTACAAGAACTATAAATGCAAATAAAAATGATAAATATTGGAAACAAATATTCTCAAACCATTAAGAGAAATCAAATAATTTTAAAACTGTTTGTGAAGTCAAGGGATGGTTGGCTTTCGCTAGCAAAAAAAAAAAAAAAAAAAAATCAGATCTTCAAGCAAAAAGCAAAGCAACACTATTTTTGCTTGAAGATCTGAAGTTTTTTTTTTTCTTCTAGTGGAATCCCAACCATCTCTTGACTTCGCATCACCTAAACGGCTAACTATCTTCATTTCAGTAAAGATGTTCGGTTATGTTCAGTTTATTTCACTAATTTAAAGATGGATGTTAACCTTATAAAAGTTAGATATGTATCAATATATTTGTATTGATTCTTCTTTGTTTTATAATAAATGTTAGATAGACATCCAAGCCTATAATTATGACTGAAAAATAGAACACAATAGGGACAATCATAGGGGGGATTTCTAGATCTGTTCATGGATCCTAAGCTTGGCTTTTAATTTGTCCTCGCTCTCTGGGAGCTTTCAACAAAATATAACAAAAGAATTAAAATCAGTTCCGTGTTTAATGGCCTATTTGAGGTCAACAACACAATAAAAAATATATATATATGTATGTGGAGCATTGATTAAGATATAGATATCGGATTGGAGTGAAGAAGCATGAACTCAATGTGTGAGTCATTCCTTTTCAAGGTTGTGGCTAAGGAAAGCCGTAAACCAGACTTTACTAGCATTTAGTTGAGTGCGTGTCTAGTTCTTCAATCTATAATTCAACCATTCCTATACAAGATTGTCACTAAAAGAGAAGTAAGACATACTTTAGTTGCATTGATTTCAGTGTGTGAAACAATCCCAGCATCTTAAAACGTTTAGATGATCAATAAGATATTCTACAAGTAATTCTACGTGAGAATATACACACTTATCTATGAAATCTACTTGAGAGGTATTTATTAACAGAAATTGTGTATTAACTTATTTTTCAAATATTTTAACTTTTATTTATTCGTTCATGACAAATTTAACAATTTTATTCCTTCTAAATATCTTTGAATAATTAAGGCTTTTTTTACTGAGCAGTAAATAACAAATTTCTTCATAATGGTGCTCAATTTGAATAAATATTAAATTTATGGTGGGACAAGAGTAAACATTCCATTCCTATAAAATTAATAAATAATTCTAAAGCTTATTTTTTTTTTTAAATTTCTATCCCAAACATTTTCTTTTTTAATTTTCAATTCAATGTGTATTAAATTGCATTAGTCATAAGACAAGAAGGGTCAAAACATAAATATTTTAAGTGCGGATCATTCAATTTTCTTGCATAAGCATAATTATATATAAAAAAAAATATATATTATTTTATTATAGGGTGTAATTATTATGGGGAGGAGTTCTCCTCAGTCTCCTGGGATAAATTCTGCCCACTTAAAAAATTGTTGTGTTATTTATATATTATTTTAATTTGTTTATTTTTATTTTATTAAGAGCATTCGTTCAAAAATGTCCTAAATATTCTAATGGCATCAAGGAGTACTGGGTTTTGGGCGTTTTTAATTAGTTCCTCCAAGAGCGGCACTTAATTAATACTTAATTTCACGTAGGCAATTGCGGCAAATGAAATGATCCATTGGTCGAGATTCCTTCTCATACTATACATTATCGACTTCGAAGCGTATAGGAGTGTTTTTAGATAATTTTAGCACAATAATATTTGTTAAAAAGAGCCTATAAATGCTCTAAAGAGACCGTTTCCAAGCTATCAACACCCTAAAGGGACTGTTTCCAAACTAGCGACACTTTAAAGAGACCGTTTCCAGACTATCAACGCTCTGTAGACAGTTTCCAAACTATCGACATTCTAAAGAGACTGTTTCCAGACTATCAACGCTCTATAGAGACAGTTGACAAACTATCGACACTCTAAAGAGACCGTTTCCAGACTATCAACGCTCTATAGAGACAGTTTCCAAACTATCAACACTCTAAAGAGACTGTTTCCAGACTATCAACGCTCTATAGAGAAAGTTTCCAAGCTATCAACACCCTAAAGGGACAGTTTCCAAACTATCGACACTTTAAAGAGACCGTTTCCAGACTATCAACGCTCTGTAGACATTTTCCAAACTATCAACGCTCTAAAGAGACAGTTTCCAAACTATCTATGCTCCAATGGGGGAAATTTTATTTTTCAGGTACCAAATTTCATTCACTATGAATAAAAGGGGGGGGGGGGAGAAAAATTCCTCCTAGTAATTATTTTCTCGAAAAGAAATTGTTCATTTTTTACTCTAAAATCTAAAATTAATAACTGTGCCTTTAATATTATTCACTTTTCAATAGGTTTTATGTAACAAGACTAAACTTGAGCGAAAATCACTGCATAATAATAACTATACAATCTCAAATGAAAGAAATTACAGCATCAAAAATATATGGAGTAATTTGAAAAATTTCATTCTTCGACATAACTCTTGTTTGAAACAAGTAATCAATGATTTAATCACTACAGAATCCTACATTTTGCATTTAGAAATCCTATTGAATAAAATTATTGAGATAAAATGTTATTTACTAAATTTCGGTCACAATTGATTGTTTAACAAAGTAAAAAATAACTATAACACATTCTTATTCTTAATAAGAAATTTTGATACTAAGTTTGTAAAAAATTTAGTTTAACAAATGTCTATAAAAACAAGTAAATATATTAATTTAAAAAGGTGGGAATATTTGTACGGAATCATATAAAAGGGAAAGATGATGGCTGTCACGATGCAAATTCTTCCAAGAGCTCTTCCATAGATCTTCGCTCTTGCTTGAATTTATCCATATACACCTTAGGGACAGTCCATTCAAGAAGTATCTCGACATTACGCTTAAGACGTTCTCCTTCCGAGAGGTTTATCTCCTTGCAAGGATCTCTACCTGACTGTTCGATAGAATCTCTAAGCACAAGATCGATGAGACGTTTCCCGTAGCCGAGTTTCTGAAGTCGTTCAGGAGTAGAAATCTTTTGAAGGAGTACAGCCAAAAGAAGGCGCATTTTATCGAGAGGCATTCCGACTTCCTGTTCGGGCTCAGGGGCCTTTTGGAATTTATCACACGTTTCGAAATGTTCTTGGAGTTGACTTTTGATTTTGAAGAACGAATTACACCCTGTACAAATATAAGGTTTATTCGTTTTATGTATGGAAAGCATATGTTTTTTTAAATGTGGAAGTTGTGAGAACGCTTTATTGGGGCAGATAAGGCATTTGAAAGGCTTTTCCCCAGTGTGCCGACGAATATGCATTTTGAGTGCCGTAGAATGAGCAAATGCCATATGACAAACAGCACAACGATACGGTTTGATACCACTGTGAGTTCGTTCGTGTACAGTAAGTTGAGATCGTTGCACAAAGCGCATATTGCAATGTTGACAAGCATGAGGTTTCTCAGCCATGTGGATTCTCATGTGTTGGAGGAGATGACCTTTATATCTCTTGTTGCAAATTTTACATTCGAAAGCTTTATAGTTTGCATGAAACCAAACGAGGTGTTTTTGAAGGCCATCTCGTCGCACAAATGCTTTCCCACA
Organism: Gonocerus acuteangulatus; assembly: GCA_946811695.1. Lineage (NCBI taxonomy): Eukaryota > Metazoa > Arthropoda > Insecta > Hemiptera > Coreidae > Gonocerus > Gonocerus acuteangulatus. Next base: position 79,111,497 of record OX328128.1, read on the forward strand.
TTTGTGACAGATGTGATCTCTCTCGCCTAAATGCCTTTTAATGTGGTTAAGAAGATTGCTTCGGCAAACAAAGTTAGCCCCACACAAAGCACAATTGTACGGACGATCTTTTGTGTGGGTTCTCACATGCTGTGATAGTTGACTCCCACGAGCAAAAGTCTTTGGGCAGTGGGGGCAACTGAAAAATAAATAATGCCTTAATCAAATCTATAAAGTCAATTAATTACAGAGATCAACATTTGATCTAAAGAAAATAACACTCGGGCAGTATGGTCTTTATGGAGTTTTTGGGGTCGCTGATCACGATGATTGAGTTGGTTGATCTTCAACGCATTTAAGGTCATTTATAGGTCAAATAGAGAGGAAAACGTAGGAAAATCTTAAATAAGTTATGTGTATGTTTTTGAGGTTTCTAGTCCGAACCCCTAGTTTGTTTGTCTCGCACTGCCTTCCAGAAAATGAATTTTAGACTGATTTTTTCTATGTCCCCCCCCCCCCCCGATTTGACCTTTAAATTACATCTAGGAAAAGGTGTAAAAGTCAAACAAACTATGTATTCGAACTCAGGGACCTCAAAAACATATGCATTAGTTATTTCAGATTTTTCCTGCATTTTTTTCTCTATTAGACCCTCAAATGACCTTGAATTTGATGTGATGAAGATTAACCAACCCGCTCATCATAATCAGCCACCCAAAAACCCTATAACGACCATACCACTTTGAGTGTATTTTTTTTTTAGATCAAATGTTGACCTGTGTTATCTATATTACTAGCCTAAACTAGAAAATTAAAATATTTTACAAGAGAAGCTTTTAATACTTCCACAAAAAAAAAAACAAAAAAACACTAAAAGCTCTTTACAAGATTTTCAAACATTTGAAAACTTATAACCATTTTCATATTTTTTTTATATTTATTAATTATAAAAGTTATGTATATGTAGAGGACAAAACTAGCAGAGTAAAATTGTTCCTAAATGTTATAAGGATAAAAATGAAGTAGTTCCTAAAGGGAAAAATACTCAACAAAGAAGAAGGACCTGTCAAAACTAGGACTGGAAACAAAGGAGCACAAGCTACGTGTCTAGCATGCCCGCCAATCATGGAGGAGATACTGGTTTCAATCCAAATTGAGAGAGTCCATTTTTCCTTATGGGTGTATAGAAAGTGCGAGAACCAGTAGACAGCTTGGTGTTCATGGCTATGAGAGGGGAGATAGCCTGCTTGACAGCCATAGAGGAGATGTTGCTTTGAATCCATCCTGAGGGGGTTCAGCAATGTGATTACAGAAAACCATCTGTACATCCCTAAGGATGTTCAGAAAGGGAGGAAACCAGATGATACTCCAGCACTTTCATTACCTTTGGATAGATAAGATAGAATATTTAAGATTTGTAGATTAGTAATATTAAAAGGATCTGATTTGAAGATAAACATTTTACAACTCTGTGTTCTGTCTCCTAAATCATTAGTTCCAGTGTTCTAACTTAGCTCCTCCAGTGTACTCGCAACTCTGCGAGCTGTCACTTCAAGTATGCCTGCCCCTTAGAATTAATGCACACATATAAATAAATTTATATTTCTTACACTGTTTTATATCTTCACAAGATGCGTTGAATTAATTTTGCCTGTAATATTTCTATGAGCCTAATAACACTGTTCTGCAAAAAAAAACTTGTCTCCCCTCCCTTGAACAATTTTGCCTGTTTCTCATGTTTTCAGGTGTGTTGAGTCCGAATCTGAACTCAGAAAAATTCTATCACCCTCTGATTTTGAGAGAAAAGAAAAGAAACTTGGAAAAAATGAAAAATTGAATTTGAAAATTATTGTCTTTATTATAACAGATTTTTTTTTTCTTTTTCAACGGTAAAATGTAATTAATTGAATCCTGCATGCTATCAGGTATAATACTAGATATGACACAACTCAAAAAATATACACACATCGTCAATGAGTATTTTTTTTTCTTTTGTACTCTTCCTCCTCTGTCTCCCGCTGCAGTGTCCAGCAGTAATCCGCCAGCACTTCTCATTCCATTTGCCAGTATATCTTTTTTCCATTCTGGATATGTCTTGGTGGAATCGTTCTCCATGTTCGTCCGAAACTGCACCCAAATTTGGGGCGAAAAAGTCTAGGTGACTATGCAGGAAATGTATTTTTAAGGACATATTGCATCCCAATGTTTTATATGAAGTAAGCAGTTCTTGGACTATTTTTCGGTAGTCTCTAGATTTTTCGTTTCCCAAAAACTTAGCACATACCTCTCGAAAAGCAATCCAAGCCTTTTACTCAGTAGTATTTAACTTTGCTTCAAAAGTGAGGTCCTTGAGTAGATGTCGAATTTGGGGTCCTACGAAAATTCCCTCCTTTATCTTAGCATCGCTGAGATGCGGAAATGTTTGTTTTAAGTACATGAAACCTTCTCCTTCCTTGTCCATCGCTTTTACGAAGTTTTTCATTAGCCCCAATTTTATGTGGAGTGGGGGTAAAATTATTTGGTTTTTGTCCACTAATGGAGGATTGGTAATGTTTTTTTCACCTACTTTTTCCTTACGCTCTGGCCATTTTTTTACGACATAATGGTCTCCTCTTTTTCTGCTGTCCCACTCGCACAAAAAACAACAAAATTTAGTGTAACCTCCTTGGAGTCCTGTAAGCATGGCTACCACATTAAGATCTGCACAAATGCGCCATTTGTACTCATGGTACTTGATTTTTTGTAGAAGTATCTTCATGTTGTCATAGGTTTCTTTCATGTGGACCGAATGAGCTACTGGGATAGATGGATGTTTGTTTCCATTATGAAGGAGTACTCCTTTTAAACTAAGCTTGGAGCTGTCAATGAATAGTCTCCATTCCTCTGGATTGGTTGGCAGATCAAGTTCCTGGAGCAAATGAAATACATCATTGCAAAATACAAGATTTTCTTCCATCGAGAAAAAGCATAGAACTCCTGATTCCCGTTTTCTGAAGAAAGATATATTCACGCCTCCTTCCAAGAGATTCCATTGTTGCAACCTTGACCCAAGCAGCTGAGCTTTTGATTTTGGGAGATCTAAATCACGAACAAGATCATTCAATCGCCTCTGATTTATGAGCTGTGGCTGAATTTCAGAGGGGCTGGACGAACTTGAAATTTCTTCTTGTTGACTGGTTCCAGGTTGAGGTGAAACGCTTTCAGAATCGCTGCACTCCTCAGAACTAAGACGGAACTTACTCGGATTTGGTGGGATGGGCATGGAGGCATCATGTGGAGCTGGTCTCATGGCAGAGGGGATGTTGGGATAAACAATTTTCTTTTTGCTCTTGAACGAGAAACCTTTGATTGTGGTCATGCAAAAATAGCAATCGAAGAAAATAGTGACAAGAGAGGGGCTGAGTGGGAGGGGGGAGTTGGGGTATTGAGGGTGAAAGGGGGGCAGGTAAGGATTTGAATGAAAAGGATACCACCATAAAAGAGAAAGGAAGGTCATTCCCCTAAAGATCCAGGTAGAGACCAAATCCCTGACTCAAGATCAAAAACTGAAAAAACACTTTTAGCCATATTTCTTCAACCACTTGTAATATTCCCATCAAATTTTTTTTCGTTCAAATATACTTCATTGCGCTCAAAATCATCGGGCTTTTGAATTTTTTTCACTATGTTTTGATGCCAAAAAAAATTCATCAAATTTACAAAAAAAACTCACATTTTTGGATAAAAAACTAGAATTTCTCAAGAAACTGTGCGTGATAGACAGAATCTGACTTCAACTTTGTGTTCAGCACATTTGAAAACAGTAAGAAAGCATGTTTTTGTTTGAAGGAGGATTTTTGTGCAGAACAGTGTAATCAATCATATTTATTTGAAACAATAAATTAACGTATTTTATACAAATGGTTTAGAGGGATAAAACGTAATAATTCTTCTTAATTCATGACTAAAGTGGCATCTGCAAAAGAGTAATAGTTTGAGGCTTGGGAATGTCATGAAAGTACAAGTTGAACAATAATGTGCTCAGCATTTCTCCTTGTGGTAGAACAAGCAGACATTTCTTCTTCGGCTGACACTGTTTTTCACTCTAACTTGCAGTGTCCTTTCATTGAGAAATGTAGAGATAATATTCACAAGATATTAGTGGCTAAGTTTTTTGAGTATATACAGCAGACCCTTGTGTCAGGTTGGGTCGAATGCTGACTTCACATCTAAGAAAACTATTGATAAATACTTTTTCCTTCCAAAGCCTCCACTACTCTCTGCTTAGAGTGGACTGCTGTATGGTGGGGGCTGATTCTGAATTGGTGTTGGGAGAATGATAATGTTTTCCCCTAAGTGCCGACAGAGTCTCTTAATACATTTTTCTAAGACTCTAGCCATTTTATATAGAAGGCTAATTTGTCGATAGCTGTCAGGAACCTCTTTTGGTTTTACAGCCTTTTCCCTAATTTTTGGGAAGTAACCCGAATCATGCATTCAATAGGCTCATCATGAGTGCGACACTCTTATGTGGATGATTTTTGAAGACTGTGTTAGATATCAGATTGTCTCCAGGAGATTTTCTGTTTAGCAGTCCCCTGATGATCGTATTTACTTCATATTAGTAATAAAGTCAATGTAATTTTTGTTTTCAACTGTTATTATTACTGCTTATAAGTAGGTGTTTACAGTCATTTCAATGTCTTCGTTAGCTTTAGCATTGTCTGTGAATGTTTTGAGCAAATTCCTAGCCAGTAATTAACATTTCTCTTTGTCTGTGTTAGATCTGCCTGGTCAGTGAGTGAATATATCCCACTAGTGTTTTCTAAAGAGACAACTCAAAAATATCTCAACGTAAATATCTCTTTATCAACCATCAAAACTGTATGTACCTAGCTTAAGAGCTTGTACACCGGGGGGGGGGGGCATTTTTGTCAATCTTCCTGTCTTAATGCTATGCCCCCTGCATAGGCAAGAGTGAACATTTTCAGTTGAATTTTATTTTGAGTCGTGTCAATTTAGAAATATTAGTGTGATGTCAATTTTTTTTGGTTTCTTTCGACAGATTCAGGTCATCAGGATTAACCCTTTTTCTAAAGTGGACTGCTCTAGCAGATGAGAGAGGCTGGGCTGAGTGTACCATTGACTTGTATAGAAGTCGGAGGAAAGATGGGCCTTACGTGTCGTCCACTTATCCAACAGTCGAGAGCTCCTAGTTTCTCTTGCGTTCTTTCTCTTCTCATTTCTCAACGAGCATTCCAGCATTACTTCTAGCTTTAATGCCTGTCACTAGACAGGTTTTTGGCCGCTTGAGCTTTTCAGTTCACATAAAAAAAAAAGTTTTTAACTCCGCAGGTATTGTGCCCAAAGTCATGGATAAAAAAAAAAGGATGGGAAACTTATTGGTCGTAGTCATTGAATTATATATTTCACTTGTTTATTATTCATAACATATAGGAAAAATGATAAACAGAAACACTTTTCTTTTACACACGTATGATATAACTTTCTTCTATTAAACGTTCGTCAACTTAAAAATAATTCAAACTCAAAATTATAAAAGGCGAGTTATAATTTGGCAAGGAGGCTGCTCAATGCCTAAGAGCTATGAGTGAGAGTGTCAAAAGTATCCCGTAAAGGGGGCTCGAGGAAGGGGGTGCGAGTATCCTGAACAGGTAAATTCTTCTTGTCTCACTTGGTATGGAAAGGGTTAAGACTCCCTGCGAATTTTCTGAAATTTCCGAATCGGGTTTGATCTATAGCCTGTTCAGATAAACCCATGAGTTCAATTTAAAGTCTTAAAGTTGTTTAAAAATAACTTTTTCCTGTCATTTTTTGTCTCGACCATTCTCTGTTTTCGGAGGGAAAGACTACGAAAAACTATGAGTTAAGCAGATCATGGCGAGGGCAGAACCCAGACCTCATATATGAGTCTAGAGCGGTTGGGGCACTGCTTATCATGCCCATATATAGGAGCTCAGAGCATTTGAAGGGTTAATGGTTGAATTCTTTTTTGTAAAGGTATAAGTGATTTTGAAGTTTGTTTATTGTATTTTGTATGAGATTCTGTATCTATATCATGGACTGGCAATCCATTCTTGGAGAAGGGTTACGAGAAGACGGTAAACGAGGGCAGTCTTCATGGGCAATGGATAGTTGTCTCACGTGGGCTTCGTTCTCGTGCAGCTGTCTTGTATGGCTTAGGATTTAATACAAAGTCTTTATTCTCTTTTAGTTTTCAAGATCTTTTGATTTCACCTTCATCCTCAAGTTCGGGAGAGCAGCGGATCCCTACAGTTCATAAATATAGAAAAAAAACTTGTAAAAGAGAAGAATATTTATTAAATTTTAACGTCCATTTATCATTAACTACGAATTTTAGGACGGGTTATCTATAGGTTACCACCCTTTTCTAGCCAGGATAGGGCTGTTGCCTGTTCTTTATCCTAAAGAAAAGCCACCACCCCTAGTGGGAATCGAACCCACGACCCTTTGGCACGGAGAGTTAAGTGCTCACGCCTTAACCCTCACGGCCACCGGGCCTCCAAAAAAAGAAGAGAAGAATATACATACAAACAAAATGTTCATTTCTATGAGCCAAGTATCGAGAAAAAAAATTCTAAGTTGGTAATTGTGAAGTTGAGGGGCCTCCTCACCGATTTTTTTTACGTGTTGTTCTGTATCGTATTTTGATGCACTAAACTTGAATCCATTAAAAAAAAAAAAATGTCACCCTCAATTAGGAAAAGCGTTATTAAGCACTAAAGCTCACTGTCATGGATGTTATAAAAGCTGGCATAAACAAGGTATTTGTAAACATGCACATGGGCTGGTATGGGAAAGTCCTTAATAAAGAACTCTAATTGAAATTTGAAGGAGAAGAAGAATGTGTAGGACGACTTTTGGCAGGCGTGCTATGCGTTTCCACTCGCTAAAGAAGATTAGGATTAGGATTAGGATTCAGTGGTGATTAACATTTTATCATGTTTTTACGCCAGCACCTACATTGTTTTATATAATTAGCGTATCCATTCTCTTAGGTGGTATTATTTTATACAGATTACAAAGGACAAGGAAAGACCTGTACAATAATAATAATAATATTAGTGGGGAGGATTAACAGAGAGCTACCTTTTTTTTTTTTTTCTTTTTTTTTCACCTTTTCTTCTTTTATTTATTTTGTACTTATTGATTTTTTTTAATATATATTTATTTATTTATTTTTCCCCCTTTCTCTTCCTTTTCTCCTTCCTCCCTTTATTTTTTTTTATTTTTTTTTTTTTTTATATTAAGATAGCTCATTACATTGATGTTATTATATATACTGGTAAATTAAATTATTACAAATGTAACAATGGATTCATTTCGTTTATGTTCAGCATGTGACTTACTTACTTAAAAAATACTTAAAAAATTTACAAAGATATACTTCTGAATTGGGAAATACAGTTTAATAGAATCAAAATTACAGTTTTCAGATAGCAAATAAAAGTCATTATAATTACAAGTAAAAATACATTCACAAGCTCAAGCTCACACATTTATTCACAAAAAGTTTTATTTATATACGTTAAAAAAAAAACAAAAACAAAAAAAAAAAAAAAAAAACTTATAAATAGTATATACTAAGATTACATAACACTTTATATATATATATATATATATATATATACAAAGATAACAATTTATATGTATTTTAGGAGACCGGCAGTTTTAAGAAAATTTAACAGTCTGTCAACTTCTGAGGGATTGTTTCCAAGGCACACTGCAACGTTTCTTTTAATACGTTCAGCAGTAAATTGGTGCCGGTATTTAGGGCATTCCTGTATTATGTGCTGGACAGTTATTTGGACTTGGCATGTACTGCACTTTGGGGGTGGGTCCTTGTTGATTAGGTACACATGGGTAAGGTTTGTGTGACTGATTCGGATTCGAGCCAAAGCTACTTCCTCTCTTCTACTTCCGCGGATTGAGGTGGCCCATTCCTTGGTGGTGTCCTTTATCTGCCGCCATTTGTTTCCAGCTGGCTCGGACCTCCAAGCATTTTCCCAAGCTTGATATGCCTTTCTTCTCAACCAGCTTTTAATATTGTTTGGATCGAGTGCTGTTACAGGGGGTACAGACATAACAGCTGCTTCCTTGGCTGCTTTGTCAGCTTTTTCGTTGCCTACAATACCTATATGTGAAGGGAGCCAAAGAAAGTTTATTGATTTGCTCTGAGAGCTTAAGATATTAATAAAATGGAATACTTTTGAGGTTAGAGGGCCTGTTTTATCATAGTTTGCAATACTTCTTAGGGACGACAGCGAATCAGTACATATTAAATCATTTTTTTCTGGGGATGAAATTGCATTATACAGGGCAGTGGAAATTGCTAGCATTTCTGCGGTGTAGATGGAGGCTAGTGAAGAGAGCTTGCTGTACCAACGTTATCTTCGTATTTTGAGCCGTCAGTGTACATTACCAGGCCCTTTGGGTATGAGTTTATTCAAAGGGCCTGGTAATGTACACTGACGGCTCAAAATACGAAGATTTTTTCTCGCTAAAGAAGATATCAAAACTCTAGTCAATCCAACTCGCTAAAATTAATAGAATTCTATTAATTTTAGTGAACTAGAAGCATAGCACATCTGTCCATAAGCAACAGGTTATGACGGGTGAGGAGGCGCTTAAAATTTACAATTATTTTTAAATAAATAGTTTATCAATATTTCAAATGAGACTTCTTTGTTTACCAATGTTACATGCCTGTGCATGCACATGTTTACAAATACATTGATTACGCCAGTTTTTCAATTCATAAATAAACTATAATGATCTTCCTAAGTGAAATTTTGCAGTTTTCGTATTTAGTGCATCAAAAGACGATATAGTGGATAATGTGAAAATAATCAGTTCGGAGGCCCCAAATCTTCACAATTAGCTCAAACGTTTATAAACTGTACCTTTTCCTATCTTTGCTTGGTCACACAGATGAAGACTACGGATGACTAGTAGAGCAAAATACCCACTACCCCCCTCTTCCTTCTGAAGGGAAGAAGGCTATAAGGCGACAAAACATTCAGTGTACAGGATATTATAATGAAATGGTACAGAATAAAAATAGAGTGCTGTTTTGATTCGCCTTCACGAAGAGAAGAAAGTGAATATACTAAATTGTGCCCAAAATAGAAGAGATAAGATGATTTTCTAAATAATGTAAACACAAACAATTCAAAATGAAATTCTTAACAATGTGTAGACTCTTGGTCTTTACATTGTTGTACATAGAAATAAATAAAAAATGGCAGTGCTTACCTTGAGGAGAGGAAAATCTATTAGTTTCTATTGAATCTCCGACCGGACAAAAGAGGCTAACAACAACTCAATTTGAATTAGTCAATCATAATGACTGAAAAATGAAACTGGGAGAGTAAACTTCAGAAAAATACAAAGAGTAAACAAAGAGACAAGCCATGAGAAGACAATATTTCATTTCATTCAACCAATCACCTAAATCAATGTTAAATATTATAGTGAATAGAATGTTAAGTTTTCAATGTTCCTTGGAGATTATAAGGAAACGAGCTTAAGCGTTATTTATTACCTGATACCACTACAATAGTTATTATTCATTCAGTTTGAAAGTAAGAGCCTCAACCTTAGTATATAAGAGTAAGCAAAGAAAAATAAATACCTGTAAGGTTTCTCGCCAGTATGAATCCTTAAATGTAGCTTGAGGCGATCTTTTATAGGGAAAGACTTGCCACAGTAATGACAGGTATAGTTAGTGTCAGAACCATGGACACTTTTAACATGGTTCTTAAGGCCACCACTTTGAGTATACGCAAGTCCACACTCGTCGCAGATGTAAGGTTTTTCACCACTGTGAGTCCTCATGTGTTTTTTAAGGTTGTACGCAAGCGAAAATTCGCGTTTACACTCTTCGCAGCGGTGAATCGGCTCTTTCTTTATCTTCGGCTTTTCTTTCATCATCCACCGTTTGTGTTCCCAGCATGCATGTATATACAGAATTAATGGCACTACTTTTTCTTTATATTTTAAAGATGAATGTGGTTAAATTAGGTTGGAAAGATGGCACTAAAGACTAGAGAATGACAGTTCACCAAGAAATGGTTAACTTATGGTATAAAGACCAATCACCACTACATTTCCTTTGCAAGCAATTAGAAGAGTTCGAGTGAGTCTTTGCTTTTAAATAAAATTACCATATATGCTCTTGGGCTTCGAGGATGTGTATAGAAAATTCTGCCCATCTCCTTCAAGACTCTTCAGAGCCTAAAAAAGGACCTAAAAGAAAAAGTCGCTGGGATTAGGTATACATTCCAGGGATAGCTATTATAATCTCCAGATAAATTAGAAGTACTTGATATTGATGAATTTATGTAACATCCAGTTAAATATAATGTATGATAATATTAAAATCGCCTTAGATACGGAATTAATACACAGTAAACCTAACAGAAACAAATTATTGACCTAGAAATTACGAAAAGATAAGAAACTTACATTATCAATCATTAGTGCCCCTCCATATTTGTTTTTAGCTTGTGTACTTTTAGTATTCGAAAACTTACTGCTGAGCTCGCTAGGTTTACAGATAGCAGCGACTCGGGTAGGTTATGGAAATCGTCTTACAAGCCCCTTTTGCCCGCCTAAAATTGCTTTCGTAACACAAGCTCACTGTCCTCGCCTCATTGTTTATCTTGTAGTAATTTATTTCTTGAGGTATTTTGAACGATTTTCTCTTTCATTGTCAGATTTTTAGCATTGTGTTAATATATTAGCTATATTTCTCTGAGCTGAAGTGCTTAATATGGCCCTGCAGACATCAATTGCCCAGTATTTCAACAGCCGAAAGAGGCCTGCTGTTGACGAAATAAAGAGGGTCAGTAAATCAAATAAAGTGCTGATTCTGGATAAAAACATAACTGACGTGTCTGAAAGTAATGTAATAGTCCCACTTGATGGAGAAGCAATTACATCGAGCAAAAAGGTAATCTTTCACGATTCCCCAAAAATTGTTAAACCTAAGCTTATTGTTAGTTCGGCCCCTAAATTGCAACGTAAGACCCCCAAAACAGCATCTACTTCAAAAAAACGTCTGGAAAAACCTAAGAAACAATGTGACATAAGGAAATCTCTCCTTTCTTCATTTGATGCTAGCTTGGATTCTACCTGCTCACAGTCTACAAAGGTAAGTTACTTTACATATACTTTTCTGCTCATATTTATTTGTGTTTATAGATATAATTGTAAGTTTTGATGTTTGTTTAGGATATTAAGAAGGATTCTGAGGACAGAAATGGTATAACATCAGAGATTGTGAATGTTCCCTTTGAGATAAAAGGTTGTCTCTCGCCTAAAAAGAAAATTTTGAAGTCTACTTCAACCCCTACAAAGCCCATCATACAGTCTGATAGCTTTTCTTCCAAAACTCCAGTTAAAGCTACTGGGGTAAGCAGTGGTTATTTTTTCTACAATGAAGAATCCATTAGAACTTCAATAAGATCATGCTTATCTTAATAACAAATTGCATTTTAGGATTTAAATGAACTTAGAGCAAAATTATTAAAAAGTTCCCGGCTAGATGAAATAAGAAAAGCCTTGAAAAAAGTTAATGAAGGACAGGAAAAACTCAAGGAAATAGAATCAAAAATTCCTCCAAAGAGCCCATCTCTAAAAAAATTTAAAAGTGTGGAAATTGAAGTTTGCAGGTAAGTGTTATTTTCTTGTTCAATATTATATAACATTTCTCCGAGAAAAATGAAATCATTGAAGTCATCGATTTATTGTTCATACTTTTCATAATGTTTACTTGGTGGGTGGATATTTTCCAGTCTACATCTGAAAAAGTAGTTCTGATAATACATTCCAAAGTTTGTGATTATTGACTGATTCCCCAGTATCATTCCATGAGCAAGGGCTACTGAAGAAACTCTTGAAAATTCATGCACAAAAATACAAAAACTGGAATGCTTTATCTCTAACCTACTTTTTTTGGTGAGCCTTTTTTCTAAGCAACTCCTCAGCCGAATTGTGAATTTTTTTATTATATATTTATTTCATTTATAAGTAATGCAAAATAATGAAGAATTAGAGGAGATGAGAGGAATAAATGGAGTGGGCTAGCAGGATAGTGCATCTACTATAGCCTATTTAAATAGATTATGTAATTGGAGAGAAAAGGGTGTGGCCTACATTCCCCGTCCAAGAAATTGACGGTAAAAATTCTCTCCGTTATAACCCTGTCATTAAGAGGCTTAAAACATTTTTAGTCTTAGCTTTGGCTAAGTATTGATAAATATTAGACACTATTACCTTTGTCTGACCTCTCAAAGCCTTCCTTAGTCTTAAACGAGACATAATGAGTTTTTATAATGTTTCACGTCTCGTGTTGTTCCTTGAAAGGGGAGTTGGCAAATGGTGGAACAGTCAGGAATATTTTCCTCAAAATTTTGCGCTTGCAGAATTGAACTTTTTTGTCTATTTGAACAGGCTATAGCAGTAATTCGTTCATCCCACCTCAATTATTGCTCAGGACAATAATAACCAATGTGTATCGTCCTAAAACCCCATCTATCCAATTATTGCTTAGAAGTTAAAGTGTTAAGAGCTAAATAGTTCAAATGGCAATATTTATTAAAAAGAAGAAGAAAAAAAACATCTACTTTTTTCAGAAGAAGAAAACTTTATTTTAATCGAATAATAAAGTGGAATTCCAAACTATATTGGGTTGCTGGATACATAGCATGCTCATCACTTCCTGCAGTATTCTTTTTATCCTTTTTTTTTTGCTATTTGCTTCTTGGACATTGGGAAAAATAAACATAAAAATTTAGGGAACAAAGTTCCTTGCATTTAAAAATTTGTGGTATTTTATATTTATTGTGATTTGTTTTTGTGGAATATACATTCAGTTTATCAACATCAGTTGCTATTTAATTTAAAGTTCCTTTAATACAATTCACATATTTTTTTAACAATTGTATTTAACTGTGTTGTATTATTTTTTTTTTTTACAGTCCAACCAAAGCTTGTAAATCTTCAGATCCGATTTCTGCCAAGGTGCCTCAATCTCCATCTCTTTTGCAACGGTCGCTTCTAATGTCCCCAGGAAAATCTAATTCAATCCCTACTCAGTACATTTCGCCCAGAAAGCTCTTTACCGACACTTCTCCTGTTAAAGTACCTGCTTTCGAGAGAGAATCTGCATTAGCTGCTAAAGGCAAACCAAGCCTTGTATTACCATTCAAATATCGAGCACTCGCAGAAACTTTTAGAGCAATTGATGCAGTCATTTCTATACTTTTCAATAGAAATGAAACAATTTTCTTTTCTAAACTCAAAGCCTCTGTACAGCAGATGTCTAAAAAGTGAGTATACAAATATATTCTTTTATAATTTAGCTACATAGAACATTTCACAGAAAGTTTTTCCCAGTTGTTTGGTAGACTACTTTCTTAATTAAAAAGAGAGTATTAATTTTGCTATTTATCTATAGCACCTCATAATGAGCATAATCTTTCTTAGGGTGTAATTACCTGCACTACCTTCAGTTATTCTTATCAAGATATATTATTTAACCCCGTGGTACCTCTAAATTGTCGGACAGACACGAGGAAAATTTCAACGAAGTATGTTGGCAGCAGTGAGCATCTAGACTCTAGATGCTCACTGCTGCCAATATACTTCACTGAAATTTATCTTGTGTCTGTTAGACACTTAGAACATATATAAACTAATGAAAATTGTATATTAATTAATATAAAGTGTATTATCAATATTAATTCCTTTAATATTCTAAAAAAAATATATATATTTTGATTTTAGGAACTTAACTGAGACGCATTTGGCACAAATTCATTCCATCTGTCCAGATATGTTTTTGTTTAGACAAGAGAAGTTGAGGCATGTTCCAGGACAGGCTGATAAATATGAACTTGTGGTCACTCCAATTTTCCATTCTAATAATAGTAAGTCTAATAATAGTTTTCTATCTGTCTATCTAACATCGTTTGCTTATCTCCATGCAGATCTTCAAGATAATGACGCATTTACACGTTCCAATTTGAACCAATGAAACACTTACAATCTATGGAATTTCTGTATCTGTGTTCTGCTCATATCAATCAAATTCGATCCCACATTAAAAATTAAAATGTCAAGTGAAGTTTTTGAGAAGGAATGATACTTGCCAGCATGACGTTATCCTTTTATTTTATTTTATTAAGTAATAAACTGTCATGTAACATCCTGTGCCTGGAGCTTTATTAAACGGAGGGTTTGAGAATTATACTATAGAATATTCCTACAAGATTTTATTGATATAAAAGTTATTCTGGCACAATTAAATCAAAAATAGTCACAATGCATTTCTCTTAAAATGAAATTATTAATTGAGAGAGGGAGTCAGTTGATGACAGAACCGAGTGTTGGACCATCCGTCATGAGATGAAACTCATAAAGTCTTCAGCTTTCTTTGCTGTGAACACAACATTTTTAAGTTACATTTTCATCCATACAAGAGGATGGAGGTTGGAGTGTTTTCATGCTCAGTTTTTTGAAGTTATTGAAAAAGCATGGTGGAGGCCCAGGGTGGCCACGAGTGTACACTTTGAATGTGGGAGCTGTTAGCCCCAAACCGTCCAAAAAATGGTAATTTTTTTTTTCATTTTATGATTTCATTTGTTTTGTTAATGTGAAAAAATAATATGCCCATTGGAAATTCTGGATAATTTCCTTCAGAAACATGTTTTTTACCATGACACTCAAGTGGTGAAGAAGCTCCTGCAAATATTCACAGAATGGTCTGAGCCCGGAACAATTCCAGAATAAGGCACTCGAAGCACTCCCTGAAACGACGGAGGAACGAATAAGCCAGCCTGGTGGTTTGAAGCTGAACCCCAAAACTTTTTAACTTTTTCTCCCAGATTGCCAGGTAGCTCACATGCGGCATCATGCCACCACAGCAAGCGGGTTTGCAATGACGCACATGCGGCAAATCATCCGCAGCCAAGAAGTTAAGGCGTGTCACAACACTCTGTGCCAAGGATCGTGAATTCGATTCCCATTATGGGGTGGTGGCTTTTCTTTAGAAATGGGTGTAACCTATAGATAACCCGTCCTAAAACTCTTAGTTAATAATAATGGACGTTAAAATTTAAATAAATAAATACATGGAGGGGGCCTTCTTTAAGAAACCACCTCTTAAATTTCTCCCCCCCCCCCCCCCCCCCCCCGAATAGCTTAATAAAAATGAGTTTTGTTCTAAAGGAAGATATATGTAATTGCAAACAGCTTCTATTAAGCCCATTTTATTTGTATTCTTATAAATCAGTGCTCTTTTTTATTTGGAAACAATAAACTCTTACAATGTCTAGGTGATAATGAAAAAGATGAGAAAACTGAGCTGACTTCTCTAATGACTCCTTCTGTTTTATTGGAACGGAAAAGGAAGCTTTACGCTGCTCTTCTTGAAAAAGCAAAAGATTTTCATCAGGTAAATGTTCTAGCCCTATATTTTAAATAAATATTAATTTTAAATTATTAAAAATACATAAAACGAATTTTATCTTGAAAAAATTTTCATTAACATATGTATTTTAACTCGAGTTTCAGGTAGAAGATAAACTCTCTCTCTCTCATACTTATTTATCACTTATATGAATTAACAGTGGATTTTCTTTACTTTTAGGAATTTCTTTCTACATTAGATCCTCCAATGGTATTGGATAGGAAGAAGTTGACTCGTTGGCATCCAGAGTTTGATGTAGATGGAGTTCCAGAAATCCAACCTGCACAACTCCCACAGCCTCCTAACATCGAGAAATATTCTAGTGCTAAAGATGTTCTATGTATGTATTAATTACTTTTTATCTATTTATATAATTTAACTTGTTTTACAGATAATGCCATTTAGTAGACCTGATAGCTGTTTTATGCCGTATGCACTCTGTGTATTGGGTTGAGTCATGGATTCTCTAGGGGTGTGGTTTTTATTTCTGTAAAAGAAAGGCATTGGGGGCATAGCGAGGGGAGCTAGGAGAAAGAGGTCGTTTAACACAGCGGTGAGACTGGAGAAGGTCAGGGTAAATGAGAAAACAGGTGTAGAGAGAAAGTAGATTTATTGGAATGAGGTAGAGAGATATGTAGCGGAGAGAGGAGCAACTTACACAGCTGCTTGGAGACCTCTGCCTCTAGCTGTTGAGAGCTGATTTATATACCGGCTCGTCATCCCTTCCACTCTCTCGTGGGTAGTGGGGAGTCCCTTCCGAGACTTGGAGAAGGCAGGCAGAGTGTCTAGGTGAATTCTCTCTTTATCTCTCTTCTTGAACCCCTTCCAACTTGCCTTTAGATTCAGTTGTGTTTGAACTAAATATTGAGAAGAAGGTTAATATTTTGCATGGTTAGATGGATCGCTTGCTAGTTGGAGAAATTATGAGACAACTTTAGTCCTGAGTTGCAAATCAAAACTCATTGTGTGTATGTAGACACTAAATCGCAGTAGGAAAATTGTAAAAATCTTACAAAATTGTATCAAGCTTCTTTCCATCCATTAGGCCCCTTTATTTCTTCAATCTAGCTAGAACATCATTTAAATTAAGTAATAAAGTTATTATGAACACCTTTATATTTTGGCTTTTTTGCAGGTAAAGCAAGAGATATGTTCATTTGCAACCCGAGAATGGAACGAGCTCTTGAGAAAGTATCGAGCCAAACTCCAGCAAATCCTACTTCAGCGGCTGCTTCGATCCCAGCTTTAGCGTCAGCTCTCAAAGGGATTCCTAAGTCACTTCTCGAAAAGGTCACTACACCTATGTATTATTATTAGTTTTTATTCTTCTTATCATAATATACCTAAAGGTTTGGGTTTGATTTCCACTTGGAGCCATAGATTATTTAAAAAAGTAAGATATCAAACATTTCCTGATTAGGCAAGAACCTTTACCTAAACCAAAACTCCCCAGAATTTCTTTTAAAAATTATTATAAATATTGTAATAAAAAAGGGAATAGCTAGTAAAAATAATTAAGTGAAGTGACTCTAAACGATTTATTGATTATAAATAATTAATTATTTCATTTATATGAAATGCGAGTTATCCTGCTTCACATGATGAATTTTAACTACCATACTTACGATCTTTAACAATTCTGTAATCTCATAAACAAACAAATATATAATTAACTAACAAGAGATATAAATATTTTCAAATTATTATTAAATTTAATATTGAAAATATTTTAACCATTAATTTATAATATAATTAAATATTGGATATTATAATATACAGTATAATCCGGCGTCGTCGGGACCTGGTTACAGTCGGATTAGAGAAAATGCCGGATTAGAGAATTCAGTTAAAAGTGGTCTTTTATGTATTTGATTAATCAATCTGGCTAAAATCAGACGTTCCAGCCGCAGGTGACTTAGTAGAAACATTTATTTTCTCAGTAGAAACACAAGTTCCTGCCTCTAAAATTTAACATATGTGCCTTCTTTGATTTCCATTCAATGAAATACCACGAAAAAAATGATTGGCTAGCTAGAAAGGGAAGATGTTCTAGGAACACATTCCTCTCGGAGAGCGAGAGATAAGGGAGAGGCTACTGTGATTTAATATTGAATATATTTTAACAATAAGAACTGTTGCGTGTGCATTGGTTAGTAGGTTTTCAATGGCGTCTATAACATTAAAGATTTTCTCAGAAGGACCATGAACTGGTGAATGACACAGATTAGGGATGCATGGCGACCCTATTCAGAAATTTGCAGAACTCTAAAGGAGAACCATAACCACACACATACACACACACACACACACACATATATATATATATATATATATATATATATATATATATATATATATATTGTAATACTTTTACCAAAATCAGTATATCTGCTATTCAAAATATTTAGGACTAATTCTAGATAGACGTCTCACCTTCACCCAGCATATAAACCAGAAGCGGGATAGTTGTATGAAATTACTCTATTCAATGTTCCTTTATTTTAATAAAAAATGTAAATTAAGCCCTAAAAATAAAACAATACTTTATAAAATGATTGTACGCCCTGTACTGTTGTATGCTTGTCCTGTTTGGAGTTCAACCTGTTTAACAAACTATAAAAAACTTCAGATTGTCCAAAATATCTGTCTCCGAATTATAAATGACTACCCTAGATACACTAGAATTACAGACATGCACGACGAGCTGGAAATGCCTACAATCACAGACTATATACACACACTCACGACATTCGGTACAACTTTCAGGCAATCCACTAATAGCTGAAATAGGTAATTATAACAAAGAAACCCTCAGACGATACACCCACAGACGGACCAAACATATACTTCTGGACACCTGACCTCATAAGTTAATAATTATCAGATGTATTTATTATAGTCGTATTTTGCTTGGGTTTTTTTATCATTTTTCCCAAACATTCAACAATACTCAATTGTATATTTAGTTAGTCAATAAACAAAATAACATGTAATAATATAATAACATGTAAAACTAAATGTACATATTGTATATTCAATTTGTAAATAAAAATCTCTTCTTCTTCATTATATCTGCTATGTCTTAGTTTTTGATGTAAATATATATATTAATTCAAAAATAATTGCATTATTTATAATATTTGAATTTAAGGTGAGAGCTAAACAGGCTGCAAAGATGGCCGCAAATTTAACCCGCAACCCGCAGACATTAAAGCGCAAGTTGGAATATTCAAGATTACCAGACATTGCTCGAATAGTGCGCAATATCTTTGTGGGAGAAAAGAAAAATATTGTACCAAAGCCTTTGTTATTGACCAAACTTAGTGACTCATTTAGAGAAATCTTAACTCCAAGTAAGTTCATTTTAAAATTGTGTTTGCTTTCTTTGATACTTAAAGAATTTTTAAAATGCTATTTATTTTTAGGAGACTTGGAACATCACTTGAACCTGTTGATAGAATGTTCTTCAGGCTGGTTGACTCTATTAGACTGCCGGAAAGAACTATTTTATAAAATATCAAAACAGACGGATTTATCTATAGTTCTCAATGACATACAGAAAGCTATCAGCCAGTTGTAAAGAAAATATGTAGACATTGCTTTTTATATTATTAACATTTGAACTCTTACAGTTCATTTTGACTTGGAATCTCATTTTAATATTTTCTTTAATAGAATATTTTAATATACACTATTAGCATTAATTTTTTTGTGTATTTTTGTTTTAAATTTTCTTTTGTTTGTAATTTTTTATGTAATATTTAAATTTAAATATAGGTAAGATGATTTATTGCTTTTATATCATGTTCCTATGAATATTTTAATATTTATTAACATCAATATTTAAGTTAAAGTAAGAAATAAACTATTTTACTTCTATTGAAAAAATCTTAATATAAATGTTTTTAATTTTTATACTTTTACTCTGTGTGAGTATTTAAATAAACACGATTTCTCATAAAGTATTTACATTCCCTGCTTCCTTTGAAAGATATATTTAATTAAATTAAAGGCCAATGACCATAGCCACGTTGAATGTATTGGTTCCCGTTGATCATTGAAGTTAGTAACGTAGGGCATGACTTGTACCTGAATCGGTGACCAAGCATGTGCTGTTGGCATAAAAAAGGGTGGCAACCTGTACATGGCCCAATTGTTGATACACCGTTAGACAGTATGTTTTGAAGACATTTCCCACTAGGGAACTAGTAAGCACGGACAGATGTAAGACGTTGGAGCTGTATCAATAATATGAAAATGCAAAGCACTGAGCTCAGCTCCCTATTATTTTAATACCTTGCTGGTGGCTGTCGAAGATTGTTCGACAGTAGCGCCTTCTACCAAATGGCTGATAGTGATACTATTAGTGCTCCCTCAATTCAGCCTCTGTTTGCCCCCCACATTGGAATATCTTACTTGTTCAAGGCCATTATAAAGGGGTTTTCTTCAATCCTGACCACTGGAATTTTCTATTTTTCAACGCACATCTGGCTTTTTATTACAAATCACTATTCTTCTATTACAACGGGGGGAAAAAAAAACTTTTTTTGCACTTTTCCCGTACAGTTTGGATCTTTTTTTTTTTAATTATAGCGTGTCTACTGCACGAAATTGAAAATAGCACATGAAAAAATCATTAATTTTGAAACCATATCACGAAATTTCAGTTTTACCGGGGTCAAGCATAATCTCAGGACTTCTGCACATTCGTAATTGTCGTCGTTTTCGTACGGTGACTCAATTCTATCTGCCTCTCCTCTGTTAGTTTCCGTGTTGTAGCATTTACACATCAATTATCCATTATTTACATCTATTTTTATTTCTCTTTATTCATATTCAGACTTTAATGCTGAAATTAATTTACTTAATTACGTACATTGACAATAAATATTTAGTTAATAATATTTTTTTAATTCTACTACTTTTGAAATTTTTTAGCCTTCTAATTCCATTTTCATTCTAAAATTTTTAGTATCATCGTTTGTCCACTTATAATTAATGTTACTATCCTCTTTAACGCATGATGAGTTTTAAATTTTAATTTTATAGATTTCACGGTAATCCGTGTAAGGTTGCAATTAATTTTAAACTAAAAGTGTAAGGCTTTTTATTTTTAATGGGCATGAAATTTCCATTTAAAGTCATGAAGTCGGCTTTCATAAAAGTAGTAGACACCCTGAATTATTACGTGCATACTATTCATTTAAACATTTTAATTAATTAATTTCCGTTTTTCAGACATCCACGAATTACATTCTTCATGTTTTCTCAATGCGTTTAGTACAGAACACCAGTTGTCAGTTGTAAATAAAATGAAAAATTTCTACACAAATCAAAATTAACATTTATAATTATTTTGCTATGCAAATTAATTGGTATTATTATTATATTTTGATGTATATGGAATGCTTGAAAATCGCAAGCTGGGGAAACGCAGTACATATATCCTTGAGTTGTGAAAGAGTAATTCCCAGGTAACATATTTTATTGCCTGGGTAATATATACTTTAGGCTGAAAACATATTTAGGTATATGAAAAATCCCTTTGTACATTATTATCCTTTTCTTCGTTTTTGGGAACTAGGACCTTTCACATCACAGGTCTTAAATCTGTTTGAGATATTGTCTCTCACATTCACATTCGCACCTTACCCCATAGTCCCCCTCCCCTTAGTGCATAAAGAATTATAATATTATTCGTAAAAAATATTTATTTATTTTTAAGTATGTTCCGTCATGAATTTCACCGATTTTTATATTTTTCACTCTAATCAACAGCCGCCATCTGGAAGCGAATACCTTTCAAATGGCGGCTGTCAAAGAGTGTTCCACGGGCCTTTTTTACTGCTGTAAAATTTATCTTGATACATTCAAAGTATTGAATAAAGATAACAGTTTCGGGGAAAGCAATTTCAGCCAGTGGAAATGACCTTACATCATATGGATTAGCCGCCATTGTGTTAATTACATATTCATATAATAACAAAGGAAAATTCCTATATTAAAGGTCTAGATTTTCCTGTAGCCTCCTTTTACTCCCTAGGATTTCCCGACCGTTTTTGAGATATTTAAGAAAATATAAAACAATGCCCAAATATCTCATGCCTATTAGTAACATATTTTTTGTCAAATACTTCCTTCACCCCAAATGTAACTAAAATTTAAAAATCTTAGTTTAGATGCATTTCAAACATGCAGAAAATGTTTCAATTGAATCCAACGATTTTAAGTGCTCAAACCTAAAATTAGTTACATTTTTGCCCCCCAATTATCTCAAAAATAGGTACAGGCATCGCCTTAAAAATGGTTTCATTCGTTTTCCTACGTTAAGGAACCTATACGAGTACCTGCAAGCATAAGAAGACGAAGACGTGAGTGTTCCGGATTTTTCGCGCGCGTTTTGCTTCAAAAACCATGTTCAGGTGGTCGTATTCTGCTGGTTAACGAACTTGACATTTCAAATGAGACAAAATATTTTTGTATCAAATTTCATTAAAATCGGACTATTTTTTAGCCGGAATAGAGAATGTTTTTTAATCGGACTTGATAAGCGGGGTTCCTCCCTATGGAGGGAAAGAGGAACAGTAAAAGGCCAATATGGTGGGCAGGCTTATCAGCTGATTAATTATAGATTCTAAAATCCGATAAATTTCCAGAAGGCTGGTCCACAAATGTAAAATCAATTGGTGCTACGTCTTTGTCAATTTTATTTTTATTTAATTTCATATTTTATTCCCCCGCCTATAAATTAACAAATACTTCATGATATTTTTCATTCTTTCTCCCCAAGATATATATATATTTTGGTTACTTTGGAAGAAGCAAAAATTTACATAACATGAATAAATTGTGCGTTCTCTC
Source organism: Gonocerus acuteangulatus (assembly GCA_946811695.1). NCBI lineage: Eukaryota > Metazoa > Arthropoda > Insecta > Hemiptera > Coreidae > Gonocerus > Gonocerus acuteangulatus. The sequence goes on from OX328128.1 coordinate 79,133,833, forward strand.
AAATCTACAAACATACCACTGAAGCTTTCCGTTGCCAAGGACTTGCCATCTGTTCAATCAAGAGTATTTTCATAACATTTCGCCGGGACTTTAAAATTTTTGATAATTGTATTTATATATGTAGCGAGTTATGTTGGGTGAAGAGCGGAAACTGCATCAACTCCAGAAAGACATGTTCTACTTGCTGTGCCATAGAGAACAACATCCCGTCAAGATTTACAGGAGGTACAGGCAATATTTCGGGACTGAGTCTGTGTCACTGACTACATGCTTCGACTGGTGAGCTATCTACTAACAGTATCTGAATAGCAACTGGTAATTTATTTATTTGGATGGAAGAGCAGACTTTTCATAAATTTAGTCAAATGCATCAATGAATGTTAAAAATTCCGAACTCGCAGGAACTGCGTCATGTTAGCGCGTTCCTATAAATTTCTTATACCTCGTGTCATTTGGATAGCTTGGAATAGAAAAGTTAAGGTAAAAATGAAGTTTCACCCCCTCAAAACCGATTTCTTTCAAATTTTGTACAATAACGTATTTTGATGCACTTAACACGAATACGTTAAAAAAAACCTTCGCATTTAACTAGGAAAGAAGTTAAGCACTAAAGATCACTGTTAAGCGGGTTCTGAGAGCTAATGTTAACAACTAAATTTGTGACGACTTTAAGGGTACGTTCATGCTGAGGATTCATTCTGCGATGCTACGATAGCTACTCCGATGAGCGCTGCCCCGATGTAAAACAAACACATGTATTAAGGTGGGAGTGTTCATAGTGAATATCCTTACTTCCGATGCTTTTCTCGCACCCACCCAGTGTCATCGGGGAAGAACAAATATTTTGTTTTCTCCTCGCAGTGAGGAGGGAAGCCGCGATGTGGGCCTGACTGTGATTGGTTCCTTCAAAACGACTCTAGTGCGCAGGTCACCTATCCTCTCTCATTACTTCATCTTGTGTGATTATTCTTTTTTGGTTATTTCGTTGTCGAGATGAAAGAAAATTGGGTCTTTTTGCGAAGACTACATCCAGTTACTTTTGAAGTATTTATTTAGTTAAGTGATTTATAGCAGTTACTCGTACTCGCTGATAAGCTTACTGATTAGCTTACAGGTTCTTTGCTGGTTATCTTTTACTACTTGACTCGTTATCTACGGTTATAATTCATATTAGATAATGGCAAGTAATATTTATTAATAAAAAGGTTAATATGATCAAAATCAATTCTCTCAACTATGAAAAAAGTTATTAAGCATTAAAGTTGACTGTTTTGCAGGTTATGAAGGATAACAAACAACGATATTTGTAAACAAACATATTTTATTCCTTTTCTCTCTCTCTTTTTTTGATCTTTTACATTTATTAAGCAATACATAATATGCGTTTCCGCTCGCTACGCTACGCTCCACTCGCTCAAGAAGATATAAGAAAACTCTAGCCAATCCAACTCGCAATTAATAGAATTATATTAATTTAAGCGACTCTAGTCTATCCAACTCGCTAAAATTAATAGGATTCCATTAATTTTTCCGAGTAAGAAACCAATCCCTTTTAGCGTGGTTCCTCCCTCCCCCATAGGGAGGAACCCCGCTTATAAGGTTGATACAATGAAACAATCCGGAAGTGCCGACAAGAAAATTTCGCGTTTCAGAACCCCTAGAGACCGAAAATAACGGTGGTTCAAATTTGTATATATATATATATATGTATATATTTATTTATATATATATATATATATATATATATATATATATATATATATATATATATAGTTTATTTATTAGATTTAGTTTATTCGAACGGTTCTTCTTGTTTGTTTTTATTCCTTGTTGTTTTTTCATTGGTTATAGTAGGATAATGTATTTGACAATAAAACAGATTAATTAAAATAAGAAAAGCAATTCATTGTTAAAAATATATCAGGCAGTACCGTATGAAATGTCAGTTTTGGATTTGTCGATTTCCTTCAAATGTCTTGAAACTGTCGAGGCTCCTATCTCGAGTTCTTTGGCATATTCCCTAGTGTTTTTAATTGCTTATAGTAGTCAAATGTATTTGTCAATAAAACAGGATACGTATAATTAGAATCAATATTTTGTTTGTTAGTATTCGAAGATGCCGTATGAATATCTAGATTACAGTACTGGTGTTGATTTCGTTCTTTAGAATTATTCTTGGTATTCCCTATTTTCATCTGTTACCCATAGTTTTTTATTGTTAGTAGGTTTTTCTTATTGATTATAGAATATAAATCTATTTGGCTATAAAACAGGATACGTAAAATTAGTGACAATATTTCGGAGATTTCTGAGCGAAATACTTTTAAGATTTTCTACCACCACGAACGGCTTTTTTCCTCTATTTTTATCCACTAGATAGGCTTTATTTTGCATATTATTCTATATAAGTTTTATTCAGCAGGGGATTCTGATGAAATGTCGTGTTTTTGCTGTGGATTTTAAATACGATGTATCTAAGATTGGATACCATTAGCGAGTCTACATAGTTAAGAACCGACGACGGAGGATTACTTCTTGCTATGATTTAGTCTACATATGTATATTAAGTCCTAAATCCAAAAAATAAACTTCACAACGGTTAGATACTATGAGCGAATATGGCGGTTCAATGTCCGTAGAAGCAGAAGGTCCGCAGGAAATTTACCTGCTAAGAGTTAATCCTCAAGAGCTGTAAATATACCCCAGGTATCTGCCGACACAAATACAAAGCCTAGGCGGAGAGCACCCCAAAAACACAGATCCAAACATAGGTTATATACTAAATATTCATAAAGACTACTTAGTTGTAAACCGATTCATCAATTAGCAATCAATAGTTTTCAACAAAGGTTATATACTAAATATTGATAAAAAGTATTTAATTAGAAAAAAAACAATATTCCACAAGACTTGTTTTTGGTCCATTTGTATCTACTCCATAGACTTAATTAGGTATATTATTCTATTGTAGTTGGGCAACTAAACTTTGTTTTATTTTGTTAGATAAAGTTTTTTTTCTTGACTTGTTATTCGTCAAGACTTTTATTTGTCCTTGTGTATTTACTAGATATGTTTTATTCGGCATATTATTCTATATAGGCTATATTAGGCAGGGTATTCTACTCAATCTTGTGTACTTCTTCTTGATCCTTCTGTACATGGGCGTATATAAAAACAATTTCGGGGGGGGGGGGCTGAGACCATTTCCAGGGTATGGAATACTAAATATTTAGAGCTTGGAATAGTTTTAGGCAACTAAAACGCTAAAATCTTATTTAATTTATTTTTAAGGGTTTTACGAGAAGTTTTTATCATCAATTCAAAATTTCGGGAGGGGCTGCAGCCCCCTCAGCCCCCCCCCTCATATACGCCCATGCTTCTGTATCCACTAGAAAGGTTTTATTAGGCATATTTTGTATTGATTTATAGAGCTTTGCTTTAGAATGAGAGCCAGATTCTGTAATTTCCGCTTCTGTGTAAAAGTTAGCTACTGTCGGTGTCCCTGACGCCTTAATATCACTTTTATTCGAGAGGATTTTGACAATTTTCACGAGATATATAAAAAAAATAAGTTTATTTCTTTTCTAAGCTTATCAAATGGCACTAGGGACATGAACGGAACCGCGCTAAGATGCTGCAGTTTCTGCGAGTCGGACTTTTTCTTTGTCAGGAACATCGCGAACTAATTGTAAAGGCTCATTTTTTCTCACTAACATAAGGAGAGCTTTTTCATAAACACAAGCTAATTCACTGTTGAAGGTTACTTTACCCCCAGCAAGAACCAATGCAATGGTGAGTCAGCATGAACACCCTCCATCGATGTAGAATCAGTGTTGGGCAAAACTAACGTTAGTAAACTAAACTAACGTTAGTTTTCCCTAACTAAAACTAAACTAATGTTATATTTTTAGTTTTAGTTTTAGTTTAGTTTTAGATTTGTATAATTATTAATCATATGGACTCCGTTTTTAGTAATGCAATTAGTTTAGTTTAGTAAAAGAGACCTAAATTTGTGATTTTAGTTTAGTTTTAGTTTTTAGTTAACTAATTTAGTTTATCAAAGAACATATGTTTTCAAATTACGAGAAAAAGCCACAATTTCTTATTCTTAAGCAAGTTCTATTAGTTTTAATAATTTACTTAATTATCGAAATAACATATGATTTATATTAATTCATGTTATTTTAGTAAAACTAAACTAAACTAAATTTTTAGTTTAGTTTTTAGTCAATTCCCAAAGATTTAGTTTTAGTTTTAGTTTAGTTAAAATCCATTAATTAGTAAAATTTTAGATTTAGTTTTTTTTAGGTTGCAATTTTTAGTTTAGTTTTAGTTTATTCCAAAAAGTGAATTTAGTTTTAGTTTTTAGTTTTGCCCAACATTGTGTAGAATACATCCAGGCAGCGCTCATTGGAGTAGCTATCGTAGCATCGCAGAATCAATCCTCACCATGAACGTACCCTAAGGCATACTTGCTATGCGTTTCCGTTCGCTCAAGAAGATAACAAAACCCCAGTCAATCCAACTCCCTAAAATTAATAGAATATAATATTAAGCACTAAAGTTCACTGTTAGGAAGGTTATAAAACTCAAGTCAACAGCGTGTTTGTAAACACGCGCATGCGCAGATATGTAACATTGGGAAACAGAGAACTCTCATTTGAAATGTTCAGAAACCATTTATTCAAAAATATTGTTAATTTTAAGGGCATCCTCACCCGTCGTCACCTGTCGCTTAAGGGCATACGTGCTATGCGTTTCCGCTCGCTACGCTCGCTCAAGAAGATAACAAAACCCCAGTCAATCCAACTCGCTAAAATTACTAGAATTCTATTAATTATTCTATTCTAATTATTAGCTTTAGTGCTTAAAAACTTCTTTCCTAGTTAAATGCGAAGGTTTTTTTTTAACGTATTCGTGTTTAGTGCATCAAAATACGTTATTGTACAAAATTTGAAAGAAATCGGTTTTGAGGGCGTGAAACTTCATTTTTACCTAGAAAAGTTAATATTTTGTTTGAAGTATCTTACTATTTTTGTGGATAAGATACATTTTGCTTCTGAAAATTTAGAACGCCAACCATGGGCGTTATGTAGAAAATAATTTCGGGAGGGGCTGAGAAAATTTCGGGGGGGGGGGACTGAGACCATTTCCGGGGTATGGAATGCTAAAATTTTAGAGCTTGGAATAGCTTTAGGCAACTAAAACGCTATTACACGTAAAATAAAATATTTTTTATGAACTAAGTGATCTTATTTAATTTATTTTTAAGGGTTTTACGACAAGTTTTTACCATAAAATCAAAATTTCGGGGGGGGGGCTGCAGCCCCCCCCTTATATACGCCCATGACGCCAACCTTCGTCAAAATGACGAACAACTCTGTGATTTACAGTCGCCCTCCTTATAAAAGCCCATGAATAATTACCCTAAGGGCCTGAATCTTATATATAATTTTATAAGATATCCGTTTGTTACAGTGGCCATCATTAACGAAATTGGCCAAGTTGGAAATGCACAAATAAGTGAGAGGGTATTATTAAATTCTTGACAAGATATTAATGGCCTGAAACGTTGCCCAATACTATGATATAACTTTCATAGGGAAAACTGGTTTTGGAAGAGGACCGGAACTTGGGCTCTTTTAGCAAAAATATGCTTTAGCACTTATTTTTAGGAATTACTAAGCTGTAAAAAAAAAACGTTACAAAAAAAGTGTCCGTTGGCGTTCGCGCATGCACGGTAGCCTTGTACGAAAAAGAAGACTGTATGGTATACAGTACATTACATAGGTTTGTCGGGTGGACCTAAAGCATATTTATATTCCTGAATTTGAGCAGAAGGCTCCAAATGAATTATATTTTTCAACGTTTTTTGGGGGGAGGGGGGGGGGGGCATATCAATAATTTTTTAAGTGAATTTTGAGTTGGTGCCCTCGACGTTTGGCTTGAAGAGGATGTTGCTTGGAAGTGCTTCGAGTTATTTATCGGATATTTTTGGGTGTATACGAAAAGCCCTAGGGAAAGGCCCCAACTCATCTTTTATGTATTTTCAGATTTGTCCCTTTATTTTTAGGTTCTCCTTACCGACATTTAATATCCCACGGGTTTCAGAAGGAATGATGGGTTTCCGAAGGAGCAACAAGTACAAAACGGATCCCCCTCCCTATGGGAGCGGAGTCAAACAAAACTTTTCAGAATTTTTCAATTTTTGTCTTTATTAACACCCTAATGACTATCATCTTCTTAAATTTCAAGTTTCTAGCTTTTCGGGAAGTGCCTAATAATTTTGATGAGTGATAGATTTCGTTTTTCCATTGCAAAAACGCTTCAATGTAGACTTATGAAACTTTCCAATTTTACTCACATCTATTAGTATAATACCTGTGTAAAATTTCTTAAGTTTATTTTTAACTGGTTTAAAGTTATGAGAGGGTAAAAATCGGCTATAATACATCGTTTAATATACACAGAGTTATCGTAGGCTGGAAACTGGTCTGGCGCACTACTGTGTACCTAGATATAGAGACGTAAATGTTTGGACAGATAGAAAGTGGACTCGCAGAGGGATCGGAAGCGGACAGGCCGCCCGATATGGCCAGAAGTAAAGAGGACTAAATATTGATCTTCTCTCTGCGTCCATTATTATTATTATTTACGGAGCATCGACGTCTGGGCCATTAGCGCCAAAATCCATGGTGCCGAGAAATGAAAAAATGCATGCTGCAGGTGAGACCTTCCTTTCCCTCTATCTCCACTAGACCACCTTTTCCCCTATTATTGACATTTTTCCTACCTCCATTACTGCATTCTCCTTTCCTCCATTTTTTTACCCTCTCACTACCTCCATAGCTAGTTTTGAATTTTTGTTTCAGGTATTACGAGACAAAGAAAGGAACTAAAAATGGCGACATCAAGGGGAACTTTGGACGCTTACCTTCTTCTTATCATACAAGACATGACAGCATTTTGTGTTCGTGAAATTCTATACAGAAACATTTAATGTGTTTACTCTAAAATAATAAAAATTATCAGCAAATTTTAAATGTAAATTCAGTGTCCTCATCGAATTGTCTCATCTGTTTATTATTAAATAAGCGTTTCGCTTCTATGGGGATTCTCTCCTTGAAAGTGCGACCGTACCTGTATGATCTAAAATTCAGCATCTTGACCAAAAGCTAATTTATTCTGTGGTTCCCGAATGTTTATCTTAAACACAATATGCCACAGATAATAGAATGATGTTCAGTTTAGGTCTGTCTTTGTGAATATCTCATTTTTCAAAAGTGACAATTTCTGACAATTCACTCTTCTATAGTTGATCGGGTTCAAAACCGTGATTTCCGAACTGTCCTAGGTGATGAGACCTAAGGCTACGTTCATGGTGAAGATGCTATCTTAGCTGCCTCGATGAGCGCTTTCCTTATTTATTTATCAAATTAAAACAATCACAGCCTAGGCCAATACATTGTAGTCATAAAAGGCCTCGATGAATTCTACATAGATGGATTTACCTCGATGTATTCTACATAGATGGAGGGTGTTCATGCTGACTCATCAACGATGTTCTCCCTTCTCCTTTTAACCTCTAAGAAGGAAGGTGGTTTACTCTAACCACCTACTAGGGACTACGTACTAGGGACTTGGGGTGCGCTCAACACCCCAATAAAACCATGGGCGTATATGGGGGGGGGGTGCAGCTCCTGAAATTTTCAAAAATGTGTGTATTTTTTTTCTTTCTTTTTTCCCCTTACCATAGTATCCATATGGCAAGTGAGTTTATTTTTCAGCACAACGCTTGCCATTTTTGCACATCTTTTGCGTATAAAATATTTTACATATAATGTAGACTCTCCTGCCGTCTCTAGGGGAAATGAGTGACCGATCTCGGAACTCTAACTACTCCCCGGATCAAGACCTACCTTTTTGCCAAGTTCGTTTTAATCGGTCAAACGGTGTGGATTTGTATAAGGATCAATCAGACAGATATGCTTCCTCTGAAGTTAGGTCTCTCATCATATTTACAACATCAAACGCCTTGTTGGTAGCTATACTATAGTCATGCCTGATGCTTTTCCACCTCGGGCATATAAAAAGCTCGTGCTCGACATCATCTATTTCTCCACAGTAGGTACATACTTCAGTACTTGCTCTTTTCCGATCATGTAAATACTTTCTAAAGCATCCATGGCCAGATAAAGCTTGAGTGAGGAAATAGTCCAGCTCTCCGGATAGCCTTTCGATCCAGGTTCTTATATCTGGTATAAGCCTGAACGTCCACCTTCCTTTAGTCCTACTTGCCCATCTTTCTTGCCAGCTGGCTATGAGATCGTCTCGTGCACTTTCTCTTTGAGTCCCGCTATATATTTTGGCCTATATATATATATATATATATATATATATATATATATATATATATATATATATATATATATATATATATATATAATTAATGAACATTTGTAAAGCAATAATGTATACGAACCTTGCCTGTTTAATGCCCTCCAAAACAGGAATCTAATCTAATCTAATAATGTATACGTGAAGCTAACGTTCAGTGGCGCCCCCTCACTGTTTGAATTGTTGATGTTAACCACAAAGGCAACACTGGAGTGGCTCGGGTTGCTTTACAACACTGGAACAGGGCCTTCTCTCTGGAGCAGGGCATTCGTCTCTGGGGCAGGACATTTTAGCTAGTATTTTTCTGGTGCTCACACAGATATTAGGTGTATTGTGCTTGTGTCTGATAAATTAGTCCCATTCATCTACGGCCAAAACCTCATATGCTATTATAGAAGTTCCACATCGTCAAGAAAGGTTAAATAAAAGAAGAAGAATAATACATTGAATCTGGCATTTATTTCATTTTTCATATTTTAATGTCAATGAAGATGAAGGTAAACTTTAGTCTGGAGTAAAGTTGAAACATCATCATAGTATTTCATATTTAGTGAAGCTTCTATAGCATTTTATCAATAACACTGATAAAATATACATTTATCAGCATTTTCGATGCTCTTTGCTTATTATTATTTTTGCAATACAATAGAAAGTGAAATATTAAAGCAATATTTAAATAGAATTGGTTTATTAATGAATATAATACTATAGAACATTTACTGATTATACAATTACAATTTGAGAATTTGCTCTAAATGAGAGTTTTGAAATGTTCTCACTAGGTTGTTGGAGAAATCTGCAGACAAATAATAAATACATTAGAATACAATTAGAAAAGTGTTTAATTTTTTTTAAATCTCTCTTCTCTCTACTAATTTCATAGAGAATTGGAGATTTCCAGTTCCTTACCTACAATATGCTCGACAATCCCAGCCAAAGAGGAATATGGATCGAAGCTACAGGTCGAGTCCAATCACACACATTGACTATTTACCCAAACTCCATTTTATCTAGAAACATCTCACTGTACTTGTATAGTAGTAAAGTTAGCTTCTTTGCAGTAAGTAGTTTGAAAAAAACTGGAAAACCTACTCCTACACTTGAAACATATGGGACAATTTTAGTGCTACGACAAGGAGAACTGTTTAAACGATAGTTGATAGTTTAAAAATCAATAACAACGTAAGAATTTAATTTATCTTCAGTAAATTTGAATGGTTATTAATGTATTAATTGATGCTTCTAACAGGAATAATTCGAGTCAATTAGAGCCAAATTTTTCATTGATTGACATATAGTTAAATACAACGGGAGCCCATTAAACCAGTGTGCATTTCGAATTTCCATCATATCCATTTTTAATTAGATAATTAGTACTTTTCTAATTGGAAATTATTATTTCTTTAAAGAAGTATTATTTGTCTAAAAGATCTCTCATAATATTTACAACACTTCTTGCCAAAAATAGTCGGAGAAATACTAGCCGATTTCTATTATATTTGCAACATAAAGGCAATTTGTTGATAAGTTCCTCTTATACTCTAGGTAGGATGTTCAGTTCACAAGAAAGTGGTTAGTTGTAATCAGATAAAACTAAAAAGATTACTTCAATTCTTAACCACAGACCTTAACTCACTCATGAACAAATTGGTGCCACAACCTTTTTATTTATATAAAAGACTGGCTAATAGATTGAAATAGATTAAATTCTGTTTTACCTTTGCTTACATTTGGCCGAGATAATATTAAAATTTATATTCATGTACTTTTCAGGCTATTTTAAAGAGTTGGCCCTAAAAATGTTATACTCCATGAACAAAACCCCCCTTGTCTTAACACATTTGCTACCGGCTCCGTATCATATACGGAGTGCCATGTCTTTCCCTGGGTGCCGGCTCCGTAGCATATACGGAGTTGTAAAACAACTAATATTTTGGGGATATGTTAAAGAGTTGGCCATAAAAATGTGATACACTTTGAATAAAACCGCCTCTCTTAAATCCCTGCTTGATACTCTACTGTATCATTTTCTGACAGTATTCTTTAAAGAGATGTGACGTGAGCTTTTCTGTAATTATTTTTCATTTTAGCCTATATCTTTCTCTCTCTTTCCATTTACAAGGCTTATCTATTTATACAATTTAAAATTATGATGCAAATACATCTAAATAGTAGAAACATAAAATGTTATCTAATTTGAAAAAATAATTTAATATAAAAATAGCAGAAAATAAATACATTTTTATACTAGAAATTTAAATCATTAATTGTTAAAAAAATATTTATATGAGATATTCAGCAATGAATTATTATATACATCTTGATTTAATAATCACTGATTGGTTAAAAATTTATGTATAAAAAAAGTCGATTTAAGCGTTTATCACAGATTTTGTTTTTTCTTGGTCGTTTTCCTGGTATGGTTTCTTGGGTATAAACCAGCTAACAACCCCACCAACTGGAATAAAAAAGAAAGAGAGAGATTACTTTCAATTAATAGGAATATAAAAAGTTCATATATACTATCATTTGTTATGAAAAGTTATGAACAGTGTAACTATAATTAAATAATCTTAAAAAGTTATTTATTTAAATTTTAATGTCCCTTATAATTAACTCAGAATTTTAGGGCGGGTTACCCATAGGCCACCACCCTTTTCTAGCCAGGATAGGGCTGATGCCTTTTCTTTTTTCCCAAAAAAAGCCACCACCTTGAATGGGAATCGAATCCACGACCCTTGGCACAGAGTGTTAAGTGCTCACGCCTTAACGTTCACAGCCTCAGGGCCTCCAAAAAGTTATTAGTTATCAGATTAATACAAGATTAGTATAACTTACAAAAGATCACTCCAGCGCATAGAATTAGCGGTGTGGAACAACTTGTATCTAGTAGCTGTCCTAGAACAATGTTTGAAAGCATAGCACCTAACCTGCCCATGAGAACTGCTAGACAGACTGCAAGACCACTGAAAGGAAAATACAATGTAAACTTACTATTGATAAATACAACCAAATTATATTGTTTTTAATTTTACAACTGCTTTCAACAAGAATCTATTTTACTTCCTGGTTGCTTAGTTTAAATCTTTGCTGATATCAAGCCTTTACATGTTTGTTTATAATCCAAGGACCGGTAACCGCAGGTTCCATGAAGTGTTTTATGCACCTTTGAAATCTTCCTATAATGTACCTCTTGGGTTGATAAGAAGGTATATATGTGTTGGCTGGACTTACCGTGGTACACCAGGTACTGCGCATAGGGGAAAGATGCAAAATAATATTTCACAAAAATAGAGTTTTATTCAGAAGCCAACTATCTTTAATGTAAAATTAGGATAATGTTACAATGAATAATAAATAAGACACTTTTAAGGGGGATAACATATATATATATATATATATATATATATATATATATATATATATATATATATATATATATAAAATTGTTTTTATTCTAATATTAAATGAGAGTTTTATTTATGCTGCCAATTAAACCAGGACAGCTGTGCAAGATCATGTGAGTAAGAACCAATGAGAGCGCGGAAAACAACCACAACTGCGCGGTGCTCTAATACACTCGTACGGTTACACAGTGTATTGCACTCTATCAGAGGCAACTCTTATTTTCATGTTTCCTGATAATTAAACCCCTCAAAAGTGTCTGCACTTTTGTAATTATTTTCAATTATGTTTATCGAAGACGCTGTTTAAATTACAGTGTGAATTATTTTTTTTTAATTTACATTTTAACACCCTTAAAAGTGTCTGCCTTATTTATTATTGTGAAATTGTCTTAATTTGCATTTTTTTCACATTAATGATAGTTGGCTTCTTAATAAAACACTATTTTTTTTGCACCTTTTCCCTATGTGCAGTACCTGGTGTTCCAGGGTAAGTCTAGCCAACACATATTTACCTTCTTATCTACACAAGAGGTACATTATAGCTAAATTTCAAGGTGCATGAAACACTTCATGAAACCTGCAGTTACCAGGTCTTGGACTATATTGTTTCCTGGCCTTTGCAATAGGACTGTAATTTCTAGAAATGTCGTGACAAATTATAATCGTAAGGCTGGTGTTATTAGATAGGGGATATAGTGGTCAATTGAACTAGTCAATTTGAAAAAATGAATCATCCTCTTAGCATGAGCTCTAATATATTAAACCCTGACATGCCCAACATTTGGAATAATTGTGATAAACAAATGTTGAAAAAGTTGGATTTATTTATTTTCAGGTATGCAAACTTTTTTTTTAAATTTGATCTGGCCTGCAAGACATTTTGAAAAACCCAATTAAAAAGAAAATTCTCTACTTACTTACACTCACTCCAAATGAGGAAGATCGGATGAGATGGGGTTTGTCGCTTGCTCCTGCGGAATCAAGTGAGCGAGCAAACCGAGTGTCTCATTGATTTTGTGTCGCTATTAACTTTTGTAGTTTGTTCACAATTTAATTACAATGTTGTGCCTATCCTTTTCATTTCATTTTGTTATTTTAATAAGTTGTATTACAATAACATTGTTGCATTATTTTATGTCTGATATCTGCCACTAAAAATTATGAACACTAATTTAAAATCCGATGTTATTTTATTTTGAACCATCTACGTGGCTCACAAACGTGTTTTCGCTCTATAATTTGGCCCACAACTTGTCAAATTTTGCGCATATCTGCTGTAGAGGTATCTGATTTCTGACCATATGGCACTCTTCGGAGATAGTGTGGTCCGAAGATTTCCTTAAATTAATTCAAGTGGGCCCTAGGGATGGCCTGGGCCCCCGAGCCCAAACCTCGAACAAGGCCCCAGAACATAAAATCTTTAGTCCGTGCCTGAGTTTTGGATTCAGATCCTCCAGAACATTAGTCAAGCGTTCAACCACTGAGCTATCTCGCCCCCCTGTTGGCTTTCCCGTGATGGAAAGTATAAGTTTTGTCACCATGAAGCGAATGTGAATTCACAATTACCTAGTAACTAGTAACTTTTTCTTTTTTGTAGCTAAAAATAAAAACTGTAATATGTATAAATTAATTATGATTTCTTCTATTGAACTCACCTAACTTCTGCTGGAAACATGTCGACAATGAGAGAATTGTAAACCATATTTGCTGTTCCAATGTTTATTTGGAAGAATGAAGAGACTACCATGTTTTGAAAAGAATTTGTTACAAAGTACAACGCACAAACTGATAGTCCAGCAAAAGTCATCAAACCCACTGGAACAAAGATTTAAATAATTAACCACTTATATTATCAAACAAAGCTAATTAATATTATGAAACAAAGATAATTTATATTATGAAACAAAGCTATTCATTTATATAAAATCTATCATATATATTATCAAACAAAGAATTAAATAATCAAACATTTGTATTATCTAATGATATTTAAACTGGAAACTTTTTTTTTAAAAATAGTCTAATAGGCCATTTATACAAGAACATAGACAAACTAAGACATGTGAAATTAAAAGTCAAATGGTGCTAATGACCACAGCAATGAGAGCACCTATTATTAAAAAAGAAGTATAAAAGAAAAGAAGAAAAGGTTCCACAAGCAAAGAAAATGATTTTTTTTTTCAAGCATTTGTCTTGAATTTAAAACCAAGACCTTTTTTTTAGTTTGTAATAAAAATTATGGTGTTTTTTCTACATTTTTGTGTTTTGACCACCTCCTCATATTTTGCAAGAAAACTATATGTGATGGACAAAAATGGCTACCATTTTTGGATTCAGCTCAACAAAAAACATAATAAAAAAAACAGTTCCTTAACAGGCCTGAGAGGCAGAAACTATAGAAATATCTGATTCATGACCACACCAGCATACTAGGGAGATAGAGTGCTCCGTACTATGCTTTGACCGCCTGATTTTCCCCTTGCTGCTTTGACTGCTAGGTTCATAAGCAGCAGGGTACCCATGAATAAATTAATTAAAGGCTGGGTTAGCCTAGGAACGGTCAGGGAGGCCGAATCCAACCCATGAACGAAGACACCAGAAGATATATTTAGTGTTTGTTCAGGATTTGAACTCAGGTCCTCCTGCATATTAGTATAGTGCTCTACCACTGATAAAATTAAGCTAAATAGTCCATGCAGCCGATCAACAAATTTGTTTTTGTAGATCTGTGCAATCACAATGCATAAAGTCTCCCGTCCACATTAAGCATCTGTTTCCTTCATTCATCTGTTCCTGTAACCTTCATTCAACCATTTTACCTAAATTATACTCCTTGAAATAGATTAGTTTTAGTTACCTGGCATCGTTCTTCTTGAAACTCTTGAGGATAGAAAACCAGAGAGTAGATTGCCAATGAGTCCCATAGATCCGATGAGTAAAGATTGAGTAAAGACTTTTGGAGGAACAGTACACAGATTATCGTCAAGAGAGCTGGCTTTAGCAGGCTCTAATTGGCATACTGAGACCGTTTCATTACTCACAGCGTAATGCGACTCAAATCTATTCATTAACTCTGGCAGCCACAATCCCAGTCCATAGTATCTAGACATTGAATCAAATAACAATATATCTATGGTTGGAGTGACAGCTTGCTAAACAATTCATAATTACAAAATAATAATAAACCAGGAGTCATTAACTTTTTAGAAAAAGTTTCATTTTGAAAGTATTTAACAAACTTATTAAGAAAAGTTTTGCTCAATAAAAGTTTTCTAATAACTTTTATGATAACAGTTTTTCTTCAAAAAGTTAAAGGTTCGTCCGAACTTTTTGAGCAATTAAAATTAAAGTGTGAGTTCAACAACAGCTGTTTTGCCCATGGGCGTATATAAGGGGGGGGGCTGCAGCCCCCCCGAAATTTTGATTTGATCGGTAAAAATGTCAAAAAACCCTTAAAAATAAATTAAATAAGACCATTTAGTTCATAGTTTCTATTTTGAGTGTAATAGCCTTTTAGTTGGCTAAAACTCGTCCAAGATCTAAATTGTTAGTATTCCATACACCGGAAATGGTCTCAGCCCCCCCCCCAAAATTTTCCCTGCCCCCTCCGAAATTATATTCTATACACGCCCATGGTTTTGCCTTTGGTTTTTATCAATAAAATTTGTTAAGTAACGATGTTGTACATTATTTCTCTGTAATAATTCAGTATATATTGAATATATTTGTATTACATTCCATCAATATATTATATTGATTTCATATTGTTAAAGTCAATTTTTTATTTTAAAAGCAATTTGTATATTTAAAGAATTGTATTCTACAACAATACATTTTCGGATTTTTATAAGTTTTTTTTTTTGCATACAAACTTTTTATGGATAAGTTTCAGAATAATTCTTTCAAGTGAACTTTGATGACAAAAGTTATTTGGATAAAAGTTTTAAAATAAATTTATCATAAAATTGTCAAATGAAAAAGTTCATGTTCAATAAAAACAAAAAGTAAGGCCTGGTGCACACTGAAGAAACTGGTTTCATGAAACTGTTTTTGTGAAACTCAAGTTTTATGAAACCGATAGATAGAAAACCATAGGTTGGTGCACACAGAGTCTCATGAAACCGATTTGATGAAACCAGGTTTCATGAAATTCATTAAATTGGTTTCATGTAATTCATTAAATTGGTTTCCTATTGCTTCAGTTTCACGTTTCATCAGTGGATCAACTAGCTGTAATAAGCGATCAAAAAGTGGCTTTGACATCCTAAATAAACCCTTAAAATTTTATCAGGATCTCCGTTTTTTCGTGAGCTACAACAAAACAGCTTTGTAGCCGATCCCTAATCTTTGGGTGAACCTAGTAATTGCGTTTTTTTTTATTTATTTTTTATCCACCACCACAACACAAGTGCATTTTTGTCTGAATCAATCACGAAACTGATGGAAAACAGTTTATTCTGGGTGCACGCTTAAATGAAATAGGTTTCGTGAAACCAGTTTCTTCAGTGTGCACCGGGCCTAAGATGAAAAAAAAAATTATAAGTTTAACTTAAACTTTTTAAAAATAAAAGTTAACTTTAATTTTTGTCAGGGATATTTCCCTCAAAATTTCACGAATGCGGGATTTGAACTATGTCATCTAACTTAACGAGCCACCCTCATCTTCAAATTACATTTTACATCTTTATAAAGGCAAATAAAAAATAGTTTATTATTCTATGTTAAATATTAATTTGTATATACAGTTACTTACCCAAACATATTGGAGAAGAAGAGGTAGCAAGCAAGTAGAGTTATTGGAAATACTGGCATTGTTAGAAGTGCTCGAAATTGTTTCAACATGAACACCAATGGTTTCCAGACCGATTTGGGCTCCAATTTTAGGCTTGTTCCATTTTTTGTGTACTCGAGTGATTTGACCTGAAATGTTTCTTATTAATTCCTTTCTGTATTTTTATTTGTTGGGTTCCAATAACTTCTTAATTAATTTAACTTACTGGGAAACTGGAAGGCGGCTCGCCAGTATTTATTGAGTAAATGTTTGCAAGAATGTTGAGAGCCTCGATGTCTCTTCCTTGAGTTAGCAGGAATTTCGGACTCTCAGGAAATCTGAAGAGGAGAATGACGGAGAGGAGTGATGGACAACCGACGAGGAAGATGAGAAATCGCCAGCTGTTGTACTTCCAATGTCCCCACTCCACCTCCCATTCCAGTGGGATGACAACCCAAGCCACAGCTGTAATACAATACATTAGTTTAACTATAGCCTCTTCAGATTGACGTAAAAGTTCAATTCCGCATGCTAGAATTTTTTAGGGAAATATTCTCGACGGTTCCACCATTTTATAAACTCCCATTTTAAGGAACAAAACCATACGTAAAAACATTATAAAAACTGATTATGTCTCGTTTAGGACTAGGGTATGCTTTCAGAGGCCCGTCAAAGGAAATAGTGTCAAATATTTAAATCGATCCATGCAAAAAGAACTTCAGTCTAGTTTTTCCCAATATGAGTTCCGATAATATTTTCGCTAGTATGAGTAATGAATTCTTTGTATCTAAAGGTAACTTCACATTTCTATGTTAGAAAGACTTCAGTACAATACATAGTTGCCATAGAAACATAGTCATAATTTTATTATTCCATGCAGAAGGGGTTTCAGTCTAGTTTTATCAGGACTACTGATTTTGGACTGAAGCTCTTTTTGCATGGATCGATTCATTTATCAATACTTAGCCAAGCTAAGACTAAAAACGTTTTAAACCTCCTAGTGATAAGGTTATAACAGAGAGAATATTTACCGCCAATTTCTTGCACAGGGAATATAGGCCAAGACCTTTTCCCTCTATTTAAACATGCTGTAGCTTAAATTGTTTTTAGCCTTAGCTTTGGCTAAGTCAAGGCCTTTTTGAGAGGTCAGACAAAGGATAACAGACCACAAGGGCCCTGAGGGGCAGATACTATAGAGGGATCTGATTCATGACACTAGGGAGATAGTGTGATCAGTACTATGCTCTGGTCGCCTGATTTTCCTCTTTACCGATACCAATTAATAAATGAATTAAAGGCTGGGTTGGCTTAGGGACGGTCAGGAAGGCCGAATCCATCCCATGAACAAAGACGCTAGAAGATAAAAATCTTTAGTGCTTGCTCGGGATTTGAACTGAGGTCCTCCAGCAAGTGCTCTACCACTGAGCTAAAATCGCCCCAGACAAATTAAATAGTGTCTAATATTTATCAATACTTAGCCAAAGCTAAAACTATAAACATTTTAAACCTCCTAGTGATAAAGTTATATAGGCTATAGCTTAAATTGCTTTTAGCCTTAGCTATTGCTAAGTATTGATAAATATTAAACACTATCTCCATTGCCTCACCTCTCAAAGCCTTCCTTGGTCCTAAATGAGACATAATCAGTTTTTATCGAGTTTATAGTGTAGTTCGATGTAATGGAAATGCAAATGGTGGAACTCTCAGGAATATTCCCCTATTACTACTAACTACTCCATCTAATTGAACGGACTATAAATTATTTCAGCTGATTTTTTATTTTAACAGTCACTTAATTGAAAACTCTTCTCATAAGAAACAATTTAGAAACAATAGTTATTTTTTTAAATGTTGAGAACAAAAATTTAAGAATACATTCTATTTAAGTAATCTGAAATAGGGTTAATAATATCTTGAAGATACTCGGCTCAGTCCTTTACCAAGTTATTCAATCCAGAAGACCTTCTTATATTTTTCAACTCCTTAAATTTAAATCCTCTGTTCACTCCCATAACACCCGGTCTCGCCATTCTACCAACCGAGAACCCCCCCCGAGAAATCCCGACTCTTCCTCCTGCAATTTTTACCCAATCCCTAGTTTATATACAAGCTGTACATTATAAAGTGGCAGTATTTATAATTTTATATATTAAATTGTTTATTGCTTTGTAAATTAAAAATTATTCCTCTGGGCGATGTGTCCCAGAAAAAGAATAAAAATTTTCATTTCATTTCATACTTTATTTGTGTGAGATCTTTGGTATATTTCATAGGAATTGACAGCTAAGATGCTCGAGTTTGAGAGGACTGATTGATTTTGATGGGCGGGTAGTTTGCAGTGACAACTGGAATCTGGATAATATTTTATCATTAATCAAAAGGATATTGAGGTATTTAAACAATTAAATTAAAAAATAAGGAATAATTTAGAGATATGTGGGCAACAACTAACCTGCGATACATTTTGAAAAACCCAATTAAAAAAAAATATCACAGTACTTACTCACACTCACTCCAAATGAGGAGCGCTCCTGTGAAATCAAGTGAGCGAGCAAGCCGAGTGTTTCCTTGATTTTGTCTCACTATTTAACTTTTGTAGTTTGTAATAATTCCAAATTTAACGATATGATTATAATGTTTTACAAATTCATTTTTTTATTTTAATAAATTGTATGGCAATAACAATGTCGTATTATTTCATGTCGGGCATCTATCGCTTAAAATGATGAACAATCCTTTAAAATTCGATATTATTTTATTTTTAACCATCTATGTGGCCCGTGAACGTATTCACAGTAATAACGTACAGTAAAGTTTGGCCCACAACATGTCAAAGGTTACCCACATCTGATTCATGGGAATTTTCATTAGCTACATTCAAATGTAGAATTATTTTTTAGTGTTTTTATCAACGTCTGATAAGAATTTGTTTAAAATTTGATATTTAAATGAAACATATTATGTAGGAATATTTATCTTAAAATAAATCTTCATGAAAACTCTATTATAAACCATTTAGTTTCTGAAAAGTTTCTTGAAAGAAATGCAAGATATCAAGCTGAATTTGTTTGACACATACTAAAATTATTCTCCATTACCTGGTAGTATGACCCAGGAAAGTGTCCAAAATATTCCAAGATAGCATAAGACTTGTCTTCTCTTCTCATGAGGTGTGAACTCTCCGACATATGCTAGTGCAATGGCAGCAGGGCCACCGACGCTACAACAAATAATTGTATTTTTTAATTGATAAATTAAAAGGGGGGAAAAGCTCCCCAGAAGATTCATATGCAAAACTTGCTAAAAGACATGAACTCAAACCGACGAATCACACTCCAAGACTTGACTAATGCAATTAAACAAAATATCAAAATCAGGAGAAGGGGTTCCTGGTAGGCTACATGGGATTAGTTCTCCCGCAGTGCAGGATTGCCTACATTTAGCCCCTTCAACTCAAGGATAGTTGTTCAGATGAGGTGATAATGTCGGGTTGAATGAACCGTCGGCTCACAGATCTTGAAGATAGCTAGCCACCTCTAAAGCCGGGCGCTAATTCAGCCCAGGGCAGATGGAGCATAGGCTGGGAGGATTCTGTAAATCACAGGTTCTAAAGCAGAGATGCTGAGTTCAATATGGCGCCGCGTATTGTACTCAGCACAGGCGCAGACGAGACAAGTGCTCTGTTGCTCCTCCGATTTTTTGTCTTACTAGCTCCCTCGAATATTCCCAATTGTGGAAAGTTTCATGTGTTTAGTGCAAAATTCTTCAGTGTCTCTCTCACCAGTCATCTTTCACAAGAATTAATATATATATATATATATATATATATATATATATATATAGATAGATAGATAGATAGATAGATAGAGAGAGAGAGAGAGAGAGAGAGAGAGAGAGAGAGAGAGAGAGAGAATTCTTTATTTAAAATAAATAAAGTATGCTGCCTAAATGTTTTGGGGTGCTATAAACACCGCGTACTTATCAATCTTTCGAAAATTCATTTCTGTTGGTTAAAAAGGTTTTTGTATCAATTTCGAAAATAAATTTTGATGATTATTTGAAAAATTAATATTAACGAATTTTGATAATATTTTAAATGCAAAGAATTATAATGATAAGTTTGGCCAAATTTGGTGAAATGATTTTCGAAAGATTGATAAGCAGTTGGTTAGCTGCCGTATATATGATTGTGGAGTATCCCCAGGGAATCTATCAAGATTGATTCCGCGAGGATAGGTAGTTCCTTGGGATCCACTCCTAGATCTTGCAGGAAGTCCTGCGTCTGTTTCGGAATCGCCCCTCTTGCGCCAAACCAAAGGCCTTGAACAATATACTTTCTTCGCCCGAATTTCTCTTTTGAGACATTTGGTATAAATTCCTCGTTTTTCTTCTTTGATTCCTTCCGCTTGCTGTGGATCGTTCGTCTCGTATCTCACGATGTACGTATATGTACCTCTTGGGTTGATAAGAAGGTATATATGTGTTGCCTGGACTTACCGTGGTACACCATAGGGGAAAGGTGCAAAATAATATTTCACAAAAATAGAGTTTTATTCAGAAGCCAACTATCTTTAATGTAAAATTAGGATAATGTTACAATGAATAATAAATTAGACACTTTTAAGGGGGATAACATATATATATATATATATATATATATATATATATATATATATATATATATAAGGGGCCGATTAGCAAGGAGGGGATTTAAAGGAATAGGTAAAGAGGAAATATTTTAGAGAAGCGGAATTCCCTTTCAAAGCTATAATTTATACTATGGCTACTGTTACATACATAAATATGATAACCCATCGCTAAGATGGGAGAAAAGGTTCAGTGAGAGACAGCTAGTTGGAATTATCAACCGTTATCAATTTGGGGGGTAAGAAAATATTGGGACTGACCTACCTTTGATAACCATCTGGGCTAAGATCTTCAGGAACGGGTGTGAAGTCTGTCTAGTCAGAGGTAAGCCGGCCCTTTATAAACCATTTATCCCCTCCCCCTCGTGGCTTCTGATTTACCTCGTCAGGTCTTAGACCTTACGGGAATTATCCTAAGTGTCGTGTAAATGACCCAGACGCTACGTTTTAGCGCGGTTCCTCCCTCCCTCCATTGAATGAATGAAAAAAAACTTTATTCTGGGACTTCGTCCCATAAGAATAAAATTGGGAGGAACCCCGCTTATAAGGTTGATCTCATGACGCAATCCGGAAGTGCCGACTAGAATATTTTGCGTTTCAGAACCCCTAGAGAACGAAAATGATGGTGGTTCAAATTTGCATTTATATATATATATATATATATATATATATATATATATATATATATATATATATATATATATATATATATATATTTGTGTGTTCGCGGCATAGGTCAGCGAATAATGGTGGTTCCGATTTTGATGAAATTTGGTACAAAAATCTTTCGTCTAATTTGAAAGGTCAAGTTTGTTAACCAGCAGAATCTGCCCACCGGAACATGGTTTTTGGAGCGAAATTCGTGCGAAAAAAATCGTTCCGCTTACTTCATATGCTTGCAAGTACTCGTTTTATAGGCTCCTTGGCATAAGAAAACGAATGAAACCATTTTTAAGGCGATAGCCTTAACCGTTTTCGAGAAAATTGGAAAAATATTTATTGATTAACGCTTTTGGTTTGGGTACTTAGAATTATGGGATTCAGTTGAAACTTTTTCTGCATGTTCGAATTTCATCAAAACATATATGTTGAAATTTTCGTTAAGTTTGGAGATAAGGAAGGGTTAGAATAAAATATTTGGATTCGTTGCTCTGCACATATATATACGTCTACTGACGCACAAACGGTATCAAAAATGTTCCGATTTCGATAAAATTCTACACAAAGACTATATTTTGCCATATTTCATCAAAATACACGTCTTACTTTTAATCCCTTTCGAAAGGAATGAATTTTCTATTCTTTCCTTATCTGTAATAAGGAATGACTTAACTTAATGGCACCGATTAAATTAATGTGCTGTAATTGTGCAGTCTTGTGCAGTTTCTAGTTAGAAGGTTAGGGTTGTTGGGCTATAAACAAGATGGTCTCTTTGTTTACTGTCCTTCTTCAATGGCGGAAATCTAGCTTACTCGGCTAAATGTTTCTTGGTCATTGTCAGTATACACGTGTTTGACCTATTTGTCACCTTCAAGGACTGGGACACTACAACAACTCTTTATTTATACCACTTTCTCATGGAGTCTATTGTGGTTGCCCTACTGAAAGTATTCGTGAAAATATCTCGAATACTACCTAGTAGATACCGTATTATATAAGATACTAGCAGTTACACGGCGTTTCATACTACACCTACTGTATATTATATTAAAATATAATGACAAGTCGAGGAAACCACACAAAAAACTATTACAAGTTTTGTTGGAACAAAAGAAAAATGGCTTCTAGGAGCAGTCTTGCTAAACTACATTCAGTGTTGCCCCTTCTTCTTCAACGGAAATTAAGAAAATTGATCTTAACCAGCATGCAGTTTTTATATATACAGATATAGATAATATGTATTCACCTGTTTCATTAAACAGTTAAATAATAAATGTGCTCATAGTTAGCGCAAACATAAATTAGTAACCAAATAAGTAATGTTAAAATCTAATAACGCAAATAAAGTTAAAGAGTAGAAAAAAAAGTTCATACAGAGCTAGACGAACTTGGAACCTTGCAAAAGACACGAGAAGTTCATACAGAGCTAGACGAACTTGGAACCTTGCAAAAGACACGAGAAGTTCATACAGAGCTAGACGAACTTGGAACCTTGCAAAAGATAAGAGAAGTTCATACAGAGCTAGACGAACTTGGAACCTTGCAAAAGACACGAGAAGTTCATACAGAGCTAGACGAACTTGGAACCTTGCAAAAGACACGAGAAGTTCATACAGAGCTAGACGAACTTGGAACCTTGCAAAAGACACGAGGAGTTCATACAGAGCTAGACGAACTTGGAACCTTGCAAAAGATAAGAGAAGTTCATACAGAGCTAGACGAACTTGGAACCTTGCAAAAGACACGAGAAGTTCATACAGAGCTAGACGAACTTGGAACCTTGCAAAAGACACGAGAAGTTCATACAGAGCTAGACGAACTTGGAACCTTGCAAAAGACACGAGAAGTTCATACAGAGCTAGACGAACTTGGAACCTTGCAAAAGATAAGAGAAGTTCATACAGAGCTAGACGAACTTGGAACCTTGCAAAAGACACGAGAAGTTCATACAGAGCTAGACGAACTTGGAACCTTGCAAAAGACACGAGAAGGTCATACAGAGCTAGACGAACTTGGAACCTTGCAAAAGACACGAGAAGTTCATACAGAGCTAGACGAACTTGGAACCTTGCAAAAGACACGAGAAGTTCATACAGAGCTAGACGAACTTGGAACCTTGCAAAAGACACGAGAAGTTCATACAGAGCTAGACGAACTTGGAACCTTGCAAAAGACACGAGAAGTTCATACAGAGCTAGACGAACTTGGAACCTTGCAAAAGACACGAGAAGTTCATACAGAGCTAGACGAACTTGGAACCTTGCAAAAGACACGAGAAGTTCATACAGAGCTAGACGAACTTGGAACCTTGCAAAAGACACGAGAAGTTCATACAGAGCTAGACGAACTTGGAACCTTGCAAAAGACACGAGAAGTTCATACAGAGCTAGACGAACTTGGAACCTTGCAAAAGACACGAGGAGTTCATACAGAGCTAGACGAACTTGGAACCTTGCAAAAGATAAGAGAAGTTCATACAGAGCTAGACGAACTTGGAACCTTGCAAAAGATAAGAGAAGTTCATACAGAGCTAGACGAACTTGGAACCTTGCAAAAGACACGAGAAGTTCATACAGAGCTAGACGAACTTGGAACCTTGCAAAAGACACGAGAAGTTCATACAGAGCTAGACGAACTTGGAACCTTGCAAAAGACACGAGAAGTTCATACAGAGCTAGACGAACTTGGAACCTTGCAAAAGACACGAGAAGTTCATACAGAGCTAGACGAACTTGGAACCTTGCAAAAGACACGAGAAGTTCATACAGAGCTAGACGAACTTGGAACCTTGCAAAAGACACGAGAAGTTCATACAGAGCTAGACGAACTTGGAACCTTGCAAAAGACACGAGAAGTTCATACAGAGCTAGACGAACTTGGAACCTTGCAAAAGACACGAGAAGTTCATACAGAGCTAGACGAACTTGGAACCTTGCAAAAGACACGAGAAGTTCATACAGAGCTAGACGAACTTGGAACCTTGCAAAAGACACGAGAAGTTCATACAGAGCTAGACGAACTTGGAACCTTGCAAAAGACACGAGAAGTTCATACAGAGCTAGACGAACTTGGAACCTTGCAAAAGACACGAGAAGTTCATACAGAGCTAGACGAACTTGGAACCTTGCAAAAGACACGAGAAGTTCATACAGAGCTAGACGAACTTGGAACCTTGCAAAAGACACGAGAAGTTCATACAGAGCTAGACGAACTTGGAACCTTGCAAAAGACACGAGAAGTTCATACAGAGCTAGACGAACTTGGAACCTTGCAAAAGACACGAGAAGTTCATACAGAGCTAGACGAACTTGGAACCTTGCAAAAGACACGAGAAGTTCATACAGAGCTAGACGAACTTGGAACCTTGCAAAAGACACGAGAAGTTCATACAGAGCTAGACGAACTTGGAACCTTGCAAAAGACACGAGAAGTTCATACAGAGCTAGACGAACTTGGAACCTTGCAAAAGACACGAGAAGTTCATACAGAGCTAGACGAACTTGGAACCTTGCAAAAGACACGAGAAGTTCATACAGAGCTAGACGAACTTGGAACCTTGCAAAAGACACGAGAAGTTCATACAGAGCTAGACGAACTTGGAACCTTGCAAAAGACACGAGAAGTTCATACAGAGCTAGACGAACTTGGAGCCTTGCAAAAGACCCGAGAAAGCAGTAGTGGAGGGGACAGGGGATATTTAGCTTAGGACTTCACTTGTCGAACAGCTGACAATATGCCACAGATGATAGAATGATGGTCCGCAACGGTCCTGGTGAATATCTCATTTTTAAAATGTGATGATTTCTGGCAATTCACTTTTTTGTAACAGAATGAATTGCCATTCACAGCTTACAGAATTTTTTTCTGGAATAGTAGTGATTTTCGAAAAGTTGTCGCTAACAAGAACCTTTTAGTAATTTATACTTTTTGAATTGATATTGCGATTTGAGTGAGATAGTTGTTTATATTCGATGTGCACTAGCCACTAAGAAAATTTAATGTTGATTTAAAAAATGCAATGAAACGTTGAAAAAGAAAAATTGTGTACAAGCAGAGAAAAATGGAGTTGTACTACAAGAAAACACTTTTTTTTTTTTTTTTTTTTTTTTTTTTTTTTTTTTTTTTTTTTTTTTTTTCCTCTAAATAATTAAGTGAATCTCTGGAACGGAGTGAGATAGAAATGTTTGGTTGGTGGTGTCTAATTTCACCCCTGAATAGATAATATATATCAATAGGATGACTCCCGTTAAAGTGTGCTAATGCCTTTTCATTTTTCCAAAGAAAAGCCACCACCACTTGACCTGGAATCGTGGCCAGAACCTTAGAAACGGATTGCTACTTTATGAATGTAGATAGATTATGATGATAAAGCGACTTACACAAATCCATTGAGGAACCTGAAGACTAAAAGTAGATAGAAACTCTGTGAGAATGATGATATGAATGTGAAGGCAGCATCGGAAGCCATGCCGAAGAGGAGTACAGGCCATCTCCCGATGCTGTCGACTAGGATACCCCAGAGGAGACCGGAACTCAGGCCACCTGAAACAGGAATAGGCATTGGATAATGGAATTCTGCATGGAGATCAGGGAAGAATATGGGGATTGAAATGAAATGCTTTTTATTCTTATTCCGGGACACATGTCCCATAGGAACAGGATAGTGTACAAGTTAGTGAACGATTTAATATATAAAATTATAAATAATACAGCTTGTATATAATTAGGGATTAGGGAAATCTTGCAGAGACAAAAAGTGGTGGAAGAGTCGGGATTTAAAGGTTTCTAGGTTGGTAGAATGGCGGACAGACATAGGTAAGGAATTCCATAACGAGGTGGCACGGGTGACAAATGATTTTTTGAATATTGCAGTAGGGTGGGAAGGACGAGATCGGGTGCTACGGGAGTGAACAGAGGATTTAAATTTAAGGAGTTGAAAAATATAAGAAGGTCTTTGCGATTGAATTACTCGGTAAAGGACTGAGCCGAGGAAATACTGTCGACGATAAAGAGGGAATAGCCAATTTAGCTCCTTATGCAAATGTGATATGTGGGAGTCTCTGGGGATGCCGAGGATAAAACGAATGAAACAGTTCATGAGGCGTTAGAGTTTTGCCTCGAGATCACCAGAAAGTCCACCGTACACCAAACAACCATAGTCAAACTGGGGGAAATATTAGGGAGGATATAAGGAGTTGACGGGTCTTTGCTGGCAGGAGATGGCGGGAGAGGTTGAGCTGTCTGAGAATAAATATGGATCGACGGGAAATTTGGGAAATATGATTATTCCAGGAAAAGTTTTGATCAAATATGATTCCAAGGTTTTTAACTGACTTTATTTTATAGGTATGCTGTTGAGATGAAGGCCTAGAAAAAGGGAGGTGGAACTTATGAGGTATTGGGAACCTATTGGTTATGAACCTGCTGAGAATATTGTCTATATGAGCATGTATGGTGTCTAACCTCTTTGGAAGAGTATGCTATCTAACTTCTTTGGCAGAGGCTCTATGAAGAGACTCCATACCGCGAAATGAAAAAGAAAAACAAAACGAAGGTAAATGAATGCTTTGTGCCGATAAGGATCCTGCCGAGATACCGTTCCCTGTACAATGGCCTCCGATCTAACTGTTCATTATATTTAGACTCCTAGATAGAAGAGAGCGAAGAGCGATCAATAGCACTGAAAAAGAATCTTCAATAGCACAGTGCAAATTTAGCAAAGCTTATTATACATGGTGCAAGAAAAGAATTGATTGGCAAAATTACAAAAATTATACTATTAACCAGTACTGAAAATGTTGTTGATCCTTTAACTGGTGTGCATACGCAGTCTATAAAGACTTTATCGGCTGCGGGCAAAAGAAGAAACAATGTTGCGGCACAGGTAGAACATTGGTTCATTTCTATCTTCGTGACTTTTTCTGGGGACACACATATAATAATAGGAATTAGGCAAGTTGGGCCTTAAGATGGAACTATTGTTTACTCACCAGCTAGGAACATGGCGTTGAAGAGACCCATCATGGAGGAAGTGACGTGCATGTCACACCTGACCGATGGTAGGATGTAGGCATTGAGAGAGTTCTGAAATCCACAGGCCATCCAACAAAATCCGCCGAACATGGCAACCCATTTCTGGTACCGTCCAAAACCTTAGAAACAAAAAAACAATCGTGTAACAATTTTTTTCTGCTCAGGTTAATAATTAAATTAATCAAGGATAATTTAGGAATTGACAAATCAGGCGCAAGGTCAAATTAACTTCACTTCACTCAGTAAATATCATTATTCTTTTCCTTACAGGTTTCATAGCTTTTTGAAGCCCCTTCAAGGGAATATGTTATGAATAAAATGTCTTAACAGCCCCAACGTGAAGAAGAGAATCCTCCACAACTAGGGCCACGTCAAGATTCTTCAGTAGAGTAGAAGGTTCTTCTTCTGAAGTTAAGGCTCTAAGATTTATAACATATTCCATTAAAGATGCAATAAAAAGGTATGAAACATGTAGGAGAAGAGAGGAATTAAATATATTTAAAGGATGAAGTGATGTTTCTGATATATAGACTCGGTTTGTTTAATCGTGTTAGCATTGACAGCAAACTCATCACGTTGCCTTGATCAACATGATCAGCCGCCCAACTTCTTGCGCTCATTTGCTTATCTGGCGATTAATGGATAATTTTAAGCTATGTCCTTTGGGAAAACAAAAATTCCTTTGTCAAAACATTGATTTAATTCACTAAACCCATTAATAGAAGATATTTTCAGGACGTCCAATATCGCACTTCTGTTTTTCTCGATGAATCGGAGGTTTCTCGCGATTTTTTCCTCGCCCCCCCCCCCGAGGACTACGGATTCAAAACTATGAAAATGTCTGCATTTACTAATCATTAAATTTATGCAAATGAAGTGGAAGTTTATTGAGGTTGAACGATTGACTACCTTTTGACAAAAAAGATAAAATGGAGTTTTGTTACTTTCAAATACGCTCTGTGAAGAAATTATGGATTACTCATTTTTCATTGGCAAAACTAATGTCTAGTCCGGAAGCCATAAAAATAACTGAAAGGAATTGTTGGAGGCCCGGTGGCTCTGAGTGTTAAGGCGCGAGCACTTAACACTCCGTGCCAAAGATCTTGGGTTCGATTCCCACTAGGAATGGTGGGTTTTCTTTAGAAAAAAAAACGCATCAGCCCTATCCTGGCTAGAAAAGGGTGGTAACCTATAGAGAGCCCGTCCCAAAATTCTCAGTTCATAATAATGGACGTTAAAATTTAAATAAATAAATACTTTAGAATACACTAAAAATTTGCTAATATAATTAAAAATTTGAAATTTGCCGAATTTGCAATTGGACTTTTGCCAATTTGGAGAGTGGATCCATACACTGTCTAACAGCACTGCTGCTGTGTGTCGGGCGGAAATCCAGCTGGACACCATGAATCTATCTTTTGTGCAAGCGGAACGTCTTCCAATGCAATAAGTCGATATTGCGAAAATGGTATTGAAATTCTAAATGGAAAATAATCACTCCAAAGCCTAAACACTGCTATGTGCTTAGTAATGCAGCTCCTGCGTGACGGACCTTTTTGCACTCTTTAACAAGGAACTAATTTAATAATTGGTTTCAATTTGAGGTGAACATCTCCTAATAGGGGTCTCCCGTGGTCTAGTGGCTAGCGCCTTAGATTCATAAGCGGGAGATGGTGGGTTCGATCCTCACCGGCGGCAGGAATTTTCTCGTCCCATGGCTCGTTGGGAAAATTCCTCGCTGCACCCTGGATGTCGGCGCTAATGGCCTAGTTGTCGAAGCGCCGTAAAAAAAAAAAAAAAAAAAAAAAAAAAAAAAAAAAAAAAAAAATCCACTACTACTCTGTTGGATGAGATCTTCTAAATAGCGAGGTGGTTTATCTTCTTTCTCATTAGTACAACTTATTCCTATCTTACTTTAGGGGTTTATTCTGCACCTCATTTGTAGTTCGGTGAAGCAAAAAATGAGCGTTTTATCTCCAACATGTAGCAGAGCTGCTCAAACTTTCGTCTATTTTCAAAATATATTCTATAGGTCTTTTTCATTAATTTTTCCGGTTTTCTGGTTAATAACAACCACATTTTTAGAATGTACATTAAATTTCCATTAAGAAGCACTCTTTATTGAAATATTGCCAGGTAAATTAAGAGCTGTACTAAAAGCAATAAATATGTAGTGATATTAGTGTTTTCTTAAATTATTCACTCTTTTTTTAATCAGCTATTTGAAGACTTGGAGGTTTGCCTCCGCCTCAAAAGTTTCCTTATTTTATAAGCTTTCAAATGGTACATCGTTTTAGGAGAAAAAAATATTCGAAACTACGTTTTTTTCCTGATTTTTACGTCAAAACCAATAAATTTGCGTTTTTGCTCAAATTTCGCACCGAAAACCATATTCCGGTGGACGGATTCTGCTGGTTAACGAACTTGTCCTTTCAAATTAGATGAACGATTTTTTTGTTACCAAATTTAATAAAACCCACCATTTTTGAGATGTATATATGTATGTACAAAGGGTGTCCCGCATTGAGATGTCATGACTTTAGGGGTTTATTCTGCATGTCAGTTGTAGCTCAGTGGCGCAAAAATGAGCGTTCTCTCTGAAAATGTAGAGGAGCTACTCAAACTTTGGTGTTTTTTTAAAAACTACTGGCTTTTTTTAAAGAAAAACTGAGTTTTCGATATTTGTAATCAATGTATCGTAAATAAAGACCAAATGTTTAGAATCTACATTAAAGTTCAAATAAGAAACACCCGTTATTGAAATATTACCATGTAAATTAAGAGGTGTACTAAAAGCCATAAAGATGTGAACTTTTGATATTAGTGTTTTCTTAAACTATTCACTCTTTTTTCAATCAGCTATTTGAAGACTTGTAGGTTTGCCTCTGCTTCAAAAGTTGCCTTATTTAAGTAGTTTCAAAATGGTCCTCGTTGTTTTTAGGGAAAAAAATATTCGAAACTAAGTTTTTCTGATTTCTACGTCTAATTTGCTTTAGCGTGAAGGAGCCATTCCGAACACATTATTTAATTTCACATGATAATAGTGATGACTCCTCCTTCCCACACTAGGTACAAACACGTTTTGCGCTGTTTAAAAGGGTTGGAGACACTTCCGAAACAAGGGTGACAGATGACAAAAGAACATATTGGAAATAATTAAAATTATTTATTCCCAGAGAATGTAGTAATTGCCTTTTCCTTAGCCTTTTAAGGACTTCTACAGATTCTAATAAACCTAAAAGTTATACCTAACCGCTGATAAGTCCGTTTCGCCATTAACGCCATATTACCGCCGAACTCTTCGACAACTGTCAGTGCTTGGTCTTTAGTTGCTAGTCCTATTGTACCGCTAGGAGGAAGATCTACAGACTGCTGTCGAAACGCATAGAGTAATAAAACGTTTATTGCTATTCCTAAGAGATATCAGTAAATTAGAAAGTGCCAGTCACCTATGAAACGTCATCTTCCCAAATCAGTATTTGCCTTTATGTAGGCAATAAAATAGTTGTATGTATATTTATTCCTTGAGGACATCTGGCAAGATTCGCACACCGATTCTGGTTTTCTCATCAGCAAGTGAAATATGGAATGCGGAAATATTGCTTCAGGTCATTGGCTCCAAGTCACAACAGGAATTTCAGAAAAAGGAACTCCATTTAGGAAAACTAATCTAATTTTATAAATATTATATTTGGTATCCCTTGGTGGGTTTTACACTGCTGATCGGCGACATACGTAGTAGTAACCTCAGTTAGGACGTGGCCCTTGTACGGGAAGGTTCGCCTTAATACAATTAGGCTGTATTTCTATTTTAGTGAGTTTTTTACCTCCTGAAGAGGTACCTAAGGTTTCACAACTTAGACATGTTGGCTCAACATGTAGAGCTTAAATTAAATAAATTGAATTGTCTTTGTTAATTCTCTTTTGTTGACCTTTTGCCTGAAAAATATTGGATTAAAAAAGATAGGGTCACTGTAGAATATAAAGATTTTCTTATTAATTTTTTTTTTAACAAAAGTTACAACTGAGTTCTTAATAAGAATGGAAAAACATCTCTTTAGGTTACGTTGGCTTCTATAGAAAGGGCGTAAGAACCAAAACGTTGCTCGCCCTAATACTCGCTCTTTTTTTTTTTTTTTTTTTTTTTTTTTTTTTTTTTTTTTTTTTTTTTTTTTTTTTTTTTTTTTCTTTTTATATACAAAGCAATAGAGAATAATGCGAAATGTTAAAAGTCTTGTAGTAAATAAGAGATATATAATGGTGGTGGGTGTAGAGAGTAAATATATTGTACATAGAGCCTATTTTAGGGTTCATTATAAATGATTAATATTGTTACGATTCATCTATCTATAAATATTAAGTAAATAATAGGGATACCCAAAAGTAATCAACAATTTGATAAGATGTATTTTTGTATAGGGGCGAGGTTATCTCAGTGGTAGAACACGCGACTAATGAGGTTCAAAACCCGAGCATGCACTAAAGATTTATTCTTCTTGTGTCACCGTTCGAGGGTTGGATTTGGAGTCTCAGATCGTCCCTTGGCTCACCCAGCCTTTAATTAATTAATGGATACCTGCAAAGGGAAAAATCAGGCGGCCGGAGCATATTTCTGACCACACTGTCTCCCCAGTGTGCGGTATGTTCAAGAATCAGATACCTCACACGTAGTAAAAAAAAAAAAAAGTCCGTCACACAGGAGCTGCATAACTAAGCAATTTCCTCAGAATGTTGTAGTGTAGAATACATTACTGAGTAATTTGCTGTAAATAACCTATATAAATAAAATAAAAACGTGAATAGCTCTGCTCATTTACATTTCTTGTGAGAACTGTTCAATTATTAATTTTGTAAATAATTTGCTTCCAGAGTTATGTTAATACATGATACTGTACTACTTAATAAATATACAAAAACTTCATTTTCCGTATTTGATCTGACGCAGGAACAGGGTACAGTCCCCCTAGTGGGAGATAGCGCTCCTCGCGGTGGCTTTGGGAACCTACGTCTGGGGCGGGCTGATTCTAATGAAACAGAGTTTAACGTAAACCCTCCTTTCCAATAGACGGATTTTCTTCATTTTTACAATACTTCTTTCTCATGAGATACCCACGACGTATACGCTTCCTACAGAAGGAGTCGAACTTAGAACTTTGCAGTTATCGGAAAGCAGCAGTGGAGGGATAGCATATTTATCTTTGGACTTCACTTCTCAAATAACTGGCAATATTCAACTGATGATGCTTCGTTATGGTCCTTCTCGGTGAATATCTCATTTTTCAAAAGTGACGATTTCTGACAATTCACTCTTCTGTGCCCTTTACGTTCACTGCTTCGACCAGTGACCTGCGCACTACGAGTCCTGGACGATTTTCACCTAGCCCATGACATTCCCCGGAGTTATGTGGATTTGTATATGGAACAAACAGACAGACAGGAAAACCAAACAGGTGAATTATTTATATATATATATATATATATATATATATGTAGTCCCTTATCTTATCAGATAGTTTCCAATTTGAGTTGACGGTAAAATGGAGAGTGTTGTTTAATCTCTTTATCAGCCGGAGAAAGTATGAATTAATATGCTGCGGTATTATGATGGTGTAACATTTGGAGATAACTCCTGTCGCCAAGATATAGGAACGGTGTTTTATTAGCGTTAGTACCCCATTAGTTATGTCTGAGTGACTGGAGATTTGGGGATAACTCCTGTCGCCAAGATATAGGAACGGTGTTTTATTAGTGTTATTACCCCATTAGTTATGTCTGAGTGACTGGAGATTTGGGGATAACTCCTGTTGCCAAGATATAGGAACGGTGTTTTATTAGTGTTATTACCCCATTAGTTATGTCTGAGTGACTGGAGATTTGGATGGAAGTAGAGAAAAGTTGGAAACCTCTAGTTACTTACTCTTAATTCCTATACAATATGTATATATATATATATATATATATATATATATATATATATTCATTCATTTGTAGAGTATTAGCCCAAAGCATCAAGCAACGTCGGACTTGGCTAGTACCTGAATGGGTGACCGACCACGTGCTGTTGGCATTATAAAAGGGTGGAAACCTGTGGATTGCCCGGTGTTAATAGCCAAATTGTTGATACGCCGTTAAACACAAAAAAAATATAGCCCAAAAAAGAGCAATTAATTCAAAAATAAATTACAACAAGAATACAATAGCCATAAACCAGGGGGAAATTTGTCCCATCTTTAATAGTAATCAGTTAGAGGATATTTATCATAGACGACAGCGTCCCTAAACCTCCGAAAATTTGCTCTGGAATCTTGGAAATTTAAGCTGTAACAGACTTTAACTATGGCATATCTTATTCTTATTATACTTTTATATTATGTTTTCATTAATTTCTATGTTCGATTATGTTTGTATTTCTTACTTATTTTTGTTAGTTAATTTAAAAGTAAGCAATGCCCTAAAACAAAGTATTTAAATACTGAACGTACATTACGAATCCTGGTCGACAAACCTATCCAAGGGGTTCAAAAACCAAATATTTTCGATACGTCAAATTTTAAATTGACTAATTTTGCGTATTTCAATTTGTAAGTCAATTAAAAAAAAAAAAAAAAAGACTATCCCACTCATAAGGTTTTATGGAAGGCATACTATAATAATTGAATGTCAATGATCCAAAAAAATTAACATGATGTTAGTTTTATTTATTAGTTGCTTTTCCCAAAAAAATGTTCAATTACATTATGAATTTAAGAGATAATCTTAGTTCCGAGTGCACTGTTGTAAAGGTAATTAACTTTGACAACTTTTGTGTGCAGCTTGCAGAATTTGTTTTGGAATTGTTGGGATTCTCAAAATTTTCTCGCTAAATAAAACTTTTCATTGATATAAAGTTTTTGGTCAGTTATTTCGATTTGAAAAAGAACTTGTGAAATATTGAAAGTTCATTAGCCTTACAGGAACTTTTATGTTGATTTTTGAAAAACGTAATGGAACGTTGAAATAATGTGTAAATGGGGGGAACATGTGTATTTGTCTACAAAAACACGTTGTTTTTTTTTTCTCTAAATAACCTTTAGAATGGAAACGAGATTGAAGTGTGAGGTTGGCGTTTATATGGATATATATATATATATATATATATATATATATATATATATATATATATTTTAGAGAGCAAATTTTTCAACAACTACCATTCGGGATCAAGAGATATTTCAAGATTCATTTTAAATTTCTCTGGCGCAGCTCTGTGCAAAATCTGGGCTCGAATAATTTTAAGATTAATGAGAAATTAGTGACAACAACGTCAGACATCATTAAAACCTGATAAAAACCTTAAAGAAATATCCCCAACGACTTGGGGGATAAAGAATATTTGCAAGATAAGAGTTCCGGCTATCAATATATTCGGTGCCTAATCTATATACCTCTATGGAGGGTAATGACTCGATCATGATTGCAGGTTTGTGTGAATCCAAAGAGCTAAAGATAATAAGGTGCTTTCTCCACTCTGATTGGCTCTCCTGCGGGGGGATTATACACGAGCCTCTCCCAAATGCCATTACATATCAATTTCTTCTTTATTAGCCCGATAATTTTCTTCTGACGGAACTACCATTGATATTAAATTTACTCTGGCATTCTTCTATACTCTAAATTCCACTTTACCGTTGCGTCATGGGCGCCATGCTAATGCTGAAATTAGACGTCGAGTCGACTTCCGTAGATTGGAGTGTTGGTAAGGTTGTACGTGAGCTCTAGGAATCCTTGCTGGATTTCAAGCAATAGCATCTGCTATTAATTCTCAAAATCTAATTCTCTTCTACCACCTGGGCACACAGCGGTGCCGAACGCCCGATTTTGTGAAAAGAAGCTGTAGGTATTTGAATTCTTCCCATTTCGGTATTATTTTTGAAGTATCCATTTTTGCTGAGCCGAATAAGACCTCTATCAGGTCGATAGAATAATTATTTTGGAAGATAAACGGGTTTTATATAACGAAAACCGTGAAAAACAGCAAATATTCAATTTAAAAAGGTCAAATTTTACTCAATTCAACTAATCTTGACATATTCCACTTTATTAACATTTTCGCTTATTTATCTATATATATATATATATATATATATATATATATATATATATATATATATAAATCACGTGTCTGTCGGTTTGTTCCTCATACAAATCCACACCGTTTAACCGATTTTGACCAAACTTGGAACACTGGTAGGTCTTCATCCAGGAAGTCTCATAGGTTTGGACAAAAAGTCTACCAGCTGTCTGTCTGTATGTTTGTTCCATACACAAATCCACACAGTTCGACCGATTTTGATCAAACTTGGTACACTTGTAGGGGTTGATTCGGGGAGAGTCATATGATAGGTTAAAATCGTCTAGGACTCACAGTTCGGAGGTCACGGGCTCGAAACTATGAAACCAAATAGTTACAGAATTTGCGTTATTAGATTTTAATATAACTTATTTGTTTTCTAATTTATTTTTTCTTTTCTAGATGCAGTGTGTAGCATGGCACCCCGGGTAACAGCTAGTAAGGAATTAATTTTAACAGTTTCACACGAGATATTAAGTGGATCTAACTGTTAATGTTCAGTTACTTGCTAGCACACACTCTTCAACAACTCTCTGCAAAAATAATAATGGTAAACTCGTTTTTGTCAAATAATTGCACCGCTAATTGACACATTCATTTTATTATGCTGTGCACAAATACGGCCGAGTACGGCGATGAAATTTATAGGAATGCATCTTCAAAACATGCACTTTTAGGCAAAAATTAAGCGGAGAGGATAGATAAGTACCGCATTTTTTCTTCTACACCAAATATACTAAGGATGTTTTAGTTTCATTAAAGATATCTTATACAACCTAAATGCTCTAAGTTAATATACACATAAAACT